>VXBZ01012063.1:288482-366356 GCA_013399135.1 Heliornis fulica | reverse complement strand
TGCCCTGCCCCGCCCCGCCGAGGCGCCGGCTGTGCGCGGAGCGGCGCGGAGACGCGCCCGGTGAGGCTGATCCATGTGCCTTCCGCACCCGGCCTGCCCCGGCGTGCAGCTCCCGCGCGGTACCCGGCCTTCCCTGTCCCTTCGCTGCCTCCCGCCGTCCCGAACTCCGACGGGCGCAGGTTCCTCCTGCGGTGTCGGCGCCAGCCCGCCCGGCCGGGTGGGGAGGGTCGAGTGCCTGCTGTGGAGCGCGGGTGGTTACCGGGAGTGAAACCCTCGGGTTTTCGGGCGGATTTCTTTTTCGGTGGTTTGGTTTGGTTTGGTTTGGTTTGGTTTGGTTTGGTTTGGTTTGGTTGAGACCTGAGGTTCTCTGGACTGTGTCAGAGGTTTCAGAGTGACTTCAGACGCCCAAGTAGTGAGCCCAGAAGTGTGGTTACTCACGCAGCCAGTGGGCTTTCCAGGGAGATGCCGGGCCATTGAGGACCTTTCATCCTGAGCGAGGAATGGCGTTACCATTGCCAGCGAGAAAATACAGGGATTTTTTTCACACTTTGCTTCAAAATCTGTTATTACCAATGTGTGACATTTTTCATCTGCCAATCATAAAGCACATGAGAAAGGAATGGATCAGTAGATACTTCTCAACGTTGGTTTACATTCAAATGTACCATCAAGAAGCAAAAATTTAAAAGCTCTTACGCAGCCTTTGGTCCTTAGAGTTTCTCACTATTTCAGGCTAATAATGGGACCAGTGACCTGCTTGCATCTGGAAGAGTAAGACATTCGCTTCTTCAGGTCACCATTACTGCAGGTGACAAGAACATAAGTGGGAGCATAGCCATGAAACAGTTGCAGCAGGATGCTTACATGTTTGCGTGGGCATGAGAAATGCTGGAATGGCTGAAACTTAAGACGCTTCCCCCTCTAGTCATATGGGCAATCCATAAGGCACACACTTCATAAGGGCTTTGGGCATAGGCCACTGTGATAACCTACGCTAACAAACACAACCATGCACTGCAGTACTCTGTGGTATGTTGGTGTTGCAGGGTATCTCTGCTGATGGCTGTGCCATGAACATACATTGCTCCCAGTGAGGAATAGTGGCCATAATGTGTCATTTTTGGGGGTTTGGTTTTTGGGGTTTTTTTTCAAACTACTAAAGCCCAGTTTGTCTGAAGAAGCAACCTCGTATCGTGGGCCTTAAGGTAGCTTCACTTGGCATGTCTCACCTCAGGTGACCTTGTAAGCACAAAGCAAGAGCCTCTGCCATCCCCCGAAACTGTACCCAGCCCTTCACTTTTCCATGGTGGGTTTTGCAGTTGGGTGAGACAGAACAAGGCCTAATTTCTAAAAATTTATTATGCCACATTCAAAAACTTTTGGACATAGAAAGGGAGTGGATTTGCCTGAACCTGAAATAATTTCCAAATGTAATAACCTGGAATCCTAACCTTGTGGTAAGAACTTAAGTTTTTGAGCTTTTTAATTTTGTTTAGTGTCAGTGTTGGACAAACACACATCTGTCAGAATAGGTGCCTGGAGCCAATTGACCCAGACTGTCTATTGCAAAGCCCTGATTAATGATCCTAAAACTCTGGCCCAGCTTCGTACCACTCATGTTTTCCTCCTCCTACGTGCTGTTCACTGCTCACAGTAACATACTGGACCCCCTACACCGAATGGGAAGCTCCTGTGATTACAAGGAGTCCAAAGGGAGGCTGGGCAAATACTGTCAGGGGAGATACAGAGTGGGATCCTGGTGCCGTCAGCCAAGGCTGCTGGAAGTATCATACCTGACAGCCTTGTTCTTACTTTTCATGGGTGAGAACATTTAATTGTTCTTACAGCCACAGCTGGGGAAAGCGCGCTGGGCTGGATAAGCTGTGTGGTCTGACACAACGTCATTGATCATTCACATGTTCCTCCTGTGCTTCTCAGAGTTTCTCCAAGAAAACTCAGAGCCTTCATTCGTGTCAGTAATGTCAAAGTTGCTATGCAGTTCAAAAATCCAGTTGGAAATTACACTTGAGTGAGTAAATGCCTATTCTTCATAGCACTTTTTAGAGTTATTCATGCTGCCTTCATCACCAGGAAGCATTAGTGCAGCAGAGAGGTATTTGAATGGGCTGGCCTGCCAATCAGTAGAGTTATGTTGTGTAACTTCAGTAAATCCCTGCCCTGTTTGCTGTTTCTGTGAGTTTACAGACACATTTCAAGGCTTTTGTTTGAACGTGAGATAACTCTCAGGGTTGAAGCTTTCAATTAACTTTCTTCCTGTGCAGCGATTTTGTCCATCGGTGCACATGGATATGCTTGCTCCTGTGAGTGAATTTGTAGGGCTAGAGTCAAAGAACAAGAATATGGGGGGAAAAAACAATCCTTTGTTTCAAGCTACTTTGGGCACAGAAGCCCTATACATCTACAACAGAGTAACAGCACTGCCAGGTGAATGCTCCAGTAGTGTTAAGTAAAACTTTGATATAATTATATATCATAGACTTGGGAAAAAAATAATAAATTAAAAGTTACTTGTAATTTGATCAGTCTGGAACCCACTTACTGTATGTGATTACTGTGGTGTAGGCTCAGTGGGCACATGAATACATGTGAAATATTGGAGAAGTTTCAGCATGACTTTTGTGGAGGGAAGTTATATCTCACAAAACAACTGCAGTGTAATGCTGGACTCTCAGGCATAGTGCTAAATTTCACCTAATCCTAAATTTCAGTGCAGGACTGTTCAAAAATTTTGACAAAACTCACCAAAAAACTCCTAGTGAAAACTGCAGCAGGAGGAGAGGTTTTAGTGTGGTTTAAAACAGGGCAGTAAATATTTGGAAAGAAATAACAGAAAGCTCTTTATGTTGAATTTTATATATTCTCTCTAACTGGAGGTACCTTGATATATTGAAAACAGTTTGCAGTTCTATTAACTACTTTCATAAAAGGAGTAGGAGAAGAAAAAAAAAAGGTACAAAAAAAGCAACAGGAAAATACGATGGTCACGAAGACTAAATGGAGCAGGATTCTTGAAAATAGAAAAAAGAACCGGGTGTGGTATGGTAGAGGTCTACACATTTGGTAGTGATGCAGAGAAGATGAATTGGGAAGGACAGCTTACTGTTTCTCATAGTCAGAATAATTAGACCACAGATAGTAAAAGCAGTGCCACCTTCGGTTCAGAAAGTTGTAAAATGCTTATTGTCGGTTGCTGGCAGAGATTATGCCCTGAAGGAACATGCAATATTTTATGATTTCTACTAATTTCCTCTAAAATCAGCTATTTTCTGCTGGTGGGGTTAGAAGACTATTGAGCTAGAGGAACAAACCAGTCCTTGCTGATTCCTTCAGTAGCTCAGAGTACACTCCTGTCTGGCTGTGCTCAGACACTCAAAACACTGTGGAGCAATTCAACACTGACAAAGGATTGGGAAAACATAGAAGCTACTTATCCCTGTGCAGCGGGATGGTGCAACCTTTGCTAGTCGAGTAACCAAGAACCTGCAGCCAAATGTTTATGTTGGAAGCATGCTTGGATGTGAAATTTGCTTCCTTGGTAGGCCACCTCAGAAGACAGAGACCCAGCACATATTTTGGTCAGGGGTTTCTCTTACTGTGCATTGTTAATAAAATGTGCTAAATGTTCTCAATTTAGGTCAGGCATACTAATTACCTTAAGGGTGCCTGAACAATAAACAACAATGACCCTAACTGAGAAACTAATTAGCTTTGAAAATTTGGCTTTCTTAATCATCAAAGAAGATGGGATAAGGCTCATCTTTAATTTAGAGAACAATTATTATCAGTGGTCTGAAGCTTTACATCTTACTCATTCCCACATGAGGGTTGGATTAAATAAGACTGGAGCCTACAGCCTTGTGCTTTTGCACTTCTCTCATAATAAAATACAAACATGCTCTGAAATTTAAAGTGAAATCTCCTATTTTTTAATTGTTTTCATTTAGATATTTGTCTAAATTTTAAGTTTTATCAGTTTTACATCTCAGAATAATAAAATACACCTTCTGTACTTAAGCTAGTTTTTTCTTGTTTGCACTTAGTAATTATCACTAATATTCTTATATGGAAACCACTATTTGCCTAACAAAGGGTGCACTTTTCATGATCTAAGTGTACTTGTTGTTGCAGCAGACCTTGATTTTCCCGTGCTTTTTTGGAACTGAGGAGCGATCAGGATATTTCATTGTGCTATTTCAAAAAAGTGCTAGATAATTTCTTTCTTTGCCATTTAAATATCTATACCTACAGATCTTTACGTTAAAGAAAGATATTTTTAGAAATTGATGCATTTTATTAAATAGATTTTGTTTTGATGAAGTCTGTTTAAATAGAGATAATTAGTGTTTAAATTGAACTGAAATAATCCATCTAAAATAGCTCCAGAATATTGAAGACTTGAATTTAAAAAAAAAAAAGTCTCTTCAAATGAAATGCCAGAAAAAAAACATCTGTTGTGTCAGTTTATTAGCAGGATATTCTGTCCCTAAGTGGCAATGAAGGAAATACTAAAGATTTTCTTACCATGTACAGGCCAAAACCAAGACAGCAAAGGGCTCATGTTAAAAGTAGCTTCTTCAAATTTAGACCAAAAAACTTGATCTAAACCAAAAGAACTAAAGAGGAAGCAGTGGTAATGGAGTGTCATAAAGTAGTCTAATGCGAAATGTTCGACGATAGGAGTCAAAATATATCCAGTAAATAAGAAATTTGGTACAGGTTTCCTGTATGTTTAACAAGTGCGTTCAGCCCACCTGTACTGGTTGATTGTGAAAGTCCTCTCTGTTGTCCTGTCCAGAAACCAGGACAACAAGTTACCTCTAATTGCTGCTTCTTCATCTTTTGATAGAAGAGGTGGCAGAGAAGGTTCTACAATATAGTCAGCAAGTTTGCTGATGACACAAAGCTGGGAGGGGTGGCAGACACACCAGAAGGTTGTGCTGCCATTCAGCAAGACTGTGGCTCCAGAGCTGGGCAGGGAGAAAATGAATGAGATTTAACAGGGCAAGTGTAGGGTCTTGCATCTGGGGAGGAACAACCCCAGGTACCAGTATAGGTTGGGGACTGGGCTGTTGGAGAGCAGTGCAGGTGAGAGGGACCTGGGGGTCCTGGTGGACAACAGGATGACCATGAGCCAGCAATGTGCCCTCGTGGCCAAGAAGGCCAATGGCATCCTGGGGGGTATTAGAAGGGGGGTAGTTAGTAGCTCAAGAGAGATCCTTCTCCACCTCTAGTCTGCTCTGGTGAGACTGCACCTGGAGTATTGTGTCCAGTTCTGGACTCCTCAGTTCCAGAAGGACATACAACTCCTTGAGAGAGTCCAGCGCAGGGCCACCAAGATGACGAAGGAAGTGGAACATCTTCCTTATGATGACAGGCTGAGGGAGATGGGTCTCTAGCTTGGAGAAGAGGAGACTGACGTTCACCTCATTAATGTCTGTTAATATGTTAAGGGAGAGTGTGAGGAGGACGGAACCAGACTCTTCTTAGTGACGGCCAGTGATAGGACAAGGGGCAATGGTTCCAAGCTGGAGCACAGGAAGTTCCATCTGAGTATAGGGAAAAACCTTTTCACTGTGAGGGTGACGGAGCACTGGAACAGGCTGCCCAGAGAGGTTGTGGGATCTCTGTCTCTGGACACATTCAAGACCAATCTGGACACGTTCCTGTGTGATCTAATGTAGATGATTTTGCTTGGGCAGGGGGGTTGGACTAGATGATCTTTCGAGATCCCTTCCAACTCCTAACATTTTGTGATTCTGTGTTTCTTCATAAGCCATGTAATCTAAACAGTCAAGTGGTAGCTATGACAAGCTATTGGCCATATTAAATACTTGTTGGTATTTAAAACCAACTGATCTTTACAATTACCAAAGTATAAGTTGTTTTGGTTTGTTTTGGGTTTTTTAATACAATAGTACACACTAGGTCCTGAATTACAGGAGAAAGCACGAACAGCTTTCAGTGCATAAACTCCTCACGGTAAAGGTTGGACTATTTCTCAGAAAATCTTAAGACATTTGAAAAGGAATTGGAATCTTAAAAATTATTAGGAAAAGAGGATGCAAAATTGAAAACACAGCCATGCTACCATGTAAACCCACATATTTACACTTTGATTACTGCATGGTGGTCCAGTCATCTCAGAAAACATCAATGGGAAGCAGAAAAGATATCAGGAATGGAAATAAAAATGAGTGGGTTTTTTATAATGAACTAAATGTGGTGTCAGCAATTGAAGAAGGTCAAATGTGTGAGGAAAAGGACTAAAACAGATTTGCAATGTAAGAAGTGACATGCAGAGGAAATTAGGGAATGTTTAGTTTCTTTTCCAAGCTGAGAGAAGTAAACAGAAGAAATGATCAAGCAATAGAGATAAAACAAATAAAACTAGGCAGTTTTATTTGTACAGTAAATGATCAAATGGTGCCACTCAGTGCTGTCATATTTACATAAATATGTCAGAAAAAGGATAAGAAAAAAATAACGTGGTGTGTGCTCATCATCAGTTGCTGGAGCCAACCCTTGCTAGCAACCCTTCTGTTACTTTAGGAGTCTGGAAATACTGATTGTTGGGGTTGGAGAGTGTACAGGGAAAAGACCTTGCCACACATGCTGTGCTTCTTACACTTCCCCCTAAATATCAGTTGCTACCTGCTGTGAGAGATAGGATTAATTTAATGGGCCTTCAATAGGTTGTGGTAAAGCAGTTTCATTTTATTCTCCTTGCATAAAGAATGCCTGTTGAATTTTCCTACAGGTCAAGCAGAAGGGAGAGTGTTAAGTGATACGAGACAGATGTAATTCTTTGTTTTTTAAAAAGCTCATAGAGCACATTTAATGTCTGTATGTAGTTTCTCTATCTTGCTTTTCCTGGTTGCATATTAAAAAAAAAAAGAAATATTTAAGAAAGTACTGTATCTACATGGAAAAAAATTACAATGAAAATAGCTTGTTGGATATTTTTTAAACAGGAAGTATTTGTTCTGCACAGATGAGATCCTTAAATAAAGGATGCTTAATAAAATTGCGTAGGAGGGGCTGATGCGGGAGTTGCTTTAGTGTTATTCATCACATTTTTTCATGTACTATTTGCACTAATCCTGTGACTCCTTTTTACTCATGTCAGGTATCAAAACTGAAACTTCCTATATCCATGTTCCTTGCATGTAAGAGAATAATTAGTTGAACAACACTTGCAGAAGTTACTTTGAGAAGAACAAGAGCACTCCCCTAATACATTTGGGAGGTTTTATAGTCTGTGAAACAGAGTTGAATATGCGTAGGAAACACTTTGAAACTATGAAAAAAAAAAAACATAGTAGCATGAGTTATTGGAAATTCTAGATTTCCTGGACACAGTTTTTACCAGAAAAAAATTCTAACAGGTTACAGTTGTAATCAATCATACCATGATAGCAGTGAAGGTATTCTTGGAGACAGTACCGGACAGATTTCCTTCCTAAGGTATCACTGAACTACTAATACTGCCATGCTGAATTTAGCATAAAAGCCATCAATCCTTAAGAGCAGGGACTGAGCAGGTAGAAAAGGTGTTTGAGAAAGTGGTCTTGGAGTGAGGGATCACAGATGGATTCAAAACTGCCACAGTGTGTTCAAGTGCAACGTGGAAAAACAGGTGGAGAATAATTAAATCTTCAGATTTCAGGAGACCAGACTTGGAGGCTGTGAAGAAACTGAGGCACCCATGGGCTGAACCGTGAATCACAGAAATGGAATTACATGAAGATAAAATTTCATTAGTCTGGGTTTGACTTTCAAGCAGGAGAAGTGCATAGAGAAAAACTACAGAGCTGCATGCACCTCTAAACACCTAACACAGAACATTGTAAGCAGGCAATTTACTGAAATTAGGTTACTCATCTCTGGGCCACAAAGTACAAAATACACAGTGAGAATGGCAAAATACCTGTCTGAGCTAGATATTTCAAAGAAACTAAAGGAAACTGCAGGAAGGTTTCTAACCACGGTACTATAAAGATAGATGAAAGGGACAAGTGGGGCTGTATCTGGAGGTGGAGAATAAGGAACATTACATGTTACAGATCTTACTACTTTCTCTCAGTTTTAACAGAAAAAAATAAGTATACAATGAAGGAAAGATTATCCAACCAGGATAGGAAGTGGAAACAATCCCATCCATAGTGGATACAAAAATAAGCACTGTGAAATGCTTATGGGAGCAATAAGTATTTCACTAAGCGTGGTGTGAAATCTGAATGTCCTGAATAATGTCCAGTAGCAGTGATTTTAAAAGAGCTTGCAAATAGGGGAGTGGTACTTTACGTATATCCATTAGAGAACACTAAGTGTGATGATATAACTGATAAAGAAAAGTGGGATGTCCAAAATTTTTAAATTTTATTTATTTACTTACCTTATTTATCTCTAATACAATCTGCCATAACAGATTTTGAAAGGAAGTGTAACCGACAATGGGAAGATTAAATAAATTAAATTTGATCACATTTTGACAAAAGTACATTGTGTCATGTTCTAGCATATCTTTCTTTGACATCCTTTAGATGGGATCAGTGCAGTCAATTCAATAATCTAGATTTAAGTAAAGCATTGATTCAAAGGAATTTATATGAAAGGGAATTAAATGAAAGTGGGAATTTAAGCAAGGACCATGGAATGTAGCGTAATAGCTAAAGGAAAGACTACAATGAGATACATTGATAAGAGAGTTGTCCAGGTAGATAGAGGATAGAAATTTTATTTTCCAAGAACCAGTCTTGGAACAAATTCATCTTAAGAGCACCAGTCATTATAACGCTTTATAATTTAGATTAATGTTTGCATTTATAATCCATGGTATGGATTAAGAAACACTTGAAAAACCCTGCCAATGTTGATAGGAACAGGGGGCTCACACGTTGTGAATTAGAATTACAGAAGTAGGGCAAAATAATGTAATAGAAAGTCAAGCACATAAGGACTAAAATCAGAATTTTGCTCTAATTTGAAGGCTTATCAGCTGCAGTTAGTACTTCAAGAGAGGGAACTAGGTTTACTGGCAGATTACAAGAGTACTATCCTATCTAGAGTGCCAGGGAGTCATTTGAAAATGACAAAAGTAATTCTTAGTAAAGAGTGAGAAATTTTGGCATTGTGGTATATTAACAAGACGTTCTTTAAAATTTCAAGTTTTTATCATCCATGCTTACAAAATAACATACATTTTAACAGAGATAAAGGCTAATACAATAATAGGAGAAGCTATTTTAGAAGTCTGTGTAAGCTATGAAAGTGGAAGATTTAGAGAAGATACAGTTTTTCTTTAAAATTCATCCGCTTATCAGAGCTGGAGAGTTTTAAATGGCATTGGATGTATAATTCTGCAACTATTATTAAGAGTGAAGATCTGTAGGTACTTTTCAAATTAAGTAGAATATGCAAGAGAACTCAACTGCTTAAATGTGAGGTTCATGATATTTATGAAATGTTTCACAGGCTTATATTTGCTTTTAATAAGCTGGCAATATTTGTTGCAATGTCTTTTATTTAATTCAGTTTATCCCATGGATCATAGATTCACTTAATCTTTGCATGAGACATGAAGGGTTTTTGACAAGTTTTGATGCACATCTGAGACTCGATGGGGATTTTTATTCTCTTATTTTCAAGTTTGGAAAGTATCAAAGATTGGAAATGGTCAGGGAAAATGTATCAACAATGACTTGGGATCAGAAAGTAATTTTTCCCTGAGATTCCAGTATCATAAGCACTTGTTTTAGAATTCTTCCTTTATTTTTGTATCTTTTTTCAGAGGCCTGCTATTTTATTTCTGTGGATTGGACCACTTAATATTTAATGCTCCGAATCTTTCTTGTATCAGAAGCCAAAACAATATTTTCTTCTCTCTCCAGGTAGGGAGAACGTGCCCCAAGACACAGCTTTTTACTAAAAATCTAAACTTTTTACAACCAGTGTCAGGAAGTCTCTGCAGGTGTGCAAGGAAGGCTTAATGAATTACAGTTTCTAATGGATTCTTCTGGAATTAACATTGACTACAGGCTGTAAGACCTTCTCCACTGTGATGCTGGGGAGTGAGCTAGAATTTACAACACAGTTCAGTCTCTGCAGTCCTGTACTGTGAAACTCCTCATTTAAAAGTTAATTTTACCAGATGTAATTTTGGGATGTCCAGACACTTGCTAAGAAATTATGGCTGTGGCAGTGTCTAAGAACTTGTCTAAGAACATTTTCATTCATAATGGGAAAAACAAAAACTACTCTACCCTCCAGGACACACTTCCTCAGTTTGTCTATCAGGATGGTGGGACTGTGGGACAGTGTCAAATGCCTTACTGAGGTCAAGGTAAACCCCATCCACTGCCCTACCATCATCTGTCCACCTGGCTAAATCCTTGTAAAAGGCTATTAGGTCAGTCAAACATGACTTCCCCTTGGTAAAACCATGCTGACTGCTCCTAACAACCCTCTTATCTTTGATGTGCCTAGAGATAGCACAAAGGATAAGTCGTTTCATCACCTTTCTTGGCATGAAACTTTGGCTGACTGCTCTGTAGTTACCTGGTGTGATGTTTTGACCCTGGCTGAAGATGAGACTCCCACCAAAGTCACTCTTATCACTTCCCTCTTAGCTGGATTGGGGAGAAAATACACATGGAGAAGCTTTGGAGTCGAGATAAGGACAGGGGGAGATCATTCCGCAATAAGCGTCATGGGCGAAACAGACTCAACACAGAAGAAAGGCAAGAAACCTCTCTGATTTATTACACTACACTACACACACAGAGGAACCATAGTCGGATAATAAGAAGTATAAACATNACCAGATCTTCACCAACTGCCCCAGTGTGGGTCACTTCTATAAGCTCATAAAATGTCTCACAGTCTCTCAGTCCCACACCAGCCTGATCCCTCAGAGTCATCCCCCCCCCGCCAAGCATACCTGCTCCAGCGTGGGCCTCTGTCTCTCTCTCTGCCTCTTATCTCCCTCCGTGGGCTGCAGGTTCTGTCAGGGACTTGCTCCAATGTAGGTCACAGATTCTTCCATATTCCTGCCCCTGCTCCATGGTGGAATCCTGCCTGGCCCTGATACCTCTCCATGGGTTGCAAGTGGGGTCTCTTTGTCCTCCATGGGCTGAAGGGGGACACTTGCTTCACCATGGTATTCTCCACAGGCCACAGGAATATTCTCTCAGCGCCTCCTCCTCCCCCACTTCTTCACTGACCTTGGTGTCTGCAAAGTTTCTTACATCTTCTCATTCCCTTCTCTAGTGGAAAAATGCAGCTGTTTGCATTTTTCTCTCTCTAAAATGTGATTCCCAGAGGTGCTGTGACCAGCACTGATTGGCCCGGCCGTCCATGTCAGTAACGGGGTTTGGGAGTTTGGCCTTGGGAGCCCAGCTGGGATTTGCTTGTCAGACCCTTAAGAAACTTTCTATCCACTTCTTAAAGAAGCCACGTTGCAAAACCACAACACCTGGGTTGTCCTTCTTGCCCTTTTTGAAGACTGGAGTGACATTTGCTTTCCTCCGGTCCTGAGGCACCTCTCTTGTTTCCCAGGACTTTCCTCAGTGATCATAGAATCATAGAATGATTAGGGTTAGAAGCGACTCCCAGACGTCATCGAGTCCAACCCCCCTGCAAGAAGCAGATAATCAATGATTTTTTATTTGTCTTGCATTTATGATGGTATATGTATTTTGGACTTTGCTTAAAATGCCATTAAGTTCCCCATCATAAAAAATTAGGACTGTATTCTTTTGCCATTTTACCTGGTGTAATTTCCTAGACTTTAATTTTTGCATTGGAAAACACTTGGGAAATTTAAGAAGATAAACTGACCTAAGCTTTCTTTAGTTCTCTGCTCTGAAAAAATAAAGATGAGAATACTTTTTAGGAGATAATCTATATGCATACTTGTATATGAACATTAAAATTTTCCTTTAAGCTTAGCAAATAATGGCAAATATTTAGACATGGAACATATAATTAACATGGTGTTATTAAGGATGCCTTTAGAATGTGGATTACAATTGAACAATTTCCAATTGAAGTGTAACAGTAAATATTACAGCATCCTTTTTAACAGGAAGTATTAACAAACTTTCCTATAATGGTTTTGCTTTGATTATACTTTATATTCATGTAGGAATGTAGTAACTGACGTAGTAATGATGAAAGGAAGCTAATAAAATAGCAATACTGTGATGTGGACAGAGTAGGACAAAGGGTAAGAGGATTTAATATCACTAAATCCAAACATCTATCTTAATGATACAGAGTTCTGATCAGAATACATGAGACAACTATTATATAAAAGCAATGAAAAATCCTTGGTGAAACATAGCAAAAGCTGAATGTGGAGGTCTGACTTTGAAAACTTGCCACAACTATTGTTTAACTCCAATTAATGAATCAAACACAATTCATTCAGCAAAATGAGGGACTCTGGTTTGAAGTTGCATGTTACAATATTTTTCTGGTTAAAGATTTTTTTCTAAGTTCCTAATACCTTAATCTTTAATTCAGACCCATTTCTGTTGAAGACAGAGATAACCCCATTTCTCTTTCCTTCAGCATCATTTGAAAACTTCTTTCTGGAAGGTGAACCTTCTTGGAAGGGGAAATGTCTAAGAGAAATTTCAGCATTTTTATATATGTAAGTATTATCATGAATGACTCAGCAATTGCCAGTGAGACCAAAAGCCAGAATGAAAATGACTCATAGCCATTTGGGATTCTGTGTGCAAATACAGAATTGCCCAAGAATATTTCTGTATTCTGAATATTTGGGATGCAAGTTGTGATATCTGAAAGGAATCAACAATAAAGTCTGGATAAATTAACCTTGGAGACATAATGTTTTCTTCAATTTATATCATATCTTGATTATAAGAAAATAAATTACATTAAAATAGAAGATGCCTGTAAGTTGAAAAAACGTGCCCAAGCTGAACCTAACATATATTGCTGTCCAGTGATGATTTACAGAGCAACAAAAACACAACAGAAGCACAGGGTGACTGAGGTTGGAAGGCATCTCTGCAGGTTATCTTACCCAAACTCTGTATTCATAGCAGGGGTTCTTGCTCTGGGTTTCATTTTTCTCCAAGGATGGAGGCTCCACAAACTCTCTGGGCAATCTGTGACAATGTTACTATCATAGTAAAAGAAGTTTTTTATTTGAGTGAAATTCCCTGTGCTTCATTTTCTGATTGCCCCTTGTCAAATCACAGAGAACAACCTAGCTCTATTTTCTTTCTTTGTGTCATAGAGTATTTATGCCAGTTGGTAAGATCCCATTTGAGACTTCTCCAGGCTCCAGGCACAGTTCGCTTTGCCTCTGATGGCATGTCAGGTGCTCCCAACCACTACTTATCTTTGAGACCCTTTGCTGGACTATTTTCTCACTGACCCACTTCCCCAACCTGTCAAGATCCCTCAGGATGTCAGCACGACCCTCTTGTGTATTAGCTACTCCTCCCAGTTTTGTGTCCTCTGCAGACTTTCTGTGGGTACACACTCTGTCCCATTATCTAGGCCTATAATGAAGAAGTTTATCAGTATCAGATTCAGTGTCAACCCCTGATGTACTCCAGTGCTTTCTGGCCTGGAGCTGGACTTCGTACACAGCTGCTTGCAATCCTTTTGAACCCACCAGCTAAGTCAGTTTTCAGTCCACTGCACTGTCCATTTACTTAATGAGCCCATACTTTTCACTGAGGATGTTAGAAGAAACAGGTTCAAAAGCCTTGGTAAAGTCAAAGAAAACAGCATTCACTGTTTTATTTCTTCTTGTCCAATGAGCTAGTCACTTCATCACAGAAAGATATCAGTTTGGTCAGGCAGGATATCTCCTTGACAAATTCCCAGTCACCCTCTTATCCTTAAAGTGTTTGGAAATGGCTTTCCAGGAATGCATGGCCAATCACCTTCCCTGGGATGAAGGTGAATATGACCATCCTGTAGTTCTCTGGATCCTCCTTCTTGGCCTTCTTGAAGAGAGAAGTGACATTTGCTTTCTTTCAGGCCTCAGGAACCTCCTGCAATAGTAACAAATTTTCAAAGATAATCAAGAGTGGCTTTGCAATGTCATTAACTAGCTCCCTCAGCACTCAGTCCCACAGATCTGTATGTGTTCAATGTGTTTAAATGTTCCCTGACCTGATCCTCCTCCACTAAGTGTAAGCTTTCCTGGATCCAGACTTCCCCTCTGGTCACAGGGAAGTGGGATTGCTGAAGGCAGCTTTACCAGTAAAGACAATGACAAATAAGGTGTTGAGTACCTTGCCCTTTTCATGTGCTGGTGGAGGAATTATAGTAGTAGCAGCAAGTGAACATAAGTTTCCAAAACAAGGAGTCAAGAAAACACAGTTAATATGATCCTGAGATATGCAGATTGGGGGAAAGAAAATAAAATTTACTTCTGTTAAAATAAAGAGGGAATGGTGAGAACCATATTAGAACAAAGTACTTATTTTTTGTGCTATAGAATTTAAAGGCAGCAGATACAAAGCTGCAATTATTATTTGAAAATTGGGAAATACTCTATACTGTGAGGGATTTTAAAGGTTCAGCAGGTTAAGGAAAAAGGTTAGGGGGAGTTAGAAGCTCCTGAAGATCTTAAACCAAGGCTAGTGACTTTTCATAATAATTACTTCTTAAGAACAAAAGGGTGCTTGAGTATTCATCAAGCACAAATTACTGGGCCTAGGTCAAAGGATGAGATACTGTAACAGGCCAAATACTGTAACAGGAGATTGGCTGTTACTTTCAGTATAGTGCATGACAAACTTTAGAAACAACCCCCAACTGAAACTTCTAGCAGCAACAGGAAAAAGAAGTGGCATTTTTATATTTGGTGTAATTTTAGTAATATATAGCAGCACATTCTCCAGATTATTGAATAAAACTCATAGAGTCCCATAGCCCTCGATAGCACTTACAGCTGCTTTTAACTGGTGTGTGGTGCTTCCTGCAGTGTTGGCCCTGTGCTCACCAAACAGAGCAAGTTGTAGCAGCATATTGGCATACAGAGTGGTGTCCACACAGCAGTTCCCTTCCAGTGGAAATCAGGACACAGAGGAAAATAGGTGGTGGCATGGTGGGATGGTTTTGATTTCTGTCAGGACAGTGCTGGGATTTTCTCGATGTTGGAGCACTCCCATGGATCACTATATGTGCTAGAATATACATAGTACTGTTATGCTACTGAAAACCATTTTCAAATAGCAAAATAGTATTTACTTTATTGTAATAGAGTAGAAGGATATTTTAAATAAATTGCCATATGTCACTTTACATATTATTTCCAGATTGCTTACATGTGGTCTTTTTTTTCATTTACCTTCTAATGTTCCCAAAAAAATTGCAAATATGTAACCTACATAGAAAAAAAAAATTAAAAAAAAACACCAACAAACAAAAAACCCCACTTTCTTTTAGGGCAAAACTTTGAATTTGTAATTGGGTATCTCGGTTCCTAGTGTATATTTTTACGTGTGATGAAGACAACCCTCTGTGATTTCTACAGTGTGTGGAGCACATTTTGGCTAAAATCATAATCATAAAAGTATTTATTTAGAATGTCTTACTGCACCCCACATTAAAATTTTGACATTTTAATAGTTTAATGCCATAGGGATTTTTCCCTGTAAAATCTCAACACTGTGTGTTGCATTCACAAGAAATGTTAAAACTCTGAAAATAACAGAGCAATTAACAAATGAAGCACTTGTTTAATTACTGCACTGATCAGATCTTATTCTGTCATGGGAAGAGGAAGCTGACCAGGTCCACCTCATCCACCCTGCGTTAGTGATACATTTAATATCACCACCTTAAGTAGCTTATACACACACACAGACAATTTTCTTTCACTCACCTGTGCTCTTTCATGTTATTCAGTCTTACGTGCTTTACAAGGATAGGTGTGGCTGTTTCTTTATTTTTCTAATTTGCTTGCCATGTTCTGCTTAGATTATTCCATTTGTAAGAGTAGACAAGTTGAAACATGTACGTTAGTTTCAGCACACGTTTAACATTTATTAGTTTAGATGGTTTTTTGAGATTATAAAGGAAGATGGCTGCAAAACCAAAATACTTTGCAGTGTAATTAATTTATACCTTTTCTTGTAATCAGTTTGGTTTATGTATCTTTTCTTTTCCTGCTTTCATTTGATCTCTACTTTTGTCTGATATTCTAAAGAATGAACATCTTATTAAAAAATAAAATAAAAGTTTAAATTTCCTTCTGCATCGTGTTGCTGTGAGCAAATGACATTAAGAAGCTTTTGTCTTTGGTACATTATTGCCTCATTTACCTCCACAGAATAAAACAGAGCCTTAGCTAATTAGGTGAAGATTAAGCAGACCTGAGTTCATGTTATATCAGAATATCTTATGCTATTTATAATGTTACCAACATACATAATTCTCATTGACATGTATACATATCGATCAGACTGAGGCCTTCATTATGACAGTGCATAACTGTATCAATGGTGTGAGCTGGCCATGACAGGACAAACCTCCCTGGGATTTCCTTTACCTTGAAAGCTGTTCTTGAATTCTTGTGCAAAGAATTAAACTGTGCGTTAGAATGAAGAGCAAATCCTTGAGATTTCAAGCTATATCATAAACTACCATTTTTTGGTGAAACTCAGAACCAGAAATATGGTCAAGGCAATTCTGACCATTATGGGCCTGACTCTGCCTCCTGAAGCTTTTTATAGAAACATACATCTTCACAAAGTAAATGCAAATTAGACTTTGATCTTTTCTTGAGACTTTGTGATCATTTTTTAGAAGATTAAATATAAACACAAAGACAGTTGCAGAAGAATCCAACCCTGGAACACATATTTCTTTCTCATTATAAAATGCTAAAACATATTACAAGGAGACAAATTTTCCATAGTTTTCCAGTATAGGGGCCTTCAATGAAAACATGCTAATCAGAATGAGTAGCAAAAGAAAGGAAAAAATTGTGGGTGAGTAATTAGTAATATGAAACTGGATTTATTAAAACATTCAAACTATTGATATTAGAAAAGGGGAAAGAAAAATACAAATATAGAAATCAGATATTATTGGTATACACGGTAATGTTCAAATGCACAAGTAGAGATCTTTGAAGGAACTTACCAGCATTACTAAGGTATGAAATACATTTCATCACTTATCCACCTATAAAAACTAAACCTCTATCTGCAATAACAGATCATAGCTGAGACATTTAAGAATTTTACAGTCTTTTTTTCCAGTTAAGCTTACATGAATTGTGTTTCTAATACACTGAGGGTTTTATTAGTTATTATATACTCATTTAGGTATGAAAATGACCTCAGTAAAATTTGCTGAAGCAACTATTCTGACACTGAAATGGAAATCTCATTGTCAGTACTTTTAAAAACAGTGGTAATTCTAACCTCTCAGTTAAGTTAATTCATGAGTAATTTAAAATGTCATTAAATACCTTGAAACTGTCATTCATTATAGAATTCATAGCATTGGACTTATTCAGACACACAGAAACAAAACAGTGAACTCCACCAGCCTTACCAGCTGATGGGCAAGGGAGGCCAAAATATTTATAATGTCAATTTATTCAATTGCTGATATTCATGGTGCTTGAATTCCTCACCTTTATCTGTCATCATCTTTACTCTCCAGCCCTCCAGTCTTTCCACATCCTTTATGCTCCACCCAATGGCTTTGGGGAAGTCCTCTTTCATGTTTTCATTCTTCAGGGAACCACCATTCCTCCGAGGCTTTCAGTATCCTAGGAAAGGAGTTTGCTGCTCTGTATGGCATAGTGAGTCAGTCAGACTGTGTTTACAGACTTTGCAAAGATAGCATTTTTTTCCTGTAGGACAACAACGTGCTCAAGTCAGCCTCCTTCCTCATTTTCTCTCCTCCCAGTCCTCTCCCTTCCCATCCCCAGAGCTTGAGAGGCTGAGCAAGTCATACGGGACGCTGCATGAAAATTGCGAAAAAATAACTCCAGAAGACTTAAAGAAGGGATAGCAAAAGTAAAAGAGGAATGTGATGAAGAACTGAAGGAACAGATGGGAAAGGAAATCAGAGAGGAGGGAAAAGAAATGAACAACTAAAGGAAATAAGATAAAGAGATTGGGTAAGAAGAAGTATAAGGAAAATCATGAAATAAAAAGTAATAACAAGTACGGAAATGCAAAAATAATTAGGAGATGAGAAAAATTAACCACAGAAAAAAATAAAACTACATTGAAATGCTAGCTTTAAAATGTTTTCAGTGCTGGAGAAGAAAGAAATACTACTATGAACAATATATAACAGCATAAAATAGCATCATGATTCACTAAAACAACAGGAGAAAGGTTGAAAAAAATGTTAAAAGTTTAAATGGAAGGTAAAGGAGTAGCTCAGGTCTTTTAATGTTTGTTCTCACCTCCTTTACTTACTAATAAGCTCCCTGAGCAGGGAGTGTTTGGCTAATGGAGTCTCAGCCCTAGGGCAGACAGGAGTGCCACACCTCACCCAGTAGCCAGCACCTCTCCCCATTTCAGGAATGGTATTCACAAGCTGGAAAGAGACTCCAGGAGAATCCCCGTGCGCATCCATAAAGAAGGGGTGGATAACTCCATACCAAAACTCATGCCCCTTTACTCTTCCAAACAAGAAAAAAAGAAAAGAATAAGTGGCTTAATGGTGGTGGTACAACTCAAAATTCTCGTTTCTCCTCTATGTGTTTAACAGGTTACTGGGACTGTGTTGTAACTGGAACGAGAAGGCCCAGTTTTATTCATCAGCTGTGCTGTTTTCAGCTGGTATAAAGCTACTGGCCTCGTGGCAGTGACTGCCTATTTGCCTCATTGGAAATTAGAAGTGACGTCCTAACGGGGCACCACGGAATTAGGCCAATGCAGTGGTTGTGCGTTATTTAGCAGTCTGACTTATTTGGATTTAAGTAGTTACCAGTCTGTAAGCAGGTAAGCAGACCCCAAGGAAAACAAAGTTCGGGTTAGACTTGTTGGGTTGTCTACAGAAGGCAAATTCAAGGGTCTGTACCATCATCTAGTACGTGAAGATCTTCTTATGAATTTGACTAGGTAAAGAAATTAATGGCTAGGAAAAGAAATAAAGCAAAGCACATACGCACGCACACGCACACACACACACACACACACACACACACAGAAAAGACAACAGTAGATGGGTTTTCTAATAGTTTTTTTCTCAATTTTCATTTGAACATGTTTAGTCTCATGACAACACCAGATTCCCTGCATACTGCATATGGATGCAAGTGAAACTGTTGTCTCACACTGGAACTGGGCAAATATATATATTGGTGGATCCCATAAGCATACTCTTTTATTATTGTTACTTGATTACTTTTGTGCTGCTGACCTGCAAACATTTCTCCCATGTTCCTACATGATTGCCCTGCCAGAGTCATGTGAATATACTATACCACATCTGAATATTCTGCTCTTTCAAAGCAGAATATCTTGATAAAATGCATTAATTCAGATGAATTCTAAAATACATAATTTTAAAACTTTGGGATATGCATTCAACTGCTGAAGAGATGTTTTGAACGAATTTAAGAAAGTTGCAGCAAGTGATATCGTTTCTGATGAGTTCAGCAAGGCAAGCTCAGTCATGCCAGTTTGGTGAGAAATCTGAACCTCACCCACTTGTGAGATTTTAAACTGGAACCTCAAAGCATCATGAGCAATTATGTTTGAATGTGGGCAATGATTATAGCTAAAACGGCAAAATATTTGGTAAGAGTAAAAAACAATCTACAAAAAGTTAGCTTAAGTGTTGTGGTTGAGAGTTTTTCTCCCCGAGGCGAGTCATTTCTGTGTACATGAAACATGCCCAGTGTTTTCACAGATGTGCAAGAGGGGAAGGGGTTGTTTCCCCACTTCAGAACCACTCTGTCTGGAGCTGGCTGGGGAGGTAGTGGAGGGCCAGCACAGCTTGCGGCAATGAAAGCAAATGTGACTGTGGTGCAAGAACAGCACTGACTGCTTTCAAGAGATTCTCCTTGCACGTAAACACAGTCTGCACCACTAACAGTTTTAGCGTTCCACAAAAGCAGAGAGAAGGCAGAGCTGCCAAATGTCCCTGTTTTCAGTGCTGATAATGATGCAGTCTGACAGTAAAGGAGTCCCCCAGAAAAACATTGATCTTCCAGTGTTGGTTTTATGACACTTAGAAGTAACGTTTAGATGAGACTTCCTGCAAATGCAATGTGAGAAAAACAGATCTTTGAGGGCTGCCACATTTCCAGTGATTAATGATTTCAATTGGGTGATTACCTACCATGGCCAGCCAAGTCCTTCCTTCAAGGTGCAGCTAGACTATTTGTGGTAAATTCACAATCACCTGCAATGCACTTGACTCTGGCAGGGCAATCATGTAGGTACATGAGAGACATATTTACAGGTCAGCAGCACAAAAGTAATCAAGTAACAATAATAAGAAAAATAAGAGAAAAGTAGTTGAGATTTTGATTCCTATGGTTATGAACAGTGGACAGATTTTAAACCCTGGCTTAATGTGCCTACTTCATTTACAAAACTCTCCTAACTTTCACTTCTTTGGGTCATCTTTTCTCTCTTGTTTTCTGTGTCAAAAACTAATATTCAGAAAGATTTGCCTGAAAATAAACTCCATATATTTGTAATAAGAAACACTTCACTAAGACTTGAAGTTAATCCTATGAAATGTGGAACTGTTCAGTGTAGGTTTGCTTCAATGCTTTACTAACATGAGCAACATCAGCTTCCGTAGTATTATCGTAAATAAGATAAAATCACAACTAGTAGATGCCAGTTAAAAATCTCAAATGTCACTTCAAAATATTAAATTATTTCCATAGTTTTAGGTACAGGAAGGAGTTGAACACAAATGCTTACAGATCAGAATTATAATAAAAGTTCTTTTTGAAAAAAAATTTTTTTGTTTTTCCACCAGTACTATTATTTTAAAGTGCTGCTATTATGCAGTATTACTTGGAAGTAATATACTTCAGTGCAAAAGTTTGACTTACAAGTACAGACATTTGAAAGAAGTTTTCTATTTTAGTCCATACATATGTTCCATTTGGCATCATTATAGTACTCATGCATCTTTTGTCTTTTGTCTTAAGCATAGATAGTTTTTACTACTATCAAATTACAAATTACTTTTTTTCACTGAAAGGAAAAGTTTTATGTCCATTTTAGCATATATGTACAAATTGAATAGTTAAAATCTGATGTTGAAGAACATCAACCACCACCTCTTCATCAGCTTTCCTCCCTGTCAGCTCTTTGTCAGTGTATATTTACCATTGCAACAAAAGATTAACAATATTTCTCCTGACAAATCCATCTGGTAGACAAACATGGATCTTGCTCCTTTCCAGAGGTGCCCAAGACCACCATGCCAAGCTGAATTTTTGAGCAGGTACATTAACTGTGCCATGGAATAGCTCAGTAGATCTGATCCCATGCAGTGCCCATGGCAGACCAAGCCAAGCAGGCATGCGCTTAACTAAAATAAAGGTCAGAGATTCTACATCAACATCTTTTCTACCCTTAGAAGAATCAAGGCCACATTTTTTAATTTCCTTTCCAACTGCCCTGAATATCAGGTGAATTGGTGTAGAGCCACCTTTCCAAATGAGGCTAAACCCCTGCTTGGACAGGAATGGGAAATGTAAGGAATCAAGAAGGAGATTAATGGTTAAAGCATTTGGGGTGGCCTAGTCTTAATAGCCAGCACCTTCTGTGCTTTTAATTTACGGATTACTTGACACTAACTTATTTCTAATACTTGTTTTGAGCTTGATGCTGATTACAGGTCTTGATCTTTGTGAGTTTATGGTCCCTTCTGACTCTAAAACCTATGAGAGGTTGATGCCTTTGAATGAGAGACTCCTAAATCCCTAATCTTTTATACAAAAAATCAAAATGTAGTGTAATAATTCATGTTTTAATATAACATCCCATGCTAATGGGATAGCATTTAAGTGGGTTTGGTGGTTTGACCCTGGCTGGAGGCCAGACTCCCACCAAAGTTGCTCTATAACTTCCTTCTTAGGTGGATGGGAGAAAATACACATGGAGAGGCTTTGGAGTCAAGATAAGGCAGGGAGAGATCATTCTGCAATAAGCGTCATGGGAAAAACAGATTCAACACAGAAGAAAGGCAAGAAACTTCTCTGCTTTATTACACTACACTACACACACAGAGGAACCAGAGTCAGATAATGAGAAGCACAAACAGATCTTAAAACACCACCCCCCACCCCGCCTTCTTTGCAGACTTCACTTTATTCATGATTTTCTCCTTCCCAGGATGTTACAGGGGGAAGGGGGGGAGATAGGGAATGGAGCCAAGCTGGTATTCACTCTGTTGGACCCTTAAGAAGTTTCTAGTTGCTTCTTAAAGACGCCACATTGCAAAACCACCACAGTGGGTCTGAGATAAAAGACCAATTGCTGCTTTCTTCCTATTTGTTTGGGGTTTAAAGAAATTGAAAATGTGAAAGGATTTCAGACTTTTTTTTTTTTTCTGTAATCAGCAAAAGTGTCATTCCTTTTATATTCCTTTTCTTGGAAGAAATGTGCATTTAAAACTGGGTTTAGGTAGTAAATCTATCATTGCAAGACATTTGTAGACAATATTTATGTCCCTAAAGAGTTCATGTAGTAAGAAAATTTTGTAAGAGTGTGTGAGGTGGGGGATCCTGACAAAGTATAGAAGTTTATTAATGTCTTAGAAAATTGATATTTCCTTCAGTATTTTTTTGGTTTATTGTTGAGGGGTAGAAGGAAGACTTTATGTAAAAGATCTAATATAAAAAATTAGGGGGTGGGGAGGCTCTGGCTAAGAAGAAACTATATTGTATAATTACTTGTACATATTACATTCTTGCTTTGAAAGTTTGTTCCATGTCAGGTGCATAGTTACAAAAATCACAGTAAGTGGTTTTCTTGCAAGGACACAGCCCTCTGGTATGGAAATAAGTTCATTATTTGTGTTTCACATAGGCTACAAGCCTGTACACATGCAATCTCATACCTAGTCCATTTTATAATTTATATTTTTTTATTATATGCCATGAATATTAATGTAATTTAAATTCAAGCACACTCTTGTCCTCTAGCCTTGGAAACATTTCTTTACATGCTGAGCTGTCATTGAGATTGCTAGTAGTTGTTATGCACATCATTAAATGTTTTCAAGAGTAGAACAATTTTTTTGTTAGGGAACTCAAAAAGTTTATTTGCATATGCATAACAAATATTCCTAAAATGCATAACATACATAGCTGCATAAGATATTAACAGAACATGTGTACATAGTGACAGAGAGAATCCATGCTGAAACATCTCCCTTTCTCATCATGACCTAAATCAAAGAATGAATTGTGATGGAAAAAAAAACCAGGAGTTTTTGGAACACACAACCACAGTACCTGAAAGTCACAGGCCACATTCCACAGACTGTGGAATTTTGAAAATAATTAATTGTATTTCTTATTCTCATAAGTGGTGTAAACAGAAGGTAAGTAATGAGAAAAAATTCTTAAGTGCCTTGAAATTAGGTACATACAACTCTAGGCTCTGTCTCTTCCCTTGTATTCATTTTTTTGGTGTTTAAGAAATGTAAATATGTGAAGAAGTTTATGAATATCTTCTAGCTAGCTCTAGGCACTTGTAAATTAGAGATTACCGGCAAGAAGTAATAAATGTTCACAGATTTTCAATTAAAAAAAGAGTTCACACTTTCAATGTAATACTGGGAGGAGTATCTATAATATAGCCTTGTTGTATAGGCTAGAGCTTTCTTTTTAGAAAACTAGTGTTTTCTAAAACTGAGAATAGTAAATTAAGCAGATAGTTTTACTGTTAATATAAACCAGGTGATCTGAGAGTTATTCACAATGCAAATCTTCAAAACTCCTTTAATCTAAGGACAAATGCAAAAATTTGTTACAGGAAAATTATCTCTTTCCACCCTACTAACCCACACTTGCATTGTGTTTAGTTGAAGCACTGGAGTTCAGGAACTGAAGTCAAATTACAGTTATATTCTTTGTCTTATAATGTTTATCTGCTTAAATACTTGGTTTTAAGTAAGTGGTTATTGATGCACTTCAATTCACACCCTTTGGCATAAAGGACATATATTCTTGTACAGGAACAGTCTCATATGCTCCCTGTTCTCTGCATAATAGGAACTACAAATGACCCCTGGGTTCTTCACTTAGCAAAGGAAGGGAAGAAATGCAGGTGTCCAGTAATGAATTCTGCGAACTGTACATAGTACAGTTTCTGGGATAATGATTTTTGGGAGATAGCAGTCCCAGGCAGGAGATAAAGCCACACAGGAATATCTACCCTGTCCCCTAGAAAAATACCAATTACACTGTCTTTGAAACAAAGTTGAAGAAGTTATTTCTTATTGCCATGGTTTCACCCTACCCAAGAGAGCCGAACACGACACAGCTGTTCTCTCTAAAACGAGGGCGGGGGGGGGAGAAGGGAAAGAAAACCAACAAAAAAGATAAACATCAAAGGTTGGGATAAGGATAATATACTGGGACAGCAGAAAGACAGAGAGAGATAACAATAATAGGATTTCATAGCAAAATATACAAAACTGGTGATACATGATGCAATTTCTAACAGAACCATATAACTCAGATTGTAAAGCTCAGAACCCTCTCAGAATTGATCCATCCCCAAAGCCACGCATCATGAAGCTGTACCCTTCCTTACCCCACTAACCCGCCTTTATACTGAACACAACATAACTGGGATGGAATACTCTCTTTGTCCAGTTTGGGTCACCTGTCCTGGCCATGTCCACTCCCAGCTTCCTGAGTGCCCCCCGCCTTCTCATCAGCAGGGCAATATGAACAACTGAGAAGTCCTTGACTGCTTGGCAGCAACTAAATACACTGGGGTGTTATCAGCACTGCTCTCATCCTAACTAACTCCCAAACATGGCATTCCACCAGCTGCTACAAAGAAAATTAACTCTGTCCTAGTCAAAGCCAAGACACTTATTAATTAATGTTATATATTAAACATACAAATGTATGTCATCATATTTTACAGCTGTATTTCAGGGTCAGATTATTGTCCATCTCAGAGAGTGTACCAAGAATTGGCTATGTTTAAAAAGGACACATTGAAGAAAGGTGTCCTGTTCTTGAAAAAGTCTACCTTCAAGATGATTGAAATATCTACCTGTGACCCTCAAGAAAATAAGTAATTTTAATCTCACCACAACTCTTTATCTTCACATGTAAAAAAGTACTGTAGCATATACTGGTCCATTTACATTAGCACTCAGATATGCATATCAACAAACCCACACACACTGAAATCACTTGCACATATACAACAGAGTGGTTATAAATTGGTATATGAAGGTGTGCTTGTTGCGTTCCATATCAACATGTATATTAGGACTTTTCAGAACACAGGTGTGGTTTGTGGTGTATCCGCCAGGATTTCTAAATGTCCATTTTATACAATGTGCTACAAATCTTCATGAGAAGTGCATGATGACTTTAATTAAGTTTTAGTTACAGATTACCTCAGATTGCTAGAAAACAAATCCTTTGAAATTTGAGTCTTAAGGGTAGTAAATGCAGATTATTTTTTTTTCTTTTCACTTTTTCCATATAGGCAAAATCTGATAAATATTCAGTAAGAATTTTGCTAAAGAAAGAGATAAAGGTAATATATCAGGATTTGCCCCTTTTCTTGACTTTGTGGTCAGTGGTTGGTTTCTACATATGTTCTCCCAGTCATACATTTAGCTGTAGTTAAGCGTGCAAATCTACTGTCTCTTCTAGAACTGAGATTTTTCAAAATAAATAGTACTGTGACATTAAATTCAAAAACCATAGTCCATTGTTTCAATCATACTAATGGTGGCTATTAAAGTTTTAGATTAAAAGACATATCATCTCATCTCCTTAAAAGCGTACAATTCCCCACCTCCTTTCCCCCACTTTTCTCTCATTCCCCATTTCTGCACTGATTTTGTTACACTTCTTACTTCCTCACATGAGCACTGATACACTCGGTGCTCAGTTCCCTTGGAGGTGTAAGTCCTCTGCAAGCAGCAGACTTGAAGAAGTTCTCTTTCTTAAAAGAGAATTGACTCCAATGGAAGGCAGATATAAGGTTAAGAAAATGGAAATGTTAAACTGTTCTGGCAAACACTTTGTGCCTTTAAACTGCTGGTGGAGAAAGATGGCTTTCCACAGTGCAGAATCTTTCAGAGGACATGTGCTTTGTCCAGGAGATGCTCTGTGCTCCTACACACTGGCAGGAAGCCAGTCCTCTCTTCATTGAAGTTTACTGGCATTCTCCTTTAAGTCAGGAAGAGCTTGCCAATCTTTGTCAGGAGAAGTATTTGAGTGCTCCTTCTGTGTGAGAGCAGATGTGATTTTTCCTTTCACTGGAAAATTGGGATGCTGCTTCTGCAGCTGGTCTGTCCCCAGCTACCTTCCCTAGTGCAGGACACAGTCAGAGGAATCGTGCCACATATTTCAGTGAGACTAATTAGGGCTCAAATAAGCTGTTTGGGAATGTTCTTGTGATATCACAGAATACAATTCTGTACCTTTTCCCCAAAGGAACTTTGTTCTAGAGGTCTGATCTAAATATTAGCAAGCTTATTACCTACGTAAGACCTCATCAATTCTTTTATTTTGTTAAAAATGAAGGGAACAGCCACACCTTCTCCAGTGTAGCAGTGCATCCCCTAAAGCCTCCATCCTCCGGAACAGGCAGTCAGGTGAAACCCTAACATGACTCACGTGCTCTTGCAATTGGATTATTCATTGCAGGTGTAGTCACCATACAGAAGCTTGATTTACCTCTCAATTCTGCAAGAACAGATTTTGAAACTGTAATAGTAGTATGTACATGCCAGGTATATTTTATCAGATATTTCAGATTCATGAAGAAATTTCATCTGTTTTACTGTTTCCTAATTGTGTTTAATACTTTAAAGCTTTTGATCTTTTTATTTCATATCAATCTTCAGCAAAATAATTAGGAAACTCCTGTATGGTTTCAAACATTAAATCTACAAACTCTCACATATCTCTGCTAAAAGAAAGAACAGGCAAAGTGAAATCAGTGACTCCTGTGTTGCTTTATTTCTCTCTCACAGATCCAATTTTATTCATGGATCAGTAGGGTCCATCAAGATCTACTTATGTAGACCTACTTAAGTATGTTTTCCTGCTAATTATGCCCCAAAATTTTGGACAAACTACAAACATTTTTCAATGTATACATGAGATCAAGAAAGATACATGCTTTGGAAAAACAGTCCTGAAATCATATTTCCCAGTTCCAGGCTATGAAGTCACTAATTACTAATCAGTAGTAGTAAACACCCTGGTAAACACTCTGTGTAAGCAACTTATTTGCCAAAAAACATATCTTCTGGCAATACAGCTTCATTAAGTTAAAAATTATTTTTAAAAAGGTTGAATATTCATCTTCTTATAAATGAAGGGCTCTAAGATCTTTAAGTCATGTACATGGAAGTGCAACAGTTTGAAAATAACAGGTGACTTCTGATTCATATGGTTCTAGCCATTTTCAAGAGATGTTGAGGGAGTACTTTATAAATGTGGAAATATTTTTAAGATGTTTGCTAGCTTTTATTTCCTGTTGAATTACTGCTTTCAACATCACTTTCCAATTCTAATTCCCCATCTGTCAGGCATGGAGGCATTCCTTTATTTCTTTGGCTTTATGGAGAATTCTCACAGCTGGTCTCAGAGAGAGATACAAATTAAATATATTTCATAGGTACCCTTAAGAATACATAGTAAGACAACTTTCCTTAAAAAGGCCTCAGGTATATGCTATGTTATTGTAATATTTTTCCAGGCATAGATTGTTATTCAAATTTTACATTCACCGGCACACACACACCCCCTCCCTAAAATTAAAGCCAGCTTCCTCACACTGCTACAAAATTACAGAGAGAAAAAAAGTTATAAAATCTCAAAGTTTCCTCATGTAACACTGCCAACAGTCCACTGTCTTTTTCCCTGGCCTTCCTCCCAGCTTGCAGGATTTTATGTTGACCTACACATCCCTGTGCCTGCTGCCCCCAGTATCGCTAGAGACCCAACCTGAGATCCCCATTTTGACTGTAGTTAGAGTCCCCTCTTCTGACCCAGAAAAAGGGCATCAGAAAGTGATGCCATGTCTCCTGGCTTTCTTCTATAGCAGTTCACAGAATCACAGAATGTTTGGAGTTGGAAGGGACCTTGAAAGATCACTTAGTCCAACCCCCCGGCCTGAGCAGGATCACCTGGATTACATCACACAGGAATGCGTCCAGATTGGTCTTGAATGTCTCCAGAGAAGGAGACCCACAACCTCTCAGGGCAGTCTGTACCAGTGCTCCATCACCCTCACAGTGAAACAGTTTTTCCTTATATTCACATGAAACTTCTTATGTTTCAGCTTGGACCCATTGCCCCTTGGCCTATCGCTGGCCAACACTGAGAAGAGCCTGGCTCCATCCTCCTGACACTCACCCTTACTATAAATATAAACATCAATGAGGTCACCCCTCAGTCTCTTCCAAGCTGAAGAGACCCTATCCCTATTCTCTAGGTATCTGTGATGGAAATTGCTCATCTCTTCCTGTGTGTGGGGGAGGGGGGGGGTTAAATAAATAAATAAATAGATAGATAGATAAAGTCTCAGCATGGAAAAAATAAAGAGAGCAACACAGGGAAGTGGGAAAGTCCTGGAAATGTTGGGGCTCACCATGCTGGGCTCAATATTGTAGGGTTTTTCAGTCCTGTAGGGATGGAATCCAACTATGGAGACTTGGTGCGTTTCCATTGTTAAAGTCCCATTTCTAGCCTTGAGTCATTGAGAGAGAGTCTTTGCAGGATGGCATCAAACATAACATTTATACATACATACAAGATTGGACTTCAGGCTGTGACTGCGAGAAACTGAAATGTGCAAGCAAGCATTGTGTTTCTTGGCACAGGACCTGAGCTCAATGTAGAAGGTGACGCTTCCATTGGTGGTTTTTATTTTTATTAGTTGCATATATGGGAAGTAGGTTTGAACCTGTTCAACTCTTCTAAAAGCAGTTTTGTGTGGTTAAACTAAACACATATAAAGCTTGGTTATCTGCTTTTATGGATACTTTGTCAATGTCAGAGTGATTTGCGAGTCAGTTTGCTCTTACTTTTCTACTACAGGTTTGCAGAAACAGCTTCAGTTCTTCAGGGAGAGACCCAGACTGGGTCAGGGGGCAGTAAGGATTTCTAAGACCACCTGTGAGAACGGGACCATATGCTGCAGCCATGCTCATTCCTCCTTAGCCCAGTGCTTGACGCACTCTGTCTCTGACAGGTCCAAACCTTCACAGGTTTGTGCTCTGGGGCTGCCTTGCTCTGTTTTGTTTTGCTCAGGGGAAAGTCTGTACTTGTCATTTGGCAACAGGGCTATTGTTCATCTTCATTTCTGGAACCATTAACTGAATCCCATATTTTCTCAGCATTTCTTCACTTTTCATCCTCTTTTTATTATTCTCTGGTCTGATTTGAAATACCAATACAGTTCCTTTGAGAATCTATTTAAAAAAATACATAATTTCTGCTCCACAAGTCTTTGTTGTTGTTTTTTTCTACTGACAAAGTATATTGTGGGAAATGCAAATGTTAAGTTATATTTCGTTCCTTTCATTGGCTTCAGTGCGAGGTAAACACATTTCATGTCTGTCTCTGTGTATCCTCTGAAGTGCAGACTGAGTGATGTGCTGCTGGTCATTCTGAATTATTTCTTTGTTGTTTTGTTTTTCACATGAATAGCAAACTATAACAAAGAATAAATCTCTGTAATTATTTAGGTGAAATATCAACTTTCCAACTATGGTCTGAGTGGCACCAAAGCGACACAATTTACAAAGTGTCTTTGTAGTTTTTATATTTTTTTCTTCTTTTATTTTCACAGATTATGTCTTTGTATCCTTTTCATCCGTGTCCTTTTGAAGACAGCTATGGTAAAATGCATAATTTAACAGGTTCCGGCTTGCTAGCATGATCATCACTGCTTTTCAGTCATGACAGCTTTTTGTAAGAGTTAAGGATCATATTGATATCCAGTTATGATTTACAGTTATTTCATACTGTCTTTCTTTCAAAGTATCTAAAGAAAGCAATAAAATACTGAAAAAGTACTAAAAAATCCCACAGATTGCAAATGTATCTTTTAATCTAGTACACTGTACAACATTGCATACCCTTTACCCAACTTGTAAATGTAACTCCTTAACATGATAGGTATGTGCTCCTGCATGCATTTGCTCTGTTTCTCACAAATTTCCAATCAAATACATTTCAGGAGATAGGTTATTATAGTTCAGTATTTCTCATAACTGGGGGAATTCCTTTCTTAATGCCTCTGTACACTTTCAGAATTAACCTAAATAACTCAACTCATCATGTAAAATTAGTTTGCCAATAAAAATTTAGAAAGTGAAATTATACTGTTAAACTAGCAAGCTATATATTTTCTTTCTGATGTTACACAACACTTTCGGCACTGATTCGCCTGACATGTTTGTTGCTGCTACTGCAAGTATCTTCCAGATAATCTTAAAAAAGAGCAAAATCAGTTGCTTATGCCAAGAAGGCACATGATTTTAACCATAAAAATGACAGGTTTAGATTCTTTTTTAATTGATTTATCATATGAAGTTATAAAACAAAGCTCTAAAACACTACTCTAAAGCCATAAATGTCATGACAGAAAACTCAGGAATTGTTATCAGCATTATATTTGGAGCTAAAAAAGTGATTTATGGATGCTATACAATCTATCTGCCACATAAGACAACACATAGCTGTCATGTCACATCTGGGTGGCCTTGTGAGCACATGCAGGTTTGCAGACTCCCATCTCTGAGCTTTTCATCAGATGGCAAAACCCAATCATATGTTCTGTACCCTCCCCAGTCTGCATTAATGGCCACCAGACACAGCTTACCTCTTCTAAGTAGGAACACACAATGAATGCAGAGAATAAAGAGAGCCAAGACAAGTGCTAGGGAGGATGCAAGCCCCATTACACATTGGTAGAGGAAAGAGCTGGTTTAGGACTGCCCTGCAATTTTAGTCTTGCATTTCTGGAAAAGCGTATTTCGTCTGCAGTCAGCCCAATTTTGGCTTGAAGGTTATAAATAGAAATTTTTAGATTAGAGCTAATTAAAAATCTAATAATGCATTCCTTAGCAATTTGTGGCATGGAAAAAGCTGTAAACTCAGGATCTAATTTGCCTAGCCAGTTTTGAGCAAAAAGGAAAAAAATTAGGTCACATGAAATCACCAGTTTTAGATACGAACTGCTCATATACACATCAGCCTCCATGTCCTTTTTTTGTGAGGGTCAGAGGCCTCCTCAAACCTCCCAAACATTCACAGGTCAAAGTTCTTTTAGAAAAGGACTTTGAAGAAATTTTGCATGACAGTATTTCTTCTTGGAAAAAGTTTGTTCTACCCACGAACCAAGGGAGCTTTAAATCTATTAAATCCCACCTCCTTCAGCTAACCTTTCTGACCTCCTCTGTCTCTTTGCATCTATTCCTGCTCCTAATCCTTAAATTGTTAGTGTTGCAGTTGTTCAAAATAGGCTTCAAATTTTTCAGGGCGGGCACCTTGTCTAAATTTGTATTTGTAAAGCACCATCCACACAGTCTGCACCTGAGGCACTATGTGGACAGTAAATGATGATGAATCTTCTTAATGATTGATGGATGTATCTCAAACTCTTTTTCAGTGTATTTGGAAAAAAAAAAAAGACCAGCTTTTAAATTTCAAAATAAAACATAGAAACATAAACACTGCTGATACAAAAGATGTTAAAATGTTATTCTTTTTATCTAAAAGAAATGAAATTCAAATTAAATAACTGTAAGCAGTCTTCACTGTATTAACCATTTATTTTTCAAAAGCATTTGTTTTTCTGTTTGTGTTACTACTACCATAAAGTAAGGAGGTGCTGTCATAAAAATATCAGAGTTTTAAAGATAATTTGAACATCACAAGGACAGGAAGATATATACATTAAGTGTTTTGCCTGAGCCTACAGAAAAAAAACCCAAACCAACAACTTATACCTCCACGGAATTTCAATGCAAATTCTTGATTTGCACTCTGCTGTAAGAAACAAGCATGTCACGTTTTTCCTCAGTAAACTGGTGCACCAAACATTGCTGTAGGCTGTATAAGCTCGCCAGAAATGTGCCACTAAATATCTGCCTTGTTCATATATACTTCCCTGGATGCATTAATGGCCACTGTAAGAGACAGGCAACTGGGCCAGCTGTAGTGGGATTTGGTACAGCTACAGTCTTAGAAGTCCATGGAGGACTCAAGCTCACCCTCTAAGATGCAGACCAAACAAGAAAAATTAGGGCAATACAGCTGCTGTTTAATAGTAATTCCTGCAAGAATGAACACACTTTAGAAGACTTGTTGCTATAAACAAAAGCCTGGAGATACTCTTTCAGTCTTATCTGACCTCCTGCAGCAAACCTCAGTGGATTTGATTCTAATCTCTCTTACTTTGCAAATGAGAAGCAAACTTCATGGAAATGAATGGAATGTCATAAAACTGGATTTTAAATTAGTATTGAGTTATAACACTGTTTTAGAGGATTGTAACACAATTGACTTCAAAGACCTCTCTATGACCTAAATGTAAAGATAAGGAGAACTTGGTTTATTCACTTCCGTTGAGATTGTGGCTTGAAATTACTCAGAATTTAGCATTTTATTTTTAACTCTAATTCAGGTTTTAATGGAACCTAGTTGCAGTCCTAGAAAGATGTGCAATATACAGTGAAAAGCGCAAAGTAGGATTCAACATGCAAATATGGAGAGCCAAGTTCCTCCAGTGCTGTTAAAAGGCACAGATCTCGTATTTTCATGGGATTTACCAGATTGTACAGAGTTTGGCAAAGTTTATGTAGCTTTGGTGAACATCTGCTATGAGCTGTAATCTGGGGACAATGTGACTGCCAGAGCTCAAATTCCAATTTGTCCTGAGGCCTTTTTATGCTTATATATGCCCCACCCACAGATGTGCTTAAGTAAAAGGCTAGTACTTAGGACTGACATTCAGTCAGCATTTTCACACGATTAACTTGCCAATTAAAAATGGGCTTGGTACAGAGTTTAGAAGTTAATTTAGATACTCCTAGCTTGGGCAGAGAGTTGCTTTCAGGCAGGGTGAGGCTAAGTCTGATTTTGTAGGAGATGTCACGCCTGCTTGGAGGGAGACGCTGTGACTCGCTGGGGAGCTGGCGTGGCCTCAGATGGAGCACTCCCTCCCTTTGGCTCTTTTCCCTGGATCACAGCCAGAGGCAAAAGCGCCTCAGCGAGATAGGAGCTTGACTTTCATCCAGTAAGTGGTTGCAACTTTGCCCAGCACCTATTCTTTGTTTACTGTGGTTTTATTCACATCCTTGCTATGACTCCTGTACGTTGGCATACGCTATTGCATATGATCATTTCAGTAAAAAATAATTTCCGTCATCAGTTTAAATTCTTTAAATTAATTACTCAGGGCATAGCCTAATTACATGTTTTTTCTAATGTAAGAGGAAAATTTGTCTGGAATTTGATGACTCTGGAGTGCAAGAAAGAATATTTAGAGTGTTTTACGAATATCAATTATATATATTTTATACTAAGAGAGAAGAGTGAAGCTACCACAAAGATGCCTTTCCTCTAGGTAATGAAGACAGAATAAAACAAGAGCTGATAGTTTTTAGAAATGTACCTCTGTGGTTTTTTTTTTTTTTTTTTAAAGAGATCAAAACTATGAAAATATCTGTAATATGCATCTTTCATGTGAAATGTTGCACGTGGAAAACGCACGTTTCAGTTGGGAAACAAATTGGTTATTGAATGTATCTAATTATACATATGTATGTGACATTATTCAATTTGTGCAAATAATTGTGATAACTGTGAATACAAATTAGATGTCTGTCAATTACACATATTGTGTCTGATATTTAGCTTATGCATTTACACAGTAACATGTGAGATGTAGTGACATAAGGAGTTACTTTCTTCTTTACTTTCCCATGTAATGAACTTGAAAATGTTGGGATAATCAGAAAGTAGAGCTTGATTATTTTAAACTATTACAACAATTACTTTTGGTCTGTACTAATATTCTGAATTAGTCTGAATAAAAATGAAGAAAATTATATTTCCCTATCAATGTCCAAATCAAATAGCAATACAAGTTCTCCCAGTAGCACTCTTATAGATATCACTTATCAACACCTCCTACTCTTTGCAATCACTTCAAGAGCCTTATCTTCTATTCAAGATGAAACTTGATTCATTTATGTTTTCCCTTTTCAAAGCAACAAGTAGTAAAAGCCAGAAACTCTCCAAGAGTTACACTTTACACAAAGTTACACTTTTCACATGTTCCCTGTTACTGTCATTCATGCCTTCTTACTTGTTAGACATAAAAAGTGTATTTTCCAAAGGAAATAAATAGGTCTGAAGAAACTCCCCAGAGATTTGACTCTGACCATCCCACTATGCTTGCTTTGTTTAGCAACATGCCCCATGTTATTTTAATGGTGCTATAGCACTTTCTGCATCATTCGTGCTTCCGTAATACAAAAAAAAAGAACAATATTAATGAGAATCAAATGTCAGCTGACATATTTTAGTGGCTATTCCATCTAGTAATTTTATTATTCTCATAGGCTTAATTTTTTTCTCCAAAGATTAAATGTTTTTCGGAATCAAACTGTGGAAAAGTTCCATAGCATTGAGCCTTTGGTTCCTGGGGAGAAATCTTCTGTTTAAGAGGATTTTCATTTAGCCATTTTAAAATAATGCAGTTAATTTATAGAGACAGAGAGCTAAGAGCAGCAAATATTCATGTAATCATACGATCATAGAATATGCTGGAGTCCAACTCTAAATAATTACAACTCCTAAAAATAACAGTGTTAATTCATACAGATTAACTGGCGTAGATACAAACAAAATTTAAAAGTCCATGTAAATCTGCTATGGTGAGACAGACTCCGTGTATACCAGACTTCTCAGCTCTGCAGTTCATACAATGGTTTAAGCAAAAAACAAGGTCCTATAGATTTTAATTTGTTGACAATGAAAACTGGGATCTGAATTCTCTTTGTTACTTTGACTCTTCACCAATAAACTACAGAAGATAAATGCACACCATCAAATCCAAGCTCTTCAGCTAGCATCTCTTGGCAAGTGTCTCTGAAGTAAGGAGCACTGAGACCGGTGTGTCACTCTAACATAGAAGGCCGCATTAAGCACCCTTCATGAAGCCCCTTTCTCCTTCTGTCAATATTTGTGGTGCTTTCTTCAGATAGTCTGACTAGGCAAAACACATTCACTGAACAATGCCAATCATGCATGTTAGATTTGTGTATCCAATGAGACAGCCAAGGCTTTGCTGACCTGAATATTTTACTGGCTTGAAAAACTATGTAACAACATCTGAGACATCACCTGATAAAGAATGACACTTAAATTGCCTCATACTTTTAACATTTTTTGTTTTAAAACACTAAAAATATAAACCTTAGTCTTATAAAGCATTTTACACTAGCTATAGACCCTTGGCTCACTCCAAAGGAGCTCCAGTTGTACTCCTTCCATGCATAAAAATGTGGGTTTAAGAACAGATAAGGAGAAGGCCGAAGTTCTCAACAACGTTTTTGCTTCAGTCTTCACTGGCGACCTCTCTCGTCACTGCTCTCAAGTTGATGGCCCTCAAGTTGGGGACCAGGGAGACAGAGTCCTTCCCACTGTAAGTGAAGATAAGCTTTGTGACCATCAGAGGAACCTGAATGTACACAAGTCCATGGGACCTGATGAGATGCATCCCAGAATCCTGAAGGAATTGACTGATGTAATTGCCAAGCCACTCTCCATGATATTAAAAAAGTCCTGGTGCTCAGGTGCAGTTCCTAGTGACTGGAAGAAAGGAAACAATACAGCCATTTTTTAAAAAGGTAGGAAGGAGGACCCTNGTTTTTGCTTCAGTCTTCACTGGCGACCTCTCTCGTCACTGCTCTCAAGTTGATGGCCCTCAAGTTGGGGACCAGGGAGACAGAGTCCTTCCCACTGTAAGTGAAGATAAGCTTTGTGACCATCAGAGGAACCTGAATGTACACAAGTCCATGGGACCTGATGAGATGCATCCCAGAATCCTGAAGGAATTGACTGATGTAATTGCCAAGCCACTCTCCATGATATTAAAAAAGTCCTGGTGCTCAGGTGCAGTTCCTAGTGACTGGAAGAAAGGAAACAATACAGCCATTTTTTAAAAAGGTAGGAAGGAGGACCCTAAGAACTACCAACCTGTCAGCCTCTCCTCTGTGCCTGGGAAGATCATGGAACAGATCCTCCTCAGAGTTATGCTGAGGGACATGAAGACAGCCAACATGGCTTTACTAGGGGAAAGTCCTGCCTAAGAAATCTAGTGGCTTTCTATGATGGAGCAACTGCATCAGTAGGCAAGGAGCTATGGATATCACCTATATGGATTACTGCAAGGCCTTTGACACGGTCCCCACAACATCCTTCTCTATAAATTGGAGTAATATGGATTTGATGGGTGAATTCTTCAGTGGATAAGGAATTGTTTGGATGGTTGCATACAGAGGGTGGTGGTCAATGGCTTGCTGTCTAGATGGAAGATGGTGATAAACAGCATCCCTCAGGAGTCTGTATTGGGATGAGTGTTGTTTAATACCTTCATTAATGATATTGATACTGGGATTAAGTGCATCCCCAGCAGGTTTGCTGTTGACACCAAGTTGGGTGGGATAGTAAAAATGCCAGGATAGAATATCACCCAAAGGGACCTGGGCAAGCTGGAGAAGTGGGCCCAGGTGAACCTCATGAGATTCAACAAAGCCAAATGCAGGGTCCTGCACCTGGGTCCAGACAACCCCTGTTATCCATACAGGTTAGGAGACAATATGCTGGAAAGCAGCCTGGAGGAAAATGACTTGGTGGTACTCATGGGTGAAAAGTTGGGCATGAGCTACCAATGTGCATCTGCAGCCAAGAAGGCCAACTGTATCCTGGGGTGCATCAAAAGAAGTATGACCAGCAGATTGAGGGAGGTGATTCTGCCCCTCTACTCTGCTCTAGTGAGACCTCGCCTGGAATACTGTATCCAGCTTTGGAGCCTTCAACACAAGAAGGACATGGACCTGCTGGAGCGCATCTAGAACAGGGCCACAAAAGTGATCTGAGGTCTGCAGCACCTCTCCTGTGAGAGCAGGCTGAGAGACTCCTGATTGTTCAGCTTGTGGAAGGCTCTGAGGGACCTTATAGCAGCCTTCCTTAAAGTACCTTAAAGGTGCCTATAAGAAACCTGGGNTTTATACATTCATATATAATCATATATACTTTATCTATTAGCATTTATTATTATTTAAATTACTATTTATTACATTCAAGGTCATATTTGATGGGGCTCTGAGCAACCTGATATAGTGAAGATGTCCCCGCTTACTACAGGGGGTTTGAAATAGATGAGATTTAAACATCCCTTTCCAACCCACACTTTATATGATTCTGTGATCATACAGATTGGACTACTAACTTTTGTTCTGAAAATGTATTAAGAGGCCTGAAAATGAACAATAATGTGAAAATGAACAATAATATGAGAAAAGCAGATCACAATGAATTAAAATAATACGGGATAATAGTGATATATTTTCAGTGATTAAATAACCTGATAAAATTATTGAATCATTTTTCCAAGACCCAAAGAGTGACAGGGATTTAATAAGCACTTATTCTCTGCTTGACATTCAAAAAGCTGACACATTCAAGCAAATGTTTGTCCTCATTTTCTCCAGCCTGACTAAATGGTGATAATGTAATCAGCCTAGAGTTGACTGTCTTAATAGAAGGTTTGAAAGACCTTTAGAGGGTCACTGAGTCCAGCTCATTGTTGTGAGCCAAACGTCAGAGATGTCCTTTCCCCAAAGTTATCAAGATCCCATCTCCTAATAATTAGATGTGTTGCTCACTGTCCTTTAATTACAACCTCAGTGACACTGCAGAAAACTGATCCCTTCTTTGTTTACGTTGCTTTAATTCATTGAAAAGTAGTACACCTTTGGGTGGAACATGCACAGGATCTTCTCCTTTGGTTACTGTAATAAAACTCTCCTATTACTTACTGTAACAAGATGTAGTTAAAGATGTAGTTACAAGACCATAGGATTTCTGCTGTAATTTGTGGGAACAACGCATACACAGCAATTAGGATATTTTTGTGTTAGGGCACTGATTCATTGTAATGGAGCTTTGTAAAGAAATGCAACCGTGAACACAAAAATAATTACTTTTTCTTCTTAATATTACATTAAAAAGCCAGAAAAATGCTCTTGACAGTTCCAGGTGAGAGGAAGGTGTTGCTCAGAGGAGCTCTGTCACACAGGTAGGCATGATAGTTCTTGAAGAACTTCACTTCTCCTGGTCTAACATTAGGGAAAAGCAAGATTTAAGGTATATATATAATTTTATTGTTTTTCCTCTAAAAGTATTGTTTCTGATTGTGATGGTAAATAGAGGTTTGAATTTAAGAAACTGGAGATTCCTCGAGGAAAGAAATGTTGTTTGTTCTTTCGTTTGGTAGGTGTGTTTTTTAGCCAAGGACTTGACTGACCTGAAGCAGTAGTCTTGCAGTCTTCGTCAGTGTGACAGAAATGACATAAATTCTGTCAACTGTGAGGTACCCCAAAGTGATCATCAGACAGAGGCAAAGATTTCCCACTTTTGACTCCCATTAAATGACAGCATTTCAGGGATCCTTCTAAAACAGAAACCAAATGATCTGGCTTGTCTTCTAGTCATTATCACTTTGTTTGGAATTTTCCTCTTCCTTTCTTCTTTACTCAGTGTTATCAGAAACTTAGATGAAGGGAGAGTTTCCATCCCAATAATAGGGTATTTTATACAATAAGCCACATCTATTCATCATTTCAAACTTTCAGGCAGGTCTTCTATTTCCCTACCTTTCAAAGTCCTCTTCCTGAATCGCTCTTGCCGTTTTCCTTTCTTTCTACACCATTTTATGTTTCTTTTTTTGCCATGGTATGTTAAACCAGGGCTCCCTCATCACCAACATGATTTACCCATCTGTTTAGAGGTCTGGTTCCCTTCACAGCCCCTTTCTAGACACTTGCTCTTCTTCACTTAGTCATCTATCTACTATTTGATCACTTCATTTCTTCATGCCTCCTGCTACTGGAAAGATCTCTTTTCCACCAAACTTCCCCCACAGAGACTAAGGCCCATCTCTGACTTCAGATAGAATCATAGAATCCTTCAGGTTTGAAGAGACCTCAAAGCCCATCTAGTTCCAAACCCCTGCAAAGGGCAGGGACACCCTCCACCAGACCAGGTTGCCCAAAGGCCCATCCAACCTGGCCTTGAACACTGCCAGGGAGGGGGCAGACACAGCTTCTCTGGGCAGCCTGTTAATCATCTTAATTGAAAAAGAGGCTTTGATGTTGCAACTTTTGGTAGGATATTGGTTTAGATGGACAATATATTTAGCACAAAATAAGAGATCACTTTATTGCTGTGGTTTATTTTGATTACAGCACCTTTTTTCTGCTTCATGTTTTGAGGCAGTGTGTTGCATTACAGCTGGTCCTTCGTTTTGGTTCCTTCAATTTTGACAGGATGAAAAGTCACAGAAAATTACAAAGTAATATAAAAATACCTTTTTTATTAGAAAATGTTGTTAATTAGATTTTTTTATGTTTAAACATTCCATTTTTTTGCAGAGTTATTTTCTGTGCTGCTCAGGATACTCAGCCTAGGCTTTGAACCCAAAAGTAAAGCTATTACTGGATACATGTACTAATAGCAAATCAAACTGCCTGCATCCTAGAGATCCTTTGATGCACTTTTAGGTTTTATGCTACCATGAGAGTTGTTGGCTTACAAATCTGCATTTAAGTTTAAATAAGTTACAACCTTCAAAATAAGGATACTCAGATGTTTTGATTCTTCTTGTTAATTTATACTGTTCAACTGCAAGTTGGCTGGATCTCAGTTTACACTTTATAGTTTTATGAGACGACTTCTAGCAAACAGAAGGTGCATTAGAGAAGTGACTCTGTAGCAAAGTATGGTTTCTTTGGATAGTGAACAGCTCTTCCCATCCATCACCTTCCAAAGAGGTTGATTCCCACCGTTGTCCCATTTATTGCTCTCTGGAGCAGTCAGAAGTCTCCAATTAGTACAGTCAGATTTCTTTAATACTTATTAAATGGGCCATTTGTGGACCTGTGATATGGAAGGGAATCTCTGTTGATTGCATAGTAAAGTCTTGGAAAGTCCATTTGATACCTAGTTTCATATATTCCATTTCTACAGAATAGATGTCCTTGTCTACTTGCTACTCTTGAATTTTAGTCACGGTTAATGAGGCAAATCCTTCCCTCCACTTCAAAGAAAGTAAGAATCAAAGGTGGCATGAGGCTTTTACTTTTGTTTATGCAAAAGTGTCATAACTTTCCTGTTGACATCTTTGTTTTGCTGGCTGGATTCAAGTGTCCTTTACAAACCTGCTTAGAGTGGCAGTGAGCCCAGAAAAAGTCCACATGCTCTGTCTGCTTTTTGATACCAAATATCTTGAAAAAATATGAATTTCTGATCACCAGTTCAGATAGATGATGTTAACTATGAGCTTAAAACTACTGCAGTCTTTCTGAGCACTCCCATTTTCCACGTAAAACTGAAAGGGTTTTATTAACCTGCCAGATAGGTAAAGCAGATCCACCAGAACCAAATAAATATACAGCATTTCATTGAGGTCTGTCAATAGCGTATGCAGTTTTTGTATTTTTCTATCATAAAATTGCAACATGAAACACATATTTAACTGTAATATTCAATGACTCAGATCATGCTCAATTACAGCATATATTTAATGAGATTTTCAAGCATCCTTACTATGCAAAAGATGACCATATAAAAATTAACAATAACACCTGTAAGTCAAATTCTTCAACCTATAATTGTCTGCCTCCCCAGTCCTTATTACATACTCTGTGCATTTCCTTTCAGTTTTGAATAGATGTGTATGGTTATAAGAAGATAATGAGTTTTAAAGATATACTTTTGAACTTAATTCCACTGAAGGTGAAAGATAAACCTGTAATTAATTTTCATAGCAATGTTAAAATCTTTTAAATATTTTTTGCCATAATGGGAGACTTGGTAAAAATATAAATGTACATTTAGGCTACAAATACCTGAATGGGTATTTTATGTTTTCTTTCATTTTTAAATATAGATCACATTATATCAATTCATATTATATTTGTATTCTGACAGATTTTCTGCAATGTTCTTTGGGAACTAATCTTGAGAAACAAACTTAGAGTTATCAGGTATGTATTCAAAATGTACAGGTGAACTATACAAATATTCATGATGGTCAGGAAATAAACAAAGAAAATGAGAACAACTTCTGTATCAGACCAATATGATGGCTGAAACAGGATATCAAGTGAAAAATTATATAAACAGGGCAAGTAAGTAGTGATACTTCTCCCAAGCATTGCAACAAACTGATTATTTGCAACTTAGGGGATTCATGAGCAGCGGGTATTCTATGGCCCTATAGATTTTTCTTCCATTAATTTGTCCAGTTTGTTCTTCAACCTCTACAAACTTTCACAAAACATTTTTGCAAGTAATGCTTAGCCTTGATACACACTGCATTAAAAAAACCAAAACACTTTGTTTTGTTTGTTTTGAACAAACCACTATAGATTCATCTGATGTCACTACCTCTGCTACTGAGAGAGACAATGAACTGATGCATATTCACCCTTCCCATGCCACTCCCCATTTTTTATGGCTTTATCATATATCTCCTCAATCGTCTGTTTTCCAAGCTGAAGTGTCCTAGCCTGTGTAATTACTCCTCCGTGGAAGTCACTTGTACCTTTGATCATCATTATTGCTCTTCTCTGGATCTGCTGTAGCTCTTCCATATCCTCTTTCAGAGGTGTCAGGATCTGGACAGCACAGAGCATTAATTCCTTAAGGAAAAATACAGCTCCCTGATGATCAGAAGAAATACCACTGAAATAATTTTAGTGCTTACATTTATTTAAACATTTAATTCTCTCAATTTCCTATTACAAGTCCGGATTTGAAATTCAAGATTGAGTAACGAGCACTGCTTTTGGCATAGTAAATTCCAGTTTGTTTTTAAGCGGTGCAGCTCCAGGCAAGCATATGTTTGCAGGCTGAGTTTGGCTGTGCTGAAACCAGACAACACAGATCCAGTTCTACCTTTGAATGTTTAGATAATAATGAGTCATGATAACATAGGCTGTTTAGAACAGTTCAACTCCAGCTCACTAAGAAATTTATTATAAAATATATTAAACATAGGCATAGACACAAGGGAGTCATAGATGTTAGTACACCAAAGCAATCCAATGATCTAATAAGCAATACAAGTGAGATGTGACTTCGTAAAGGTGTCCATGCTCTGGTGATAATGCAGATGGAGCCACCTGTCATATGGTATAAAAGTGCAAGGCATACAGTAAAAGAGCACACCCTGCAAAAGGACACCATCCCTGTCCCTTTCTCATATACTGCTGCAGTTATTAAAATAATATATTTGGGAAATTTGATCCCAGACATCTGGCAGGCCATTTATGAATGTAGACAGGGGATTAAACTGGCCTGAATCAGCTCTTTCTATATATAAATGATGTGAGAATTTGACTATTTTTATTGAGATATTATCCTGTTGAATCCTATAAGAATTGTAACTTACAGGTGTAATTTATCCTTTCTTGGGGGCTATAATAATAATTCTGTCTATTTATTTATTTAAGGAACATATATTTCTCCTGCAAGTCATTTAAATATTTCACCAGGTTATTCTGGTACTTCAATCTACTCTAGATGATCCTGCTTGGGCAGGGGGTTGGACTTAGTGATCTTTTGAGGTCTCTTCCAGCTCCTAATATTCTGTAATTCTGTGATTCTGTGCTTCTGGATCATAGCATCACATGACCTATCCATCTGCATAGAGAAGTTTCAACAGATAGTCACATCTTTTTTGAATGAGAACAATTGCTGTTTATATTGTAAAGTAGTGCTTTTGTTTAGATATTGTGTTTCTTGGACATTGCTATAGTAAGCACATTTTTACTATTTTCCTTTAATTATGTTTAAGCTGTGGTTCCCTAAAAACTTAAAATTTCATTCAGATAGTTCAGAATGAATATATGTATTTTAACGAATGTTAATTTATTTCTAGTCAGTACTTAGAAAGTTAAAGCAATGATAAAAAATGTTGCCATTACCAAAAGGTTCTCAAAATCACTCTGAAGCTCCAGAATACATTATCACTCATGATTTTTAAATGCCTAATGGAGATTTACACATCTTCTGTGCAGTAGTTTCTTTCTTGCTGAACAGGTTTATGTTGCCACGAGTACTCCACCCATGCATATATGAGAGATTAGCAATGAAAAGAATTGTTGAAAAATATGAGCCAGGAATGAACAAGTAACTGTGTGTCATACAAGTCCACTTTGCTTTGAGAGGACAGAATGGAAAATACGCTGTACTGATTTTTTTTTCCCAAGCACTGTGAGGATGGAGTTAGCATTACAGTGAGTTTGGTAGTCACTCTGCACTCATCTCAGGCATGTCTGGTCTTCTGGGATAGACATAAATTTGACTAAATGGACTCATGATTACGTTTACTTCCCAACTCACATTACAAGTTGCATCTGTTTGGAGAAACGTGAATAACACTGCAGTAAGAGGAGCTGTTGAATGTGTTGCAAGCAGATTTTGCAAGATATGGGAATCATGCTGGAAAAACCTGCGATAAAGCAGGACCTACGCAGAGGGCTGTTACCAGGAAAGAGCTGATAACAGTTGCCAGCTACATGTGACGCATGGGGTCAACAAAGAGAGAGGCCACCTCGATGTGCTGCAAAACCTGAGACATCCCCACAAGGTGACAGGCCAAGAGGGGGGCCAAAATGGTGAGTGAGCTTTTGCTCAGCACATGTGACTTGATGGGTCTCAACAGGCTGTAGATGAATCCTTTGAAACTGTAATTCCTTGTTAAGGAATGAACAAGTGATAATGAGTATATGGCAGATACCATGTTGAAATCACGTATATTCTCCTTGTAATCAGTTAGGTGCAGTGTGGCCCAGGTAAGGGCTAACCACAGTCCAGTTTTATCTAGTGAATGACTAGACATCATCTCTTGAAGTTACCCAGCCATGTATAATATGAGGGCCATGAGGGTATTTACCATCAAATCTGTAGCACAGAAGCACAGCAGTAACTATGTGATATACTGATATGGCACATAGGGCCCAATGCCATAGTTATGTTTCACACAGTCCAGCTATGACCATTCAATAGCAGGAATAGGAGAGCTGCCAACATCATGACAGAATAATATAAAAGATGAGATGAAGTGGAGCAATTAGAAAGATTCTTCAAAGGTCTGTAGCCTGCAGTGTAGCCCCAACATTTAGGGATCCCTGCTCTGTGTCACAGCCGAGGTGACAGCACTGTGGTATCTACTGGAAGTAAACCAGAGCTGCTCTCCTTTGAGCTATTTTTCCCCATGAAGCTGGCCTGTGGGAAACCAATTTTGTATCAAGAGATAATGATTTAATGATGCTTTTTAATTAAAAAAATTAAAATGGTTTTCCATAAAATATTTAAATTTATTGTGCCCTTTTTGTTTTCCTCTATTACATTACAGTGATTGATGATCACCCATCTTACTGTGCTATTTTCTTCTTCAAGAAGGGATCATTTCAGGTAACAGCAAAAATTCCTATAGTCAGCCATCACAGAAGTTCATATGAAACTAAATACAAGACCTTTCCTGCCTTCTGGTTGATATAGCTAGTGCACAATCTTTAATAAAGCTTTTAGTCAAATGAGTTCAACTAGCTCTCTCATTAGAGAGGAGCACTTGATGAGTGAGGTTCATTTGCTGTCTTTGTGATCTGCATCAGCTAAATCCTGGAGACTTCACAGGCCCTGAACCCTCTTTTCCACTTTTATTCATAGAGAAACACGAGAAAGTACCTCTAACCTCAGGACATGCTCTACCAATGGAGAACTCTGGCCACAGCTGTTAAGAGGATTAAGAAGCCATTTATCTGCTATTTGAATCTCCTCTTCGAGGCAGATGCTTAAACAAGTCCATTGTCTTAACAAAGGGGAAGACAAAGTTTAATCATTTAATCCACCTGTCTTGGTAGTCAGGCTGTAGTATTTACTCTATTTACAGGCTTCTAAATTCATATTCCTCCTCATTTCTGTGCTACTCATCAGAGTGACCAGAATGACTAGGTATTAACTGTCATTAGGTTTTAACCAGAATTTAACTGGTTACAAAACTCCAGGAGCCTGTTGGTTTTTCACTAGGCTGGGAGTTGGGGGGCTTAGTTTTGTATCCACGTTCTAAAGCATATAATGTAACATATTTGATGTTTCTGGGCAAATGGGGACTACCAACTCCTCTTCCAAATCTGTTTTGTGTCTCAAGAAGACTCTTACAAGGACATGAAGCAGGACTTTGCAGAGCAACCCCAGGGTTTTATCAGGGCTGGATCTTGTCCTCATAATTTACCTTTCCATATCCAGACTAGATTTTCTCAAACCCCAGTGGCAATGGCAGGGTTGCAAACAACTTTTCATCACTGATGAAAACACCAAATACTTCAAAAACATTGACTTATGTACGGACATTTATTTTTACTAAATGATTTCCAGTGCCCTGTGGCTATCAAGGCTCTTATGCTGTTTCTGCTGCTTTACAAACTGCTGGATAAACACAGACCTCAGCAGGAGTGCTTACAGTGTAACCTGAACCACGCTGTGGCTAAACAGCGTGGGGAAGAGAAAGCAATGGCACAGCTATGTTGTTTCTGCTGCAGTGAACAAGAGAAGAATGGGGAGGATGGCAACAATGGGGAAAAAACATTCCCATTGTTGTTTTCTAGCAATCACACAGCTCAGGTTGACCCAGTTCTAAGAAATTTGAAATCTCTGAATCTTCTTCTGTTTTCTATTCTGTCATGTCTTGATGAGCATGCAGTCCTGTCCTTAGAGGAAAACTCGGCTCTGATTAAAGTTCATGTGTCTGCTGAGACATTGTCCAGAACCTCTGAAACAACTGTCTAAACTCTTGTGAGCTTCCTTTGGAGAGAAGATTCTTCCAGTGTGCCTCCCTAGACCTCCAGAAAAACTCAGGCCTGACCTTATCAATTCATATAAACAGGACATATGGAAATATGTGCCCTTTTTAACCTTTTGTCCTCCAGGGCACGATGTAATGAATGCCATGAGAAGGATGCATTTGTCTACATTGAAACTTGGAATTGACCCTGAAGGGCAGGTTTCACTTGGTCCAAGAAAAATGAACTGCCTTTCCCTGCCTCTACCTTATCTAGAGAGCAGTCTCATCTCCTCAGATTTGCACTTCAGGGAAGGCAGAAACAGAGTGGGTGTATGTGTGGAAGTGAAGAAGTCGGGGAAACAAAGTGATGCATTGCTGAGGGAGGATTTCCTGTGTTTTAGGTGTGTCCTTCCAGTGATTTCTATGATCCCTGCAGGATACAGCTGAGCAGGAACAACTGGCAGTAAAGAAAGACATTTATTGGTGCTTCTGAGCTCAGCCTGGATGGCTACTAGAGTGAGAGGGTGGAGAACAAGATAATGGTTTTAATTAATACAGGTACTTATAGCAAATCTGTGTTTGAAAATTGATCAGGATTTTAGTGAATTTTTTTTTTTTTTTTTTTGCCAGTCAAATGAAATACAGGATTCCTTAGGAAGAATTTATTTTCTCTGTGTGTGTTTCTCTGGTGTCCTCTCACCCCCACCCCCCCCCATCTTCTATCTATTATCAATAAATTTCAAACCTCTACAAATATTTACTACCATTTAGTATGTTTTTATGGTGAATTTTCATTCAACTGAATCGGGAATCAGTATGCTTCGTATTAATGCTTTTAGATAAAGTTGCATTCCAGATGCACTGGCAAGTTACAGCTACGTCTAGAAAAAGATGTAAGGACATAATTGATACTGTGGTATATGCAGGATGTCCAAAGCCTCCCTCACCTGCTGTCTCCACTGATGGTAGCTGCATTCCTCCATCATTACATTACCTCCCATAAAGCCCCGTGGCATCTACAAGTCTTATGTGAGCCTATAATGCCACTGCACTTTTGTCATACCTGTGCCTCCTAGGGTGTTTGCCAAACTGGGAATGTGGATCCAGGGATGGCTTTAGGCTGGGGCAAAACAGGAAACCGTCTGGGTCACTTAGCTGCCAGAACAGTTGAGGCACTACTGTGGCAGTGGTTTTGTGTGGGCGCCGGGGGAAGGGCATCAGCTTTTTCAGCAGTTGGTATGGCTCCAGCGGCCAATCCCTGACTTTTGCTTGGAGTGTTTCATATTGCAGCTCCAGCTGAACTGATGATAGCTCAAAAGGAGAGCAGTTGTCTGTCTTTTTTCCCAGGAGCCTTTAAGCTTTAATTCCTAAATTCCAGGATCCTTTTCCAACTTTTCTGTGGATAAAGAGGCATAAAGACTCCAGCATCAGTCACAGGTATATCAGAAACATGTAAAATTCTGTCTCTATAGGGAAACATCAGATATCAATTAAGAACCAGTTAGAAAAGTGTGTGACATTATCGAGGGCATCAGTAACGAGCAAAGTCCTGTACAGGAATGGCAAGAAGAGCAGCAGAAGAAAGTATGCAACTAACTCCGTGGGTGAAGAATATGGTAGAAAAGTGCTTTCACTGTGTGGTATGATCATTTTTCTTTCAGAGTCCTTTACTGTTAGACAAACAGGAGGCCAATAGTCTGGTAGTGTTCACCACAACTATGTAGAGAAGATGGACCAGATAGAAATATTCATTGGTATATAAGAGACAACAAACAGTGCCTTAAGCATGCAACTGTGATGAAAAAAGACAGACTATCTAAATTATTTTGGTGGATTTCAAGCTCATTGTCATGTGGAAAGAAGACTGAGGATAGCATTGTAATCAAAGGCTTGTGATTATTACCAGGGATGAATAAAGTTGCCCTTCAGAGAAAGACATCGGGAGGGATGTAAGCTGGAAAGCAACCAACATACCATATTTGTAGAGCAAAGAACATACTGTCAAAATAATCTTTGCTTTTAATTTCTCACAGATCTAAACAATACAAAAGTGAGACTCTATGTAAAATGGTTTACCTTATATCATATAGACTATATTGTACAATTCTTATTGACAATATTCTACTTCTAATGTGAAAAGAAAAATTTAAAAGTGTTTTCATATGTTCTAAGGGTCTGGTGTTAAATATATTTGTCCTACTTACTCTTTTCTTCTTTGTGTCCTAAATAAATATAACTCTAAAGAAATAACACATGTTGCTATAGAATAAGCAACAGTGTGGCCATTTAAAAAAATAAGTTTTATTAATGGAACTATTTTTGGGCAATAAATTATGATTCTGGAATGTTGCCCTTGCTGACGCCCTTGAAAAAATCATACAGCATTCAAGGAAGTGGAAAAAGCAAACAGAGTTTTGATATTAATATCAGGACACATAGAGAATGAGCTTGTATTTATTTCTTACATGGAAAGGTGATAGTGTCTTTTACAATAGGATGAATTAAAGCAACATTTTAAAAATAAATCTGGAGAAACCACTACATTTATTTTTTAAATTAAATATTAAAATAAATTACATTTGAATGAGTAGTTAAGGTCAATATGTTAAAGAAATTACATCACTGGTTTGCAGATAATAGTCCAATTTTCAATTAGTTCCCCTTGGGCCAGTCTGCTTGACAGTCAAAACATATGCCTGTTAACATGCAATGAGGAAAAAAAATGTGTCTGTCCCAATATTATATTTAAACAAAGCAATAACAATTAATCTCATTCTTTTGTTATGAGTCACATCATGGAAATGACCATTCCACATAGTTGATTTTTACCCTTTTTCTGTTCCATTCACTGCTGCTGCTTTCAATACGAGATCGGTTTGGAAGGTGGCTTTATGTTCATTGGTGCAATATTTACTACCTGACTTTCTCTAAGGAGAACATGCTTTTTATTATTTTGCTGGTGTCTTTACTATTAGTAAGCACTAATAATGCAGCAGCACACCCTCTGAAATGTGTCTTCCCCTTGAATGCTTTGCTGTGTGTCTACAATTGTTTAACAGGGTAAGTTTGCGAACTGTATCTCTTACAAGGCTTTGAAGCATATGGGACAGTCTTCTAGATCCTGTTTGAAATCAAGCAAACATCCAAAACACTCAGTGCCTTTGGGTAGCTGAGGTCAGACATCCTTAGGGGATGACCTTATTACTTCTGTTCTTTCCATGGCTTGAGTTTCCTGGTGTTTTAATAGGCAAACATAAAGATGGATGCCACAGACCGTGTTCTGGACCCCATCTGTCCAGATTGGGTGATCATAGTGTCATGCTTGCACCACCACTGCAACTTGAGTAGCTGAAGGACCATGGGAACATGTGAGCTGTTCCACAACATCAAGGTCAAGCACTCATTAAATGTTTGTCTCTTCTTGTTTTGGTAGAGTTCTGTTGTTGTTTCTAACATCAGTTATTTTTATACTCAAAGAGGTTATTATGAAATATCATGGGTAGATCACAGAAAAGTCTCTAACCCATAGCTATTTATATGATAAATGTATATGTTGGAGGGGCATATAGGCATAGAACAGTATCGGTAAAGAAGTGGTGTGCAGACACAGTGAGATGCATGCATACCACAGTGGGTTGTACTGGGAAAGAAGCAGAGGGTCCAGAGGTGATATGTATCAAGAAACACTATGTTTTCTCACTCATGTGTTCCTGGGCCCCAAATGAAATATCATTGGATCAGGTTGGTTGGTTTGTTTCATTTTTATAAGCAAGCAGACAAAATAAAGGGGACAACTAAGAATGGTTAAAAATGCTCAGTTAATGCCTTATTCATGAAGGGAGAGTGGAAGCAGTCCTAAGGACAGACATTACTGGGTATTCTGTACATAGTCATGCTGATAATTTTGATACTGATTGATGGATAGCCATTAAAGTCTATACAAAGATACTTGCTGCTTTGTGGTTGTTTGTTCAGAAATAGCGTCCTTCTCTTCTAACTTCCTTGAAAAATCACTCAGAGTAGGATTTTCTGTAGCCAGTTCTACAGAGAGTGAAATCAAGGTACAAAGCAGTGAAGTATCTTTTCCAAGTATGCAGACCCTGCTTGAAGGACCTAGGGCAAGTCTTAGACCTGCAGTGTCCTAGTGTAAGCTTTGACCCTCAGCTGATTTGTCTTCCTTAAAATACTGGATCAAGATTGACTTATGACAAATTATTTGACCGTGTTTCATAATCATCATTAAAACTTGTTTTTCAGAGAATGCCACAGAGAGAAGCCCCACTGGGTAGCTGGAACATCAGCAGGTTACTGAGGAAAGTATTTAAAAAGCCAACATCAAGGAAATAGTGGTGTGGGTTTTTATAGTCAGCATCCCTTTTGTGGCTTAATTCTCCACCCTTAGTATGCAGTGCTGTCACTTCAGGAAACGCAATCCTTCCTCTTGGTTTCTCTGTCTTAGAGAGTGTCAGGCATGTCCCATTTGCAGCCTGGCAATTGTGGCTCAATTGCCAGGGTTGGTCTACCAAAAGATGGACAGCAAAGTGGTGTTGCTGTGTGGTTGCTCTGTGCCAAAGAAAAAAAAAGGAGTCATTGCTGCTTGGGCAGTTTCCCCTTGGGCCCAGATCAACATTGGGTGCTGCCTTCTCCAATGATGGGTTAAGGTGCTTGTAGGCCAGGAGCTAATCAGAATACCCAGATCCTTTACCTCTCATGTGTGTTCATCACAGTGTGGGCTTGATACTGTTCCTGCAGGGGCAGGAAAACTGGCTTCGAGACCTGTCCCTGCTGAGCCTTGGAGTCACCTCTGGCAAGGGAATCAAACGGGAAAGAAAATTTGACATCCAGGGACGCAACTCAAGGCACAAGAGAGTTTGCTGTGCCTGCCCACACTCAAACCATGTCTGGAAACAGGCAATTTGTTTCATTTTCTTCTTTCTACTTCCCAGCCAATCCTCCAAAGAAGCAGGAAAGAAGAGGTTAAAAAATATTTCTCTGGTGTTATGATCCCAATTGTAAATCTTGGTGCCTGCAAGCATCCTTGCTTAGACCATAAACCAGATCTAGAATTAACCAATTTATTTTGCACATACCCAAGATACATTACACAAAGTCTCTTTTTACATTTATTCAATGTGAATCTGCTTGAGTTATATGAAGCTCTATGTACAACCAAGAAACTTGTAAAAGTAACTAAATAATGGAACATCCATAGAATAACAGACAATTCTGTACTGTGTAATAGAGAAAAAAAATGCCCAGGCTAGAAACCAGCTAGCACAGTTAACTGCAACAGTGGCGTGCTGAATTCAGACTAATCAGCTGAAAAGCTTCTATGCTGTATCAAAACCTTAATTAGTGTTCCTTCATGGTGCTGTTACATGCCTATGAAATCTACATACATGCTGTGTGACATCATTTTAAACAATACAGTGTCATTTAGCTGAACAGACTTTGGGGAATGTTCTGACACAAAGCATTCTTGACTTCTATCAGGATTGCTTAATTATTCTGTAGGCTAGGTACAGAATACTTTAAACAGCTAACATCAGTAATTATTTCTGATGGCAGATGATGATCATTTCAGGTGTCCTATGTAAGGAAAGTGGTAAGAGGAACTTTTGAAGAACTGTGCAATTATTTGCTGCTTATGACGAAAGCAGTACTGATGGCAAGATAGGAAATATTTGACACGTTTGTCTGAATGTCAAATGTCACCTTGTTTTGATTTCTGTTTCATTTTTGTATTTGTCAAGGATGATAAATTCAACCAACTCAGATTGCTCAACTCAGGTCTCTCCAACCAGAACACTTTTGTTTTCTGCAATGTTTTGTTTGGTTTTTACACAAACATGTTGTTAGAAACAATAAATTGCCCATATCTTTCCTCTTCATTGCAACATTTCCTGATCTATCCATTCCTTCTTCAACAACTAATAGATTTCTGAATGATTGCAATTCTTCAAAGGCTTCCATTTACTTTGGGCCCTAAAGTGAAGGGTGAACAAGTGGACTTACATCAGCATGACAATTTGGGTATAAGCAAGTCAGCAGGGTCACCTTGCAGCTCAGCTGCACAACCATGTCAGCTCTACCCAAAATAGTACAGTGGGCATTTGGGACCTATGAGTACATCCTGACTTCTTCTGCCTCTCAGCTACTTGGACTTCATTATGCAGGTCCTCTGGTCTTCAGCCACACAACAAGTTCTGAAAGTCAGCAGTAGAACCTGTGTCTTACTGCCTAATAGGAAAATCTGGATAGATTTCTAAGCATTTGTAGGGGTACTCATATTAAAATTTTTTATCTAAAAAGAATGACAAATGGTACATGAAGAGAGTAGATGGTGCAACCTTCCTAACATCCATCCACAGCTTCCAATCTCATTCTAAGTTAGCCAGATAATAGATCTAATAGTACTGGATGTTTTCTCAATAAATTAAATTAGCTAGCATAAGACTTTGTCATAGGCAGTGACTCTGCTTGAGTGTTGCTGGACAAAGCAATCTCCAGAGGTCTCTTCCTACCTCAGTAACTAGACAAGGGTGATGTTTATGTATTTACCATTTGGGCATTGTCTCTTTCCTTCCCTCTTCTTTTTCACTCAAACTTTTAATATCTCGCTTATTAACAACTAAACATAGTTTTTAATGAAATTGAAATAATTCCTTTATATATTCCCAGAGACAATATTCGTCTTCTGGAGAAGCCAAACTGAAATATCTATAGACATAAGTGCTAGGTATATGGCATGATTTGCAACCTCCATGACAGGATTATCACTGATTTAAGTACTGACTCCATTTTGTTTTGATATTCTTATAGTATTAGGGCAGTAATGGTAAGAAGACCAAAGAGTCACCTCTCCTCATCATATGAGACTTATTATCCTCATGGGATATTAAATTTAAGGTGGAGTCTGTAATGTAATGTCTGTGGGGTTTCATTGTATGACCCAGAAATATAAAGGCACAAACCATAAAATATATAAATAACAGTTATTTTTATCATCTACCTAAGAGGGAATAATAAGGCTGTGTGTGAATACATTGTTCTTTTCCTCTGCTGAAATCTGACCTTTGATCTTTGGTAACTACTCCCACACGAACAACACAGTGCAAACATATCAGAGCTGATGGTGTAAAATTTTTCCCTCCTATTGCTTTGATGCCTGTAAAGCCCCTTATTTGCCTGCACACATTTTTTGTGTGTGCGTGTTTCATGTGTTTGTTTTGGCATGCCTTTTGCATATTTCTGGTAGCAATTTGGCTCCTTGTCTGTATGCTTTAGTGAGGATATTCAGAGCTTATTCAGAGCTTATTTAAGACAGGTAAATAAGTATAAAACCACTACTCTCAAAGTATTTTATACCAAGCTGCTGTGCATGGTCCTGGGGCTCCTCAGCATCTTCTTAACTGGGCAGACCTCAGGACTTTACTTGGTCATCTACCCAGAAGGGACTCCCACCTACTTTATTTTTTTTTATGGATTTGAGACTGCCCACGCTGCCAGATTAAACTGGTCCTGGTTCCTGAAGTCTCATTCTTTCTCACAGCCATCAGTCTCAAAGGCTTTCAAGCTGTATAGCTCATCTTTCCAAGGACAGAGTTGGTTTGAGTCACACAGGTATATTTTTGTCAAGTGTTCAAAACCTCATTGACCTTTATCAAGCATAAGAAAGAGCTACATATCCATACAAAATCACAAGCAGCTGCATGTGCTTTCCTGCCTTAGATGATCACAGGGCAGTAACTTCAGTCCAAGACCCCAGGAGATACAAAAATACTTCCCTCTTTCTCCATTGCAAAGTTTTCCCAAAAGAGAGAGCCCACTCTCATTCCAAGAACAGACATCTCTCTCACCCTCAGCTACCAGTGGGACACCACTGATATAACAATCGTCTGTTCCATTCACAGTCACACTCCAGCAACAGTCTGGAATCAGAAACCTCCCCCAGCTAAATGCCTTTAGTTTCCTCCCCTTCACTAGGGTTCCAACCAGACAAATGTGTGTATTCCATACAGAAGCCAAATCATTAAAGGCAGGCTTCTTTGGTTTCTTACAAATAAAAAACATGTAGTAGAATGTAAAGGAAAAAAACATAATTTCCCCTGAAGAGAAATACAGACAAGGGAACTACACATGAACCTGGTAGTCATGTTGCTTAATGTAACTTTGGAAGACAATTAGACAGGTCCAACACTCCCAACTTCCCAACACGGGAAGAATAGGACCATTTTTTGAAGTTGTCAAATGCATGAAATGCAAAAGATGTTTTAATTTTAAACTAATTAACTTTTCTGGAGGTCCTATATTGAAAGCACAGATTTAGTTTAGTTCCAGTGGAAAAAAGGGATTATGTCATTTTTACTTAGAAAGACACTCCCTAATTTATCATACCATAACCAAATTAAGCTTGAGAACTACTAATCAGTAGGTGTCTCCTATACAGCTGAGCATTAGCCATAGCATGTACAATGCCTTCGGCATTCAACAGGACACATACTGGAAATAAGAATTCCTTTGTCATTTGGCCAAGGAAGCAATTATCTCGTAGTTTGAATTGTATAATAATCAGTTAAAATAAGGTGTGTCTTCTGCAGAAGCTTGTGAAAAAATTAACATTCTAGTACTTATTTGGTAGCTTTATCTTCTTAAACATTTGCAAAGTTCCTGAAAACGCTGACTGCATATTCATATAACACAGTTTCTGCAGTGCTGCTTTTCCCTCCTTTCCCCTCCAAAATACACAACTTGAAAACAAAACCAGGAATCTCCAGTCACATTCAGTCTACAAAATTCCTCCTCTGATTTACTGTTCCAAATTTCATGTATGCACAGATCAGCTACACATGTTCACATGTCCATGCATGACACCAGCTCCATGCTGAAATTTCCATACTAGGACAAACCTTTCAGGTCAGTTCTCTGAGCCAGGCATGGCCAGTGAGCTCCAGCTGACCTACAGATACCTTCAGGAGGCACTGTGTCCCTGAGAGACCTCTGCTGCTTCTTCTCCCTCCTTTCCCAGAGGAAAAAATTATACATGTGCTGTGGACGACACCACTAACATATCGTGTCATCTGGCTATGTTGTTTTATATGGCGTTTATTTAGAGTTATTTACACTAAATAATGTATAAGCTATTATAAATACTATTTATTTAGTGTTTAATTAATCCTCACCCATCTGAGTGGAGTTACCAGGCATGCAATCTACCATACTCCACATTTTTTTGAGCGCAAGGTCACACAGCTTATATCTAACTTCCTTACATAGTATGCACTACAAATTAGACCAGCCTTTTGCTATTAGACAATTGCCAAAAAGGCTGCACCATTGCTATTACATCAAGTGACAGGGGCTACTCCTATGCAGTTTTCAGTGACTTGCATTTTAAAATTCAGGGATTGAAGGTCATCAAAATCCATCTTAACAGCCTGCATTATAGCTATGAGACCCCCTGACTGCGCTGATTAAAACCACCCTAAGCATCACATCACTTGCAAGTCTCACATAGCGAGATAGACACAAAATCAAGTAAATGATATCACAACTGAGTGTTTAAAGTATTTTTTTAATTTCAAATAACATTATTTCTCCATCTCTGCCAATATTGTGTTTGATACAATAAACCCTTGGTCTGATGGATCAAGTCAGTCCCATGCACCTGTCCCAAAATCACAAGTACCTTTTCCTTTCTCCTCCAAGCACCTGCCACTTAGAAAAGTTCTTCTGATGACATCATAAAGAATACTTTTGAACTTAGCCTTTTTTAGGGCTTCAAGAAAACTGTACTCATGCCAAAAGCTGTCACACAGTGAGGAGAGCATGCGCACATATGCACATTTACAAATTTACATAGCATTTACACATATGCAAAAATGGCAGGAAGATTAAGCTACTTAGACTATTATTACCTGAATTCTTTTACTTCATATTGCTGAACAAAAAACAACTTAAAGATGCATTAGTCTACTCAGAAAGTGACAGGAAGTGCCATCTGAAATAAAGTAATCTGGTGTTTTTCCAGTCACACAGCTCATAAATGGAAATTGAGGAAGAAAGGAATTCATCGGTGAAAAGGATGAAAAGGAAGGAAGGGATCTTTGTGATCATCAAATCTGTTAAATATAGCCAAGATCATGTAAAAATTAAAAAAGAGGATAATCACACCTGGAATCAGAATTAATATTATTTATTAAAAAATTCTTTTTACTCTGTTAAAAAAAAATCATACAAAGCTTTCCCATCAGTATCAAAAGTATTAAATGCATCAAAATTTCAACAAAGATTCCATCTTCCTGAAAGTCTGATTCCTGTGAAGCCACAAAACACAGAAGCAGTTTCTGTTTACCTATTCATGGGAGTTATAACTGCCTAATAAAGTTAATTGCCTAAAATATTGTTTTTACAGAGGGAAACAGGATACTTCCCTACCTACCTTAAAGAGGAAGCCAGTCCTTGGTGGCCTGTGGCCATACCAGAGCTTCCTGTCCAGTGACCCAGTCAGCCTCTCTCTATGCAGGGATAGCCCTTAATAAATGAATGCAATATTTTATGGCAGGTGTTAAGGGCTACCTCAGCCTTTCTGATCCCAGTAAGGGCTCACATAATCACTCATACATATTTCCCTTTCCTTTAATAAAGTATCTGCATCCCAAACATCCATAATGACACCTTCCTCGTGGACTTATTTCATTGATTTGTTGGTGGCTTTAATATTATTGGAAAATTATAAGTTCTTCAGATGTTCACTTGTGTGAAATCCTTGCTGAGTGTCTTCTAGGATAATTTTTACTAAGTAAGAACCTCAGCTCTTATTGTTAAATTCAAATATTTATGCAAATTGACTGTTTAGCTTGCTTACCTCTTGAAAATTCTGTGTTTGTGACAGGTATTGGTACTTTTCAGTACTATCAAGACATTTCTTACAGTTATATATAGAAATACCAGGGCAGAGAGGAGTAAAAACCCCACCATATTTCAAAAGAGCAGAGCCATGCAGAACCAGCACCCCACAATATCAACTGCTAAGAAAAAATAATTTGTTTCAATAAAATATTGGTAGCCATTTCAATAAATGAACTGCTACTGCTGAGAAATTATGGTAATGTTTGTTGTAGAGTTCTTGCTCAAATAATTGTACCATTGAAAAGAAATCCAGAAGGAAAACACTGAACAGATTCAGAGCACTGCAACAAGAAACAGGATTCTCTCTGCTTCTCTAGCTTTACCCAGGTGCCTAGAGTTATTGTCTCTATGAAAGTGCTATTATTTTTTCTTTGGTAATTCTCCTTGTAGCTATGACAAGGATATTTTGTGGTGGTTATTTTTTTGGTTTTTGGTTTGTTGGGTTTTTTTTGAGACAGATTGGCACAATCTTCCTCACAACTGATGACTCATGAAAATAAAGGTCTCTAAAAGTAATTTTTTAACCTATGATGACAGACAGTGCATTCTTAAATGACTTACTTTGTTGTATATAGTGTCATGCTTCACATATTTTGATCATGTTTAGAAAAAAATGTGTTTAGTAGGTTTGTTCTTTATGAAGTTAAAAAGTTTCATCACTCCTTACAGTATTATGGTTTTACCTGTTCACTGGAATTGGTTTTAATTATATCTTCTCATGAACTGATTGTTCTGCAAATTCCTGTCTGCTTCTGGGAGAGAAAACTGCATTCACGTGTAATCTCCAGTTGGTCAAATATCTCAAAATCTGTGAAACTGTTTTGGATGTTTTAACATGTCATACGAAAACGCTGAGCTTAGGTAGTGTCTTCTTTAAAATGTCTACCAGTCAAAAGATAAACCTGTTAGACAACTCTCTAGGGTGGGGACTTTTTGTGAATAATTAGCCTTGAGCAATGAAACTCCAGAGCCCCACCCAGGTAGAATCTTTGATCTGTCTTTATACAGCTAGAACTGCGTTATAGACTTTAGGTATTGTCCTGATGTTGCAGGTGATAAAATCTTTACTCTTGCACACACACTGCAACACATATGTGTCTGTGTATGTATACATACATGTATGTATGTCTCATATATACATATATATATATATATATATATGGTAAAAAGGGGTATTAAGGCTTACCATTCAATTACATTCCTCCATTGTTTATTCTGGTGTGGTTTAATCACTTTTAGGATCTGTTATTTTTTCTTTCTTTCACATAAAAGATGAAACTTAATGACACATTCATTCTTGATGGCATCAGAACAGTATGTACAATAACCAGTGTGCTGACAGAGCAGAATCTTTACTTGACCTACTTAGTACGAATACTTGTCAAAGTCTGTAAAATTAACTAAATTAAGTGTTTACAACATGTGTGGTTGGGGGGGGAGGGTGATGGTGGGGTGTTACCCTTAATTTTTTACCCTTTTTTTAACACAGATTTTATGAAATTAAAGGCCAAAGAGGATCATGTATCTGATTTAGCTGACTGTGGTTTTCACTGGACTGTCTGCAAGAAGTATGAACACTGTTAATCAGTTTGTCCTCCATTTTAATCCTTCATGAATTTCCAGCTCTACCTGTGGCCTTGGGCAAATCCCTGAACTTCTCTGTCTATCTCATATGTACAATAAGAATTATAATAATACAGAATTAATTGCTTATTTGTTTGCCATTTCAAAGATTGTTAGCGACATTCTTCTATTGTTTATACCAATGCAACATCCCAAGTGAATGAATTTGTGACCATGTAATTTAGAAAAACTCAGTTTCTACCCTCATGCCTAATCTTGTAGATCTCTTCTACCATCAACTTCTGCAAATGCACATGGGAGATGCCTATGTTATGAAAATTGTCAGGAATAAAAGACTTTCTTCTTTTACCATGTGCAGCAATAATTGTTTCTGATAATAATAAAAAACAAACCAAAACCAAAAATCCCAAATAACTGGGTGATAACTATGTAATAAAGCTCTAAGAATATTGGAAAAAAATCTCATACAAAATCACTAGAAGCTTGGTTTCCTTATCCACTGAACCAAGAAGTTCATCAGACCATTGTGTATTCATCTAATAAAATAGTCCAAACACACTGTTATAAGTTCTAACACTTTGCTATCTGTAGCTCTTCAACATCAACATGGATCTCTATGTCCAGGCTGTTGAACTTGCTTCAATCACATTCCTCACATGAATGTTCAGATCTACTGAACTGTGAATATCTGTAAATTGTAATTCTTTCATATTTTTAGAATGTTGAAGTAGACAGTCTTACTTGCACACCTAAAGACAAATTCAAAATGAGTGCACTTTAATTTCATTTTTCTTCCAATATTGACATATGTAAAGAGCACCATTTTTTACACATTCTGATTAAAAAAAAAAAAACTTAAAAGATAAAATGTTAAGTATCTAGATTAATATAGAATAATAAATATTTCTTTCCTGCTACATTTCAGTGAAATAAGTGCTTTATAAGTGGTTTGAAATAGCCTTTTAGCAAAACTTTCTGAGCACTTTGTAATGACTGTGTTAAAATGGCTCTGATAAAACTACACTATTCTTTTTCCTTACAGATAAACAATACAGTAGCGTATACTACTATTTCCAGATGTAACTCATGCATATGCATGATTTATGATTTTATGCTGCTGTATCAGAAACAGAGCATGGTTTATTCTCTAACGTCAAATCTTGGGAGTTTCTTATTAGGCATGGACTAACAGTGTAAAAAGAAATAAAAAAAAAAACCCAATGCTGCTTTAACACATTACATTTCACCTTTGTTTAATAGATAATTTTAAAATTAATATTTTTTGCCCATTCATATTAAAAAAACAGAACCCACAACCACCTAAAAAGCCCACTGCTATGAATAAACCCCCTGATATCAGGATTCCATAGATTCCAGGAGGCTCTGAATAAAATACTTACTTTCAAAACCCCAAAACTGAATCCTTTTTCTTGCACACTCTGCTCAGGAATGAGGTGTGGCACTTACCTGCAGAAGTGGAGCCAGGGGACACCCTGGGTAGGGAGCACTCCCTGCCTGCCTCTGCAAAGGAGAAGGCCACACACGACACTTGCAGCCCATCATCACCTCGGCTTGTTTTTTTGCTCAGACTCATGGGCTGATTCCCTGAGAAAATTCAACACAGCTGGCATCTCACTGAGGTTTCCATCAAAACATCAAATAGCATTTTTTTAGCATCATTTATGGAGCTGCGTTTTCAACCTTAGGACAAATGCATTTCACAGGCAATAACATTTTTAAGAGACTTCGAGACTAGGGGTTTTGTGGCTTGGCTACACGCTGTCTCCCATGATGTGACAACAAATAACACGCGCAGAGCGTGGTTTCTTTCTGAAAGCCACACAAAATGCTTTTGGTAAGCTGTTACAGGTCTAAAATCCACTTCAGTTGCATTTAAGTTAAGGATTTGGGTACACTAAAGCATTTGCTAACAGAGTTGGTGGTACAGAACTGGATGACGGAGTGAATTGCCCAGCTTATAGCTCAGAGGTAGCATGTTCCCCAGTCTCTTAATTGGCCTCATTTCCAATCACACCATGCAGATCTTTTTATGGTCTTCTGTTCCTTCTATGGATGAAGTGTGCTTCCCTATTTCTCAAATATGATTTTTAAAAGCTGTGACTCCAGCATGAAGTTTTCACGTGCACATTTGAAGGATCGCGACTTATTTTATGTTCTTTATTTCCTCGTTTGCCCCATTCTGTTAAAGCCCATGAAATTCTGCAGTACTATTACACACGCTCCGATGTGAACTCTAGGCAAAACACAATTCTCACTTTTCAGTGATTCAGTTTTCAAATACAGTTTCCCAAGTTTCACAATGACAGTGCTCATCAGCAGTGGGAAAAGACGAGAAACCTCTATAAGGACCAGGATAACTGAAGGAGTAATAAGTTCTCCCCCCTTCATATTTCTCACAGAGTCAGCAAATCAGGCCAGCCTGCTGTAATTCACAGCTGGGTGCATTAACCAACATCGACTTTGGTTGACATTAACACAACGGGCTGTGAGCTGCTGTGCTTGAGGAACTGGTTCATGTCCACTTCTGTGAGCCGGGTTTGGGGAGGCATCCATGAGCAGAAATGTGGATCTGACATACTCAGTGCTGTCCTTTTGAAATGTTTCAACATTTATTTCAGCATGAGGTGTTTGTAATTGCAGAATAAGTTAAAAAAAAACCAAACTAGAGAGCATAATAGGACCAGGAAAAAACAGGAAAAGATGCTTTTAGGCTTCAATGTAAACTTTACCTTTCACTATAAATAAAATGGAACTAGTTAAACAAGTTAAGCTGTTGCTTTGTCCCAGCTGGTTGATCCATAAATAAGATTCACTTTAGAAAGACGAGTTTGAACCTAACTTGCTGTGGTTAGTTAGGTCACGCTCTGCAGCTCTTTACATATTCTCTTCCACTTAATGCTGTGATCACCCCTTTAAAGAAGCAGGCAGTGCCGATTTCCAGGCTGTGCTGATGGTTGCAGATGGAGGCTTCTTCAAAGTCCCAGGAGGCTCACACTTCACTCTGTGGGGTTGGAAACAATTAAAGATTGCCAGGTGAAATATTTTAAGATTGTGCAGGAACCTACTACATAGAGATTTGAAAATCTGTCTTTTACCTATTAATTTTGTACAACATATATGCAATATATATGTAATATATATGCAAATAAATTGAAAAAAATCACAAATATTATTATAAGTTAAAAGTTTTCTGCACTGGGACTCACACTCGCATTTAAAAAATATCTGCTGTAATTAGTGAATAAGAGTTATTTTTCCAGAGATATTTCTAAGAAGTTTTTTTCACGAACAGTAATGATTTCTTCGTCATTGGCCATAGTAGTCTTTCAGACAGGAAACGCTTTGAAGAATTCAAAGGAAGATGTCTCCAGAACAATTTAAATCCCTTTGCAGTCCTCCAAAATATTTTAATTGGAAGTAAAATGCTACAGTCCTTTTTCAGTCAAAATGACCTTCAGAATTGAGTACTCTGGCTTGTGCAGTCATTTTTCCCTGTCAAAAGCGTGAAGAAAACTTTTACAGTTATAAACACTTGTAATATATGTATATAATTTCTGCTCTTCATTATATAAATTACTGTACAAGGAAAGACACTGGAGGAGTAATGGAGCAGAGAATAACTACTTAATGGTACCTTCTGTGAAAAATTGTAAGCACAGTGGGCCTTATTTCTTAATCAGTTGTACCTTTTTGCATCTGCATACCATTACACTGTTGATTTTTATANATAATAAAAAAGTTAATTGAGAGACAAGCCTGCCCACTATTCTTCAAAAATATTAATATGCATGATGAAACACATTGGACTGCATACCAAGTAAGTAGGGAGTACTTGTCAGGACTATTTTTCTGGTGTTTTCTTGGACTGTGTTATTCAGTCAAATCTAAGCAACAGATATCTTGTTCTCTATTTAAAGCATGAATGCCATCAGGTTCTGAACAGTCTCTGACATTCTCTAGAGCTGACTGATACGCTTCTTCACCGTATGCCATATTTACACCATATCAAACCACATAAAACCTGAAGAAGACAACCTGTCCTGTTCATTGTTTATGTTTTCCTGGTGTGTTTATCACTTTCATGATAACCATTCTATCAAAGACAATAAAAAATCTAACTCATATCTGAAACATTCAGTTGTTCTTTGTGCAGTTAAATGAAATTCAGGAGGAATGATTTAGCAAACCAAATCTACCTCCCTACAGTTTTACCCACCCTTAGTTATCTCTCTTTTCCAAAAAGCCAGATGGAAACAATATTCTGTAAATAAAAGCTAAACAGAAAATCTATTTCACTTTCAGAAAACTATAAAGTCTAAAAGCATTCTTACCAGTTTAGGCTTTCTTTTCATCCCTTTCTTTTCAGAGATATACAGAGGTGTTGATCTCATAAATGAGGCTAATAGGTACTGAAAAGAGAGAGGCATGCTCTGATCTGTGTTAGTGGAATGCTATGAAAACCAAGCTGCAACATGCATGTTGATGTACAAATGCTAGTAGTGATTTATCAACATCATTTCCACATACCAGATACTCCATTCAACCCACATAAACCCATTCAAACACAAAATACACATTCAATTTTACTACTAGGAAATTTGTACTGTGGGAACTAATTCTATTCAGTATAACAACAGTAGGTTTGGCTTTATAATTATTCATCAATACATGTAGTTTTAAATCTTAAAAGAGGAATTCCACCTGTGTGAGTTATGTCAAAACATACTGTTTCTGCATAAAAATAGTTAGCTTCACAAATGTGAGAAGGAGAATGCAAAATAGACTCCTAAGTTTTTGAGGATCACAGGCTGAACTGTACCCAAGGTTTTTGACTAATGCAGAAAAAACACTAAAGAAACAACATTATTATTATCCTGATAATCCTGATACATAAACAGAAGCATTGTTTGTAAGGCATACAACCCAACCTTCTGACCTCCCAACCCCTGATAAGGCTTCTGTTCATGTGGGTCATTTGTAAGATGCCTACAAGAGACATACAAGATTGATCAAAGACTTGAGAAACTTGGCTGATGATAGCCAAGAACTGTTTGAAAGAACTTATATTGCTTAGTCCAAAGAAAAGGAGACCCAGAAGAGGTGTCATAAGTTGTTCAAAGGAAGAAGCAGAAGAGGAGGGAGATATAAGTGAAACTGTGGGAGCATCTGACCATCTGTGAAGGGAGCATTTCACTTCAGAGAGGCAAGGTGGTCCGGCACAATACATAGGAAGATTTCTGAGCATCTCCCAGCCCCTCAACATGGGCGGTGTGCCTGCCTGACATTCTTTCCTTGCTGTATGCCAGCTTAACATTCTTTCCTTACCTTCACCCTCCAGGATAATCTTTCCCATCCCTCACTAACTCAGACATAGAGCTCTCTAAGAGCACCACTAGCCCACCTTGACATAGGAGCAACCTCACAGTGCTAGTCCCTCTTCCTTCCCCTGTGCCTTCCTTAGCCACCACCAAAACGCTGAATTAAGCGTATATTTCCAAAGAGCCTTGAACAGGCTCTATGTGAAGTCCATCAAGGTTTTCATGACTACCAAATAGTTGAGTTATAGAATAACATAACTTGCAAGTCTGCAAGGCCCATTTGGATTTCAGAAGGAAAAACAGAACCTATGTCTTGCCACACTTCTTTGATTGCAGAAGTAATTGATGTCAGAAGAGAGAATACAAAATGGGAACTTCCCAACCTTGGACTTCAACCTCTTAGATCATAACTGTAAATTTATCTCTCCAGAAAAAAAAATATTTTATTATTCTGTAGATTTATAGTCAGTCCATACCTTTATATATCTGAAAACTGTTCTGAAATGTACATAGAAGGAGACTTTCTTTAAAGCCCCTCTATTTGGACTGGTTGATTTCAGTGTTAATTGTTTGTCTCATTTCTGCCTGTAGTTAGATTGCTTGTTCATAATAAGTAAATTATTTTCTCTCTACTAAAAAACTGTTCATTTGTTATTTTGTTAACTCATTTTTTAAAGGTTCAAAACAAGGCCCCACATTCACTTGTTATCAGATGATTGTTAAACTGTAGCTCATCCATATGTTTTCTGAGGTCCATAAACTTAAAGTACCACGTCGGTTATATATGTCTGTTTGGTTTAGTTGATTCAGGAAAGAATATTACTCCCTTTTTGAATGAAGTACGCATTTCAATTATGACTGCAGCTATCTGTACTTTAAATTTGAACTGCTGTACAAAATAAAATCTCCACTGTGATGTTTTTTATTTACAGGGAAAGTGAACACTCCTTTACTGCAAGGGAAGAAGTAAAGAACTAAAAGAAAAGAAATACTTACACCCTGAATACGATGGATTGGAGAAGGCATACTATAAAACTTTGGGTATATTAGTTATTGCATGTGGTAATGATGTTGGAATGATAAAATCCTGTAATTGAAGTAGTGCAGTATACTGGAAAGTACCTTATAGAAGTCTTTTATTTTCTGTTGGACACAGAAATTAGCCATTCTCATAGTAAAATTATTATTATTGCACGCAACTGTGAGACCAAAGGGCCATATTCCTTGAGCTAACACACATCCAAGATTTTTAGCATGACTTACACATTCGTAACAGGAAAAAGTTGTATTTATGAAAATGCACGGAACTTTAGGTGTTCAAGATTTACCAGATTGCCTTGGCATTTAGATTTATTTGGATTCATTTCTCTTTCATTAATTATCGTATAAAATACAGTGAATTAGAAAGAGCAATCAACTAAAATGATCTCTTGGTTTTGGAGAAGGCAAAATCATTGCCCTGTTAAATACAGAACGTTTCTTCCTATTAGCAGATACCAAAATTAAATTTGCTATCATTCCATGTGGTTTACAGTTGATTGGATTCTGCCATGTCCACGTTCATTCACACTTTTTTATTAGATTCACATATCAAAAAGAATAAACAATGCTGTAAATTCATCAGAAGCTGCAGTTAAAAGACAAAGGGAGATATTTAAAAACCTATACTGTGGCCCATTTATTGCATATTCAGAAAGGGAAATATTTGAGGGTTAGGTTGCATCCATATATTTACACCATCAAGCCTCTTTCTTTGCTGTTATATCTGTCCTAGGTTCCTGTCAAGACAAAGTGTTTGATGCCCGATAGCATCCTCTTTTTCCTTTTGGATGCAGGCCAGTTCCTACTGAAGTCACCAGAAAGAATCCCTCTGGCTTGAGCAAGAAGTTAAACTGGGTTTCCTTGGGTTTGTGGTGTAACCTTGGGCAAGACACAAACCCTCTGTCCCAAAATTTATCTGCAGTCTACCTTCCAATATTATAGCAGGGCAAGTTAATGCTGTATTTGGAGTATCTAGTTCCTTTCTATTGCATTTCAAGCAGTTCAAAGCAAAGACTTATTTTAGGTACCTATATATAATTATAAACTGAGATCATCATAAAATCTGCAGGGTAGACAATGCTATTATGGAGTTGGGGTTTTTCTTCCTATAATTGACTTTACCGTATTATCTGGAAAATGGACTGGCTAACAATAAAAATAACTTTTATTATATCTACGTTTTTACCCTATGATAAGACAGATACACAGATGCCATAATATGGCATTACATTAAAAGTTTAAAATGTTAAAGGAAGGATGAATTCTACTTCTGATATGTGAGAAAATACCTTCCATAAGCTGAAAGGCTTTTCTTATGGCATACATTCAGTTTTAGGCAGGGAAGTTTCAATTTCTGAGCAAACTTTCAGGAAAGTTGAGCATTCGAACTTGTTTCCGCTGAAACATGGTTTAAAGGACAGAGAAAGAACTGAGACAATACTTGCTTAGAAAACCAAGTTGAAGCTACACCCTAAAGAAATAAGATCAATCATAGAATCAGGCTTACTGGCCAAAAGGGATTTAATCGTTTTTACATTGTGGATCAAGTCTGATAGGTTAGGAGGATGTGAGAAAATTAGTAAAGGAAACATTTAAGACATGTTCCCAAACACCCAAGTATCATAATAAATCCCTGAAATTTAGTTAATCTAGGGAATTACGTGAGACCCATCTGACTAAATGAATGTTTACTACCCTGACACAAGCATCTGCAGTTAGGCTTCCTTACAGTCAGCAGAGATCTGGCTAACAGTTGATGGATGTGACTCATCCTAAACCAGATGCCTAAATTTAGTCAGATTAATTTTCTCCTAAGTGGAATTGATCGTATTTACTTCAAGTGACAACAGATCATGACTAGGTCACCCTAGCCTACCTGGGTGACTAGCTCAGAGGTAGACATACACACCACAGACACCGAAAAGGTTAGGTAAATTAATCACCCTTTTGATACTATGAGCAATCTTTTTCTAAGATTAACTTGTATGTTTAACAGATCTAGTAAAAGATCCTGAGCAAGGTGTAGTTTAAAATAGTCAACTGACTAGGTTAATTTTCTGGAATAGGAAAGCACTTGGGACAAATCTTTGCTCTTAATTACTCAAAGCAAGGCCTGAAATCACTGTATTTTTCTGCTATAAAAGCCTACTAACTGCCATAGTTGGGTGAGAATGAAAGGCCAGGCTGGCATGGGGGATACTGTTGTGGGTGTCTATTACAGGCCTCCTGATCAAGAAGAGGGTGTTGATGAGGCTTTCTATAGGGAGCTGAGAGTAGTCTGGCAGTCTGGCCCTGGTTCTCATGGGGGATTTTAACTACCCAGCTATTTGCTGGAATGCCTACACGGCCAGCCACTCGCAGTCCAGGAGGTTCCTCCAGTGCATCAGTGACAACCTCCTGATGCAAATAGTGAATGAGCCCACTAGGAGAGGAGTGTTGCTGGATCTTGTTCTGCTAACAAGGAGGGTCTGGTTGAAGCACTGAAAGTTGAAGGTAGACTTGGCTGCAGCAAACATGAGATGGTGGAGTTCAGGATCTTATGTGGCAGGAAGAGAACCTCGCATAGGACTGCAACCTTGGACTGGCAGGGCTGACTTTGGCCTCTTCAAGCAATTACTGGGGGAAATCCCATGGGACAGGGTACTGGAAGGAAGAGGGGTCCAAGGTAGTTGGTCCATATTCAAGGACCACTTCTTCTAAGCTCAAGATCAGAGCATCCCAATGGGAAAAAAAAATCAAGAATGGGTGCCAGGAGACTGGCTTGGATAAACAGGAGACTGCTGAGCAAACTTAAGTGGAAGATAGAGTCATGGCCAAGTCTCTTCTCTTTTCATTGCAGTGCAGCAGAAGACTCATCTGAAAATCTCTAACAGTTCAAAGGTATGGAAAAAATTATCTTTCTTTATTTCAGTTCCACAACATTTTTGCTACAGTCTGTGCCTCCAAGGCATATTTGAACATCTAACCATTTTGATCCTTCTGATAGAATATATACACAAAGTGGGAGTAATTTGAAAAGGGAGTTAATTTACTTTAATTTACACATTCATATAGCTTTTTACTATCTGCTCAACATGGCACATCTTTACCTGATCCCTTGGCACACTAATTAAACCAGCCTTATAATTTCTTTTGCCTTAAAATTTCTTAACCTTAGACTATGAAGGCTAAAATCAGAGATGATCTACCAGATGAACAGGGAATCCAGTGTGTATCTAAGGTTATTTACATGCCTGGCAAACTAGATAAGAAGATTACCACCAGAGTTATTTCATCTCACTACTACAATTACCTTAAATTTACATAAAATTTAATTCCTGAAGGTGGCAGCATCATGACCAAATCTATACACAGTCTTCAATGCATGCAAAAATCCAGAATATGACCATGCAATTGTAAGTGTTAATTTAACAGTAGTGCCACATATGACCTTTTAATATGTATAACTGAGAGCAAGTTCTGTGCTAACAGTTGGTTCAAGGTTTGTACTATTTCCCATGTTTTTCTCCTGAGCTATAAAAGTCAGAAAGAACATCCTTAAGTGCCTGCTAGTGTTTCATGCTACTACTCTTCAAGAATTATTATTAATTATTATTATTCACCATTACCAGAAATGTTAATTTCTATTATCTTTAGCCTGATTCTCTGTTTCACAAAGGTCTTTCTCCATAACACAGGCACTATGAAAGGATTCACATGATAGATATGGTCTGGTCTCTATCCACTTTAAAACCCCTTTTATAATGTGAAATGGACACTGTAGGGAGTCCCTCTTTGTCTAAAGGTATTTTTATTTTTTTTAATGTTATTCTATCTATGCCTGAGTAGGTTGGCTGATCACAGAAAAAGGAGGGGATAAAGGTTTCACCCATTCATGTCCTTGTGTATACAGGGGCATGAAACACCCAATTTTATATAAGCAAATTTTTTTAAAACTCTCTTTGGTAGCAAATACTTGAGACAAAATGAGAGAGAGGGGAAAATTCCATTAAGCTTAAAGTACGCAGGATAAACCTTTTATTTCGCTAGACTGAACTCAGAAGAAGAAAAATGGTACAAGTCGCTCATACAAAGTCCCTGGGACAACCCGAAGGAATCCCACCTTCCTCAGAGAAAAACATGAGCTTTACTCCATCCCCATCTAGTTGAAAAAAAAAAAAAAAGCTTTTCAGAGAGGGCAAGTCCAGCCCTTCACACCTGGGTAAGCTGGGTGAACCACCCCATGCAGGGTGACAGTGCTGCAGGAAAGTAAAGCAGTGTGTGGGCATGTTCCCCTGCTGCTTCCTCCTGGAAGAAAGAATTAACATTATTCCTTAAGAACAGCTACACCTAAATGTTGCAAACTATCCCTTAGTTCTTCCTAGCCATTTTCTGGTATGCAGAGCACATTTTCCAGTCCAACAGGTCTCTCTCCTCTGCAGCACAGGCCTCTAGTTGTCAGGTCTCCAGAACAAAAACCTCCAGACCAATGTTTTGTGCTTGGATCTCGTTCAGCTGTTTAGAGTGGCCTGACCTCCCTCCACCTCTCCTGGCACACTGCTCTCTCACAGGCACCCAGGAACTAGCTAGCTCCATAAAGAATATGCTATTTAATTAGAAAGAAAAAGAATTTGTGAGAAAACATGCTGTAAAATGTTGAAATAGCATGAATATTACTCAGCTTACCTGCTTGTCACATGTTTTTTTCCACATGGAAATCCTTTAAAAGGATTGCTGCTGTATTGCTTAGTCTTACATCTGTCGGTGATGAGATGGGTAAAAAAACTTTTCTACCATGTCAGATCCGAGATTCCTTATATTTTCAGATCTGCTGTCTTCTAATGCTTCCCAAACCTGACCAAACTAGTCTAAGCTAGTCCCACAGGGCAATACTTCAAAAGACTTTTTTCTTCTGCTTAATTTTAGTATTGCAATTTACCATCATTATTTTTAGTTCCTACAGCAAGCCTTCCCTAGTTAACAGAGAAACCAAGAAGACTGACAGCTTTGTAAAAACTTGTGTATAACCTCAGTAAAGTCAGAATTGTTCCTACTGAATATTCTGTGCTCCTATAATTTCTGCAATATTAGCACAGATGAAAATACACTGCTGATGACAGCCTGTTATTTGTATTGGGGAATTCCTGCTGCAGCCTCTTTAGAATTTCTCTTTGTGTGTACGCTGGATAGACTGAGATGTGAAGACGTGTCGGAGTGTATCCCAAAGAAAGCTGGAATGACTGAGTAGCATTACCTCAGTAACAGCAAGTGTTACTGTCCTGCCATTCTGAATAATCAGGATAATAATAATAATCATGACAAGGAGAATAAAACATTCAGAACAAAGGGCAAAAGTTAAACTGAGGTCTGTGTCTTCCTTCTGTTTCTGAAATAAACTTAGGCTTGTATAAGAGCCAGGAGTGTAACAGTGTGTATAAAACTGGGCAAGGCCCAGACACAGCAGGATCCCTCTCTGGAACACTGTCATTCCTGCGCATGCTTGTTCCAATTGTCAGTCTGTCTGTCTCCTACCTCTGTAGCCACTCATCTGTGATGACTGTCACACAAGAGTGCGAGAATAACCCCAGCTCTCTATTCCTTCTTCCACTCCTTTTTCTTTGGAGAGCAGTACTTTCAGAAGTCTGTTCTCCTGATTTCCACTCTGAGCTTTCACCCAGGCTATGACTAGATAAGCCATAAATACTTTACAGACCATTCAGATCTCGCTGTATGATAAGAAAGGTCATCTTATTTGTTGCTGTTTAAATGATTTTCCAGGGATTGATTTAAATCCTTGTAATTTTGAATTAATTTAAAATTTTGACTCTTTTATATGCCAGTTGATAGTGCCTATTTTGACAAGTAGAAATGAATGTGTATTTGGTGGGGGGCAGGGGGAAAGTCAATGCAATTGCACAATATGAGCCTTGGAGGCTTTCCAGCATTCACAAGTTAAAGATGTCCAAGGGTGTTTCATAAAAAGGTAAACAGAAACGTGCTCTTAGGCATAAGTAGAAAGTTTTGCCATTACATCTGTTTGCTGTGTCTCAAAAAATTCATTCATGCTTTTGTGACAACCTGAAAGCAGCTGTAATTCATGGCAGAGATTTTCTCCACTTAAATTATAAACACACCTAATGTGCAAAGATATAAGTACGATGCAACCTGCACATAAAAAATCTTTATAATGCACGTCTGTGCTTGACTATTTAACCTATAAACAGATAATTTGAGCTTTTAAATGTTTCCTTTTACTAACCTAGAAGGACTAAGGGATTTGTGTGTTCTAACACACGTTGTGCATCTGCTTTTATGGACTTTGTGCAGAGAAAACCTCCAAATGAAGCCTTGCAATTGTATCTGAAGCTCTGGCTTTTAAATAGATATGGGGCTTTCATGGGAAACCAGAGCTTCAAAAAATGGTTTTTAAATCAGGGTGACTTGGCTGGGGAGTTTACTTGGGCTTCTGTCCAAGCAGAAAGATCCAAAAGAGCAAATTACACCTCCACACCCAGTTAGAAAGTCTGAAGGTATTAAGTTGTTTGTTAAGTACAGTCATTGCGTTAGCAATTTTAGCTGTGTTTGTTCTTTGTGGAAGGCAACAGGCTCTTCCAGATAGTTTCAAAACACGGCAGGGCAAAACTTGATCTTATTAAAACTAAGTTTCTACATGAACTGTTGTATCTCACTTCACAGGTTTCCTCTGCTCTTCTCAGTCAAAAATAATGCTGAGAATATTTCTTTCAGAAACTACACTGAAATCCTTTGCTTTAGGGAAAACAAGTAAAATCACAATGTTCATACCAGACTCTTTTGCCTCATGGGCATGTCTTCCTATCCTTGTTATTTTATATTTCTCCTGACTGAAAGAAAAAACTGTACCACTCTCTTGCAGAAAAGTTCTGCTACCTTTTTTTTCTTTAAACTTAAAATAAAACATGTTTGCACAAGGTCAGAAAATCAGATAAATGCTCTGTAAGCTTCCTTAGAGTTCTGATTAGAAAATTTCAGTGTTACTTAAAGCTGTAGCTCAATTTTGATCAAATGCCTTATTATAGAAGCCAGGTCTGAAATATTTGTTTTTCTGAAATGACTTGGCTTCAGAAAACAAGGATGGATGGCCAAATTCTTACAGTAATAATCATTTGTTTCACTTGCCCCTTTGCTGTTGTACTAGGAAAGAGCTCTTGGAACTCCAAAATGAGTGAAAAGGTCTACAGCTGTCATCTTTACTCTGTAGCAGCAATGAAACATCCTGTCTGGTTTCAGTGAAGTGCAAGACTTACTCCAATTCAGGGAGTTGTGACTTCAAGGTAGAGTTTAGTTCAAAGGCTGATACACATGTAACCTACAAGCCCAGCTTGTTCCTCTGGCTCCCCAAAACTGCTCAGGTGAGGAGGAAAAACAGGATTGTGTTTTGCAGAGGGAAACATGGCTTTAACTCTTACCCTATTAAACCACAGGGCAACCCATAGGAAGTCTGCTATGCAGGTGTCTACAGTCCCTAGAAAATCATAGAATCTGTTAGGTTGGAAGGGACCTTTAAAGGTCATCTAGTCCAACCCCTCTGTGGTGATCAGGCACATCTTCACTAGATCAGGTTACTCAGAGCCACATCAAGCCTGATCTTGAATATCTCCAGGGATGGGGCCTCCACCAGCTCTGGGCAACCTGCTCCAGTGATCTACCACCCTTATATTGAATAATTTTTTCCTAATATCCAATATCAATCTCCCCTTTTCTAGTTTAAAACCATTCCCCCTCATCCTATCACTACATGTCCTTGTGAACAGTTCTTCCCCAGCTTTCTTATAGGCACCTTTCAGGTAGTGAAAGGCCACTATAAGGTCCCCCCGCAGCTTTCTGTTCTCCAAGCTGAACAAGCCCGACTCCTTCAGCCCCTCTTCACGGGAGAGGTGCTCCAGCCCTTGGTCATTTTTGGGGCTGTCCTCTGGATGCACTCCAACAGGTGTCTTCCTCTCCTATGGGAGACCTAAACTTCCTAGGACAGGCCTCCTCCTAGAGCAATGTAGTGCCCATATGAGTTGTTTAGTGTATCTTCAGACTGTTGGCATAACCTTTTGAGATGTGTTTGTGGCATCCAGACATACAGGAACTGCAGGCACAACTCTCTAAAACTTCCTTTGCCTTGCACAGCACTGCAGAAATTGCCGTGCAGACTTGTACCACCTCACCGAGAAGTTCAGCTGTCCCTCAGACTCAGTGACTACCACTGACATTGGCTAAGGCAGTTTGAATTATGCCAAATCCAATGGCAATTAATTCTTCTTGTGTTCATGTCTCCAAGCATGCACAAAATAAGCATATTTCCACTTACACATGGTTTCTAGGTTGGTTCAGCTTCCATTGTTGTGGATTATACAGTTAATTTTCAAGTTTAAGAAGCATGAACGGTTCCTTTTTGGATGAATTTGTAATCTGAAAATGATAGGATAGATTTTCTTTTGCCTTCTCACACCTCCATGGAATTTCCCCTGAATTCAGCTGCAGTATAGACACTGAAGCTTGTTTTGCAAGTTATGCAGAAACAGGCTGGTAACATATTTTAAACACAGCATAAGCCTTGAGGCTCCTTTTCCAGCCAGCTGTCAAAGCTTTGAAACTATCATCTTTAAGGCACTGAAGGGACTGTGGAGCATGAGCCTGATGGGATACATGGTATTCATTTGTTTCTGGAAGTCTACATGGCCTACATAGTGAATTAGAGCTAGAAAATTATGAAGTAAAAGAGGAAAGAAGCTGCAGTGCAGTTAGACAGGTTGCTTGAAAGTTCACCAAGCAGAAGTGTTGCTTCTTCATTGAAAATATTTTGAGCGATGAACAACTGAACTTGCACCTGGTCAGATTGCACCCTGATGGTGCTCACCTCCAGTATACTTTGTAAAAGCCACTCTAGAAAAGAACAATATTTTCCACTGAATGGATATTTTAAGCACTGAAGCTGACACGTGAGTACATGCCTGGCCCTGTGTTGCAGAGGAAGGGCAACAGGAGAGGAAACGAGCCGCACATACACCATCCTAACCACAGAATTATCTTTCTCCTATTAGGAGTCAGCTCTGCTCTAAGCATGCACAAAGATCTGTAAATGACTTTGTGACTAATTTTCTGCTCATACTGTATGTAAACAGGTTGTATTGCAAACTACTTGGGAGTGGAGAACAGTTTATTTCTTTATATAGCTGCTCTGAGTTTACCCAAAAAGGCAGCGTGATGCCGCAAGGTCAGTGCAAAGGCTGCTGAAGTATTCATTTAAACATCCAAAAAACAAAGTTTAGAGTTGGACCTGCCATGCAGCTCTTTTTTTGCTGTAGTCACACCATGCAGAATAACTTCTGTATGCAAAATAACTTCTGTAAGTGGAGAAATATCTGTACAGTGGATTTCTTCAGAGGGATGGAAAGTCAACTCACTGCACGTCTCTAGCCAATGCTCTGATTTACTCAATGTCATCATTCTGTGCTCCCTTTGTAGTCACTGGGAGGAGATAAGCAATTGACATCTTGGATGCTCTGATTCATCTTCTAAAGGTGACTTCCTCTCTGCTGACTGGACAGAGAGACTGTGCTGCTATTTGATTTACCTAAGTTAGGTGCATAAAGTTAAATGAACTAAAGGTTCCTCCAGACTAGCCAGCAAAATTCCAGTGTATTCTTCCCTCTTTGTTTCCTTTTTTTTTCTTGTCCTGGAAAGCAAGTTAAACAAAATTTATATTTAAAATTTCCTTCTGCATATGAGAAAAAAAAATATATAGATTGGTCATGATATCCTTTTCTCACAGTAATAATAAAAGGGTTTTTTGTTATTATCCTCAACTGCACTAAGATTTACCCCAAAGCTTTTGGCAATGATTTGGGACCCCTTACCTACTTTTTTATGCTCCTACAACTTGCAGTTTCCAGACTCACCCAGTTTAGAGTGGAAGGAGACAAAAAGCCTCTGCCTCCTCAGATGGGCTTGTTGCCTTCCCGGGAGAAGGAAGCTCTCTAAGGGATCAATTTTCCAGTGAATGATAGCATGAGGAAGAAAGAAGGGAAAGAGCAAAGGAGACTGTAGCCTGCTATGTCAGGGGGAAATTATGGCAGGTACAAAGGTATTGGCACAGGAGCATTGGGATACAGAAACTAACTCTGGCTCATCAGTCACTCTTACAATCTTACACCAATCAGTCCTACAATGATAACCAGTTCCTAGGAGTTTTCAAATGGCTATCGCTCACCTCTCACTTCTCTCTAAGTCTGATGCTGGTAGTGTATAATCTTCCATCTATATACTTAAATCCAATTGCAGAGTTCAGATGCAAAGAGACAGAAAACAGGGAGCTCTTGATTAAAAGATGGAGACTGCTTTTATAAACAGAGACTGAGGAAAAGGTCTTGCAGCTCGTGATGTCTTCTAAGAGGAGAAGCAAGTTGTGACTGCTGCTGGTGTTACTGGGAGCAGAGAGTTCTGTATGTATTTTCATTTGCCAAAATAATGCATATGAATAGAATATTTTTACATTAGAGGCCTCTCTAATGTCAGTAAACTAAGCCACAGCAAGACTCAGAATCTGGAATCTGTACGCTAGAGGAACACAAGCTGTAAATGCAATGCCAAATTTTCAGGTGGATTTATAATAATATTAAAAAAATAACCGGGGGAAGCAATGGAATCTCCAGCACACAGACATTAAGTCAAGACTAGATGCATTTCTAAATCAGGTACTCTGTTTCTAATGCATGGCAAGTAAAATTACTGTAATGATCCCCTCTAGCCTTAAAACATATGAACTGCCTCCTCTGGTGTAGCAACAGCGGGCTGAGGGGAGAAGGAGTTTATGACGTTGACCATGGTTGCTGTTCTTAAAAACCACACCCCAAAGGAAAGGTTCTTGAGAGGAAATTGGTGTAGTAGGTTAATGAAAGGCAACAGTGGCCAACACAGAAAGGATTCGTTTATACTGCTCTCCATTCAAGTAGTATTTGCACTGCCAGGGTCAGGAGGACCAAGAGAAGCATCTGGGAAGTCATAGCTGAGGGTGAAAACCAAGATTTAAGAATGTTCTTACATTGGTACTGGTGGTTTGACCCTTTTGTTTTTCTTGCAATGTCCGTGCAGAGACACTAGCCAAGTACCGCCTTTCTTGAAGGTCCAGAAAAATCTATCAAGTGAAAAAACTTGCAGGCCCAAACTCAACTCACTTCAGCCACCATAAATTACTTGTTTGCAGATTCCTCGAACTTTTCCAGGTGACCTCCTCATATTCAAAAACTGGTTGAATCTGCACTGTATACCTTTCTAAGGTAAAGAATCAAATCTGAAATGATTTAGAAGAATGTGAAGATTTCGATGACTTTTCAACTAATTTCAAGTCTATGGTTAAATGAGACATCAATATGTTTGGAGGGGTTTTATCTCCAGAAAATCAGATACTCCAAGATTGTACCAACATGTATAAATATATTAGGTGATGTTTTCCAGCTATTTCTAGCAATCAACAGCAAAGAACAGAAGTAATGTCTATAGTGGAAGCTGATTTTGGCAGGATTTTTTTTTAAGATTGATTTTTACTAATGATATATCGTGACTGAATATCAACAGGATTCTTAGAAAAACTGTTTCCACCCCTAGTCTATGGATGTGGTGTAAGATGAAAGGGCCATGTTCACTGAAGAGAATGACAGCCTGCTTCTTGCTTTCTTAGCAACTGCCATACCAAACTACTAGCTGTGTGTCTTTCTCAGTAGTTTCGTAAATCCAGTTGTAACAGTAGAGTGAGGTTGATCTATTACCCTTCTTTTAGCTTTTTTGACAGCTCTTAAGAAAAAGACTATCGGGTTATTTCAGAAGATGATGCATTTTACACAGAGAGAATCAATGGCATTCAAAATATACAACATTCTGATATAAGCTTACCATAGGCATCTAGTCTCTTATCCAAAATATTTTATTTTAGCAGGTTACTCTTTTTCTGTTTTTTATAGATTCTTTACATTTCTGGTTTTGTCTGTTGTGCCTTTAAAGTCTGAAATATCTAAGCAATTGCTCAGAAGGGAAAACACACGTATTTATTTTCAAGAATGATTCTGTTGTGCATCCCATAAAAGTGTTCATGTTTCAACATTGTTATTACTGTTATGAATATTATTACTACTAATATAAAAATATTTATACACCGGAATTTTTATAAATATGAATAAAATCACATTCTGTTTTCCAAAGAGGCTTGCCATTGATTAAAAAAAAAAGGATAGATGCAGTTATAATCAGATCATAGTCCAAACGTGGTAGGACTTGAGAGCAGAGTAGCGTATCCTTGCACAACATGCAGCATCCTCTGCATTGCTTCCTGGACACGTGGTCTCCCAGTCAACCCAGAGCCAGTGCTTTGCTTAAGTACGCTTAGGGTTCATGCACCTGTCTGAAGCTAGTTTTGGTCGACCTGTGCTTCCCAGGTGCAGAGCTCAAACAGTGAATGAAGCATTCTGTCTCACCAGAGTTTGCCTTATCACCTTGGAAGTGAGGGTGCAGAAACTGTTTATCAGTTTCCTGAGTGACTGGCTGTTTTCTTAGGTGTGTGCCTGTACTCGCTGCACTTATAAAGCCACACCTCTCCATTTTCACCCCTCTAATTACATGTGCACTGTCATACTCTTGAGAAACCCAGTAGATAACTCTTTATTTTT
>VXBZ01012063.1:238784-288467 GCA_013399135.1 Heliornis fulica | reverse complement strand
TTTTTTTTTTGGTTGTTGTTCTGGCATCACTTTTGTATCTAATAACGACCAAGACATGTTAGCATTTAATTTATGCTTCTTCTGACAATATCCTTTATTCATTATAGTCATAAAAGTATAAAATGGTAGTAATGATTAACTCTTTTCAGAACAGAACACAAGGGTTAAATGCAGTATTTAAAGCCTTATCCTTGTTCTGCTTTTGTCTTGTTGGCTTCACTTTCCCAACCTTTGTCTTTGTAAACGCAGAAAACCAAATGGTTTAAAATAATCTTAGAAGCTCAAAGCTGGCAATATGTGGGTCAGTGCCATGTGGGTTTGGTTTTTTTATTTTTTTTAATTTGCTGAAGGAGGCAGCTTTCTCTCAAGGTCAAAATTCAGCACATCCCCAGCTGAGGAAAGTAGGTAGGAGGGTGGTAAGGAGGTGAATTCAGCCAGATGGCAGGCAACTTAATATTGTCAGAAGCTATACAGGTATCTCACCATGTTTTGGCAGGTGCAAGGTGCTTATACATTAACTCTATATTAAATAATTTGTGAACCTGCTCAAGTATGCTGCCGTATTTCATGCATGCATGCATTAGACATACCAAATATCCAGAAACAGAACCTAGAATAACTTGTATATCTTCCATAGTGGTGAGAGAGTTCTCAGAAAGGACACCAGGAGAGGAGCTGGGGGGCTCTAAAAGTTGGTAGGGTGAAGATTCCCCACCCCATATGCAAAGCTAGGACCTACCACCGTTACAAGGATTCCCTCCTGAGGGATACCTCCAAGACATCCCCCAAGATGCCACAGGGCTCAGCATCAGTCACTGCAAGTAGGTACAGCCACTGGGGCAGTGCAGCAGGCACACACACACAGCATACACACACACACACACACACACACACACACACACACACACACACGTTGGCTTAAAAGGGTTTTCTAGAGCAAATTTTCCTCATACAAAATCTAGAAAGGGGAAAAAAAAGTCAAGATGAAGAATACAGAATGACAGAATTGTAGGGGTTGGAAGGGACCTCCAGAGATCATCAAGTCCAACCCCCCCTGCCAAAGCAGGTTCCCTAGAGCAGATCACACAGGTAGGTGTCCAGACAGGTCTTGAGTATCTCCAGAGAAGAAGATTCCACAACCTCCCTGGGCAGCCTGTTCCAGTGCTCCGTCACCCTCTCCATGAAGAAATTCTTTCTCACATCAATGCGGAATCTCCTGTGGTCCAACTTGTGACCATTGCCCCTTGTCCTGACCCCACAGGCCACTAAAAAGAGGTTGGCCACCTCCCTTTGTCTCTCACACTTCAGGTATTTATAAACATTGATGAGATCCCCTCTCAGTCTTCTCAAGGCTGAACAGCCCCATTCACTCAGGCTTACCTCATAGGGGAGATGCTCCAGGCCCTTAATTATCTTTCTCTAGTTTTTCTGGTACATCTAGAATGATTGTTCAAGTGACTTAAGGTGAGCATGACCTACAAAGTTTAACATAGATGATAACATACACAGGGCAAGTGAGTGAGCACCTGGTATCAGTTTCTGCCATCCCACTGGCAGCTGCCATGCTCAGAGTCAGCCCTGTCATCACTGTGTCCATTGGGGGCTGTGGGTGCTGGGCACAGGCAGTACCAGGGAAGAATGAGAGTAGACAGAAGAGGAGAAGGAATTTTAAGATGTGTAGTAAGAGATGTGTTAATTTACCTGGAAAAGAATTGGGAACCAAGATTTTGCAGAGGGCCAATGCCTCTCCTCTGTTATCGTGACCAAACTAGAAAATTAGTCTCAAGATTCAAGAAGAAACCAAACCAAATTTTGTGAGAAAGACCTGGATAAAATGAAGAACTTTACAACTAACCTAAATCTCTGCATTTTATATTTAATTAATGGAAATTAACAGGGAAACATTTTTGTAAGAATTATTTTAAGAGAGAAATACTTCAATAAATGCTAAAGTGGATATTTGCTTGCATAGAATCTCAATTGTACATGTAATCCCAGTAATTGCTTCCTTCTAATTAGACTTGTAATAGGTACCCAGCCCAGTCTAGATGTTCTTCAACAACTTCTTTGAGATGTCCGTGGGCCAGATTGCAACAGAAGCTGACACAGGAATGACGGAGTAACACACAGCGAGCCTGTCCATCGTTAAGGGACCAGTACAAGGGTCAGCCACATCCTCAGTTCACACACAATTTGGAACCGAGACATGGATAAATCCCACCTATGTGACTAAGTGCTCCAGAGTAAGAAGTACAATATTAGAAGCACAGCCACTTCAGCTTTCTAAATAGGCAGAATCAACTCTGAAGGCTCATCTTCAAGTTGTCTTTAACAGGTGATATTTTAATGACTATATATGTATCTGTGATGCTTATATTAGGCAGGTAATATGATTCTAGGCTTTGGGGGACATAAAGGAAAGCTGGTCCACAGAGCAGGCATGGTATGCGACGTGAAACAGGCTGCATCATACCAATAGTAGACACACAGCTAGTAAAGGCTGCTCAGCCTGCAGTGATCCACTTGAGGCCTTGTGGGGGTTTCTTTTTTTTGGATTTAGGGTTAGAAGAAATCTCCACCATCCATTCTTCAGCAGAGCATTTGCAAGGTCTAGCAAGGGTGGCTGTTTCATGTCTTCTGCTACAGCGTTCAAATGCATTTGTGTCAGAAGAATAAATTAGAAGCATGATTTACATAATTTAGGACTCTGACCTCCTGTAGAGGCACTTCTTGCTCTCCTTGATTACATAATTAGGGAAACCCGTTTCACCTACAGAAGCAGATTTCCCCTCATGGGCCTTGTTCCAAAGTTCAACAAACACAGAGGCATCCTTTCTTGTGAATTCAATAATCTCTGGGTCAGTCACTTTGCAGAGATGAAAGACAGAATCCAGAATAACTGGAGAGATAAAACAAGCTGTTCTTTATTTCCAGCAACGCACCATGTTCATCCTTAATGGTGCATAATGACTGTTATTTAGAGAGAAGGATGACTCTTGATTAAAAGAGAAGTTTAATAGTTATTCTTAGAAGGTATGCATTTTATTTTGTTGTGCAAGTCCCCATTGCCCAGTAGGATGCCAGTAAATGACCCAGAGAAGGTGACTAATGGACAATTACTTGCTTTTTCTCATAACAGAGTGCATTCAACGCACATTCAATCAGTCCTCATGTTTAAAACAACAGAAGGGAGGACCTTTTCATATTGCACATAACTAAATCTGAGGAACTCATTGCCAGAGGATGTTTTGGTGGTATAAAAATGTTAAAACAAATTAATGGAAGAAAGGTGCATCGAATACTGTTAGGCATAGATGTATGGTTGCAATTTCCAGCTCATGAAGTTCCAAACCACCAATGACACTTTTCTGCAAGCTCCTTTCTGAACTTGGCTATTACAGTAAGCAACTGCTGTTGGCCACTCTCAAATGTAAGCTCTTAGGCTAGAGGGAACTTTGGTCTCATGTCTACAGCTAGTGATGTGATACATTCTTATGTCATTACCTCCACTTAGTAATTTTATTAAGACTTCTTCTCACAAATCCAGTGTAAAAATATAGAATATGCAAAGATCCTCAGCCAGATATAATGTTTTATAGGTTTTGTCTGAAACAAAAAAGCAGTTCAGATACCTACATTATTTAGTGCTCGTATAAAACCAGAAAAGAACACTGCCATTGTATTAAAGAAGATGATGTGTAATATTTTATGTAAATAAAATGTAAAACAGATGTATTACATTATGAAATACAAGCAAATACATATTCCTGGCTCAAACTCAGGCATTGCCTATTTCCCCAAGAAAATAAATAAAATTATACTATATTAATGTATTTTTGTAGGTGCTGTAGAAATTTGTGATCATTTCATGAAAGCTGATTGCTGAAATGGAAAGAACGGGGGTCACTTCTTGGAAATTCAGTATTTCTTATTGGTCATAGAGTATTGGAATACTACAGTTCTCCCACTTCAAGGAAAATAACTTTAATTTTACTCAGTGATTTCCATATCTAATTACTAATTCTTATTAAAGCGCTGTATTAGAGAGATGGGTTTGACTTTACTAGTTACTATTGCCAGTGGTGATATTTTAATAATGATTGCTGAACCATATGACTTCCACTTTCTCATTGCCTCAACACTCAAATGCAGGCTACACCACAAAGATCTGCTCTGAAAAAAACCAAGACATGGGTATCCATGTACCAAAATAACTTGGAGGGACAGGGAAGCACCTGAAGTCATTATAAATGTAGTGATGACTAAAACAGAAAAAGCATCCAAGCAAATGGCTTCTTCAGGTACCCAGTTCATACTTGAATAAGACTGGATTCAGAATTTCTTTGCACTATTAGTCATGCAGTTCACACAGCAATCACTGCCTGAGCAGACAAATTAGACAAGAAACTGCATGCTTTGCTTATGGCTCACATATCTGCTCCATAGGGCCATCTGAAAAGAAGCAATCGCACTCCCAATAGTGCCACAACAGATTGTAAGTGCTATGGAAGCATAAATTCTCCCTGAACCTCAGCAAAGACAGCAGAGGAAGACCACTGACCATACCCTGCAGCAGCATATACAAATACCGTCTCATTGCTATCTAAATCCTATGCATTTCTGTAATCACCTCCAAGCATACTCCATTAATTAGAGTACAGGCTCTACAGGCAGGAATGAAAGGCACTGAATTCCCTTTCTCTCATCCTTCCCTCCTTTCTTCCCGAGAAGAGGCAGTTAAGGGATTAGCTGTCCTTCCACCACATGTGAAGGCATTGTGAGGAGCATCCACCCAGAAAACTCCTGCTACCTCTCCACTAGCTCCATGGCAGTGAGAGCTGGAGGGAGAGGAGGCCTGTCTGTCTCTCACATGACTTGAAGGTGGAGACAGGTGGGTATAGCCATACCTAGGCTAGGACAAAGAAATATTCTCAAATGATGTTAGAAATAGAGGTGAGACAGGGCACCGGACCAGAAAGCCTAATCAGATATTTCATTGCTAATTAATAACAGAGGGAAGTGTGTGTGCACAAAGTGCTGAGAACAACAAGCAGTCTGTTCTATGTCTGATGCTAGCTAATGGAGATGGGGGTGGGAAATGCTCATTAAAACACTTTGTCTTTTAAAAACCACAGCTGAAAAAATGTAAGGTGTCTCCTCTAAGCTGCTATCCAGACTTAGGCAAAGCATACCAGTGCCATTGCAGGTGCCCAGCTCTAATGCCTCTCCTAATGCACAGCCCTCCTCAGACCCAAGGTCTTCACCAGTCCTTGCCTTCAGCACCCTCTCTTCTGTCCATCCCAATCAGCAGCTTTCATGGAGAAGCAGAACTTGTACAGGGTGTCTGAGATAACACGTTTATCCAGACAACCAGGACTTTGCTTGAGCCAAGATAGGAATGAGAGTTAAAATCACATTCTCTAGGCAAGAGTAGAAAAAAATTGAAAGTAAAACTAGAATGTGAGCACTGTGCTTCAGGGGTTTAGTTGCCTTTGGGTACTGAAAGCAATTAGATTGGATAACAATATAACACTGCTCCATTGCTCAGGGTTTCAATTCCATGGACGCTTTAATACAACATATTTTAAATTGAGACATAATGTAAAAGTATTTACAATTTAATATAAATAGTAGATTTTTGTTGTTGTTTAATAAGCTTTAACAGCTAGAGGTTATTTGGAATCAAAAGTGTATAGATATGCATTTAAAAGATAAGACAAAAGCCTTTGGTACTGCACACTCTCTGAGGGAAGTGGAGGGATGCTGTTCATCAGAGGCCATTTTATCTCTGCTCTACTTTTCACACCTCATGTACATACTCATGTATGTACATGGATACATGGAATATAATGTTGCCTGCATAATTATAAACTTGCTTTCCAGCATCCATATAGTGAACATAATACTTATTCAGAAACTATGGTATTATACTTACCTATAAAAATAATTTAAACCTCAGTTCAGAGGCGATACAGTGGTACTGGTTGCCCAGAGAAGCTGTGGTTTCTCTCTGGCAGTGTTCAAGGCCAGGCTGGATGGGCCTTTGGGCACCCTGATCTAGTGGAGGGTGTCCCTGCCCATGGCAGGGGCTTGGAGCTAGATGGGCTTTGAGATCCCTTCTAATACAAACCGTTCTGTGGTTCTATGATTCTATGATGAAAGCAGGTTTACATGTAGAGAAGTGGATTTCTGACTGGTTTAATATATCAACTTGAGATTGAAAACTTTTTTAAAGCTGTGAATACTTTTTCTGTTCTGCAACCTCCTCAAAAGGGAGACCATGTCAGTGTGCAGTATTTAGCAACAAACACAATGTGGCCGGTGGCTGACAGAAAACTCAAGGGACTGACATGGTTTGCACAAGGGTCTTGGAGAGTTCCTGGGCTATACAGCCAGGCTTGGGGCTGGGAAGTGCTCCTATGCTTGTCATAGTAGAGAGATGGCAAGAACATTAGTACTGACTTTCAGTGGTGGGACTCATCATTCAGAGTGTCATGACACTAACTCATGCAGGCAATATTAACCTACACGTAAGCCTAAAATGTACTGCATAGCCTAGAGTCAGTGAATTTGACTTCACCAGAAGATAAAGCTCACTAGCTGTTCACTATAAATAAAAGGAAAATTCACCCCAGACTGGGAGAATAAAGCACAGCCAGGATACTATCGAAAACTGCTTGAAAACACAGCAGGTGACTGTTACCCAGGGCACTTATGAATCTGAACATTTTTCTGCTGCTGACTCCAAAGGTCAGAGAAAGCAAGCATCATCCAGACTAAGCAATTTCATGATTGCACTGCTCTAATCATTCTCATTTCCACACACTTTATTTTTCTTCCTTCCCTTCTACGCCTTGCATGATGTTTAATTTTTGCAGTTGCAAGGCTGCCTTTCTGATTCTGTTCCTATGTTTGTCCTGCACATCTCCAGCTACTCAGAAATGATTGTTATCATCATGTTTATTGTTACCAATAGCTACTAACAATAGCAGTAAGCTTAAATGCATAGGGTGCAAAAATCATCTATACTGAGGAAACTGAAATATTACCTTTGACATGGTCTTGCTTAAATAAATTTTTAGCATTCAATTTCATATCCAGACACGTTGTTTAATAATATAATGGTGTTGTTAATCAGGCTGATAAAAAGACCCTTCCTAGCAACCCTTTTTGTTAGAGAGAAATATTTTTTGACTGAAATGGATGGCTAGCAGTCTGAAATAGTCTTGACAGGAGAAGCTCATACTCCATAAAAGCAACAACAGTGATACTGCTGATATTCAAGTGGGATTCCTCAAACATGTCAAAACCTGACCTGTATATATATCAGACCTGTATATCATAAGCATTGCGAAGTGTGCCTGTGTGCCTTACCTGTCAAGTAATTTTCAGGAGCTCCAGATTCATAAAGGTAAAAGGAGATACATCAGGGTTGACTATATTGCCCTATGCCACTCGTAAGCTGTCTTTAAGTGCAGCATATGTCACTGCTTTGATGAGGTATTTAAAACAAGTCACTTCGTCTTGATAGGCCTTGGCTTCCTCATATTAAAATCATAGAATCATAGAATCACAGACTGGTTTGGGTTGGAAGGGACCTCAAAGATCATCCACCCTCCCCTACCATGGACAGGGACACCTTCACAAGACCAGGCTGCCCAAAGCCCCATCCAACCTGGTCTTGAACACTGCCAGGGAGGGGGCAGCCACAGCTTCTCTGGGTAGCCTGTGCCAGGGCCTTACCGCCCTCACAGTAAAGAACTTGTTAATATGTAATATAAATCCTTCTTGGGAAGCATGCTTCCTTTAATCAAGAAGGTAAGGTTAGAGCAAAACAGTTAAATTTAATTTGTTGGGAGTTTCCCTTCCCACACAGAAGACTTTCACTCCAGGTTAAGTCTGAGACTGCAGTATTAGAGGGTGTGTTCATGGTTATCTCATGTAGATCCAGGCCCTTGCTGCAGCCCAGAGGAGTTGTCCTCATTATCCTCTGCCACAGCTTGGTACCCTCAGCTCTTCCTCTCTGCCATCATCTGCTGTGGATGTTTAGTGTCTTTAAAAATGCAAGATTTTTAGCCATTTAGGAAACCTAAAACTCATATGTAGCCTCTCACACAATTGAGCATATGCATGGTCTTTACAGCTGTGAGTAATACAAAGTTGTATGAATGCATATGATTAGTTAAGAAAGAAAAAATTCTTACTTGAAGCATGAAATTATTTAATGTAAATTAGGAAAAAAATCAGAGTGAAAATCCCCTAAAAAAGACAGACTCATGCAAAGCAAACAGAAAAAAAAAAAGTTATACTAAAATAAAAATAAGACATGATCAATGAAATGGAACTAAACAATTGTGACATTAAAACTGATACTTTTTTTGTTTAGAAATTCAGTAACCTGCTCTGTAATAGTCTAATAGAATCATGATTCATTATTTTTGAATAAGTCAGTTCTGGGTTTATCATCCCAGACTGTATTATGATTACTTTTAAAGGCATATTTTGTTTCTTTTATGTGTTTTTCTGTTACAACACTTACGTGAAGATTGTGAGCTTTAGCCCATAGGAACATTGATGTTAGCTATGTATGAAAGTATCTGCAGCTTATATCTGATCTGACACCCCACTTCTCACATCCTATAGCATTCCCATCTTGTAACCTCACCCCTTGTCCTGCAGGGAAGGGACCTTGGGAGTTGGTTTAACTCTCAACGATATAATGAGAGTATTGCCAGAAATTTTAACAAGTGAAAAATTTTACCATGTTTTGCCATCTTGATGTGACACAGATGTTGTACCCAGTCATCTAAACACTAAGACTAGCATTGTATTATTTTATTAATGGTTTAATATATATCTTACACCACTAACTTTTTTGCATGTCTCCCTCTCACTGCACATCTTACAGATTCTGAGAAAAGATCAACCTTTTGTCCATGAGGCCAGGCCACTTTATAGAAGGGCTATCCTTGCACATTACTTAAATTGTTCTCAGAATATCAAAATATTAAAAGTACCACACTAAAAAAAAAAAAACAAAAACACTACACAAATATCCCTAGCTTTTCAGTAATAGAGGTATTTATCATTACTTCATTATGTCTTTTTTTTTTCCTGGTTTAGTTTTCTAGGTTCTGTGAGTCTTATTTTTACTCCTGCATATTGTGCACCATGGGAAATATTAAGAAAGAATGTCTTTCCAATTTCTTTGCGCATGAAAATAATACAGGAAGCAAAGCAATGTGTACTGCCTAGAGTGGAGCAGATTTATTTGTTTTTAAATTCAGACAGGCACTGAATGGGTGCTGACACAGGGCAGCAACTGACCCTTGACTGAGGGCTTGCTCATTGCTGGCCTAGGGCAAAAAGTCTTGCTCCTAGCCCTATGACAGGTGCATTGTGTAAGTCATATTGGGACTGGGGGGGCTTCAAAGCTTACTCCCCATTTAAAATAAAACAGTGTTTACACAATGATCAAAGACCCTTTTGCTCTGCTGATCTGTAAATTGCTAGCAGGGGTAAGAGAAAAACACAAAAGTCTTCATAAAAAAGTGTGAAGGAGAGAAACCTCCAGGAGCACAAAATGACTGTGAGGTGGATGCCACTAATTCTGACTTATTAACTCAAGTATTCCTAAAGGGTAATGGTCGGTGGTTCAGGATTTCTTCTTCAAACTAGATCTAACTGCTACTGCACCTTAAAAGAGGCATCATATTTTTTTTTTTTACTAAACTACTTTTAAAAAGTTATTAATGTGCAAATTATACCTTTGAAAGTTTGAACATTTGTTTTGAAATCCCATAATAGAATTATAAAATCATAGAATCTCCTAAGTTGGAAGGGACCCATAAAGATAAAGTCCTAACTCCTGACTCTACACAGGGCCAGCCAAGTCAGAGCATGGGACTGAGTGCATCGTCCAGACCATGGAGAAGGGTGACCATCATTGCCAGATCGAACCTACTCCTCTCCCATTAAAGAATTGTTCTTAATTACCTTTTCTGATGTGCACTGTTCTTCATAATAAGGTATGGCACAGAGATACATATTCAGATGGGGCTGTTGTCTTCACTCTTACTGGGACTCTTATTGTTTGAGGCTTTTTATCATGTTTTTAAGATCAAATTATCTTCTCATAATAGAAAATTGACACAACAAAATTGAGATATTTTGTTCTGTAAAATAACATGCATATTTTACATTTGCAAGAAATAACTTCTATACAGTGGTCACAATGCAAATACAGAACTGACCAGGAGCAGTTTTGAGTGTTACACACTTTCAGCCTTTCTTAGCTTCTTACCAAGGCCCCTACATAGCTTTCACAAGCAACAAATTTTTGGTAATCTAAATAAAAGTTTTATCAATCTTCTTTCAAGGATACTCCAGAAATACTCTAGTGGCACTACTCTCTGAAGGGCTGCAAACAAGTGTGAGAACTAATCATTCTGAAACAGTGTTTGCCCTTGTTATATGTATTTCTCCCACATAGAAAGGATAGAACTAACTCTGAAATGCCAGCATACTGGCCCACTTCAACCAGTGACTACTGCATTAGTAATATGGAAATTTTACGTGTGTCTGCAATAATGATGATATCAGTATGGTATGAAACATTAAAAAAATATAAAAATAATGTTTAAAATTAAGCAATATAAAATTTTAAACCCTTCAAACAAAGCATTTCAAAAAATTAGAAGAAAAAATGTTTTTAAAATAGAATTACAGAATCTTTTGGAATATTTGATTAAGTAGAAATCCTGAAGGAAGATACTATGATTCATCAAAGAATATGCATATTTTAAATGCACAATAAATATATTGTTATTTTTACTTAATCCAGAAGCAAATTTCAGATTGTTCCAAATTTCCCAGAAAAGGAAAAACATAGATGTAATCCATTTAACACTGCCAGTCCCTCACTGACTCACTGATGGGCATGTCAGGCTCATTACCAAAAGTTTAGTGACAGCAAGGCCATGCACGACTGGCTTTGGCAGCCCTGGCTGCAGTGAAGCAAAGCATCCATGCTAAGCAGCTTGTAGGCAGGGCATGCTGTGAAGGTGCTTAGCCAGCAGGACCATGAGGCATCATCCTGGGAGGTGCTGAGTAACCCCAGAGGTGCTGAGCCCTCTTTTCCCAGCTTGAATTTGGTCCTGGGAAATGCCCAGCCTCATGGTGAGCTTGGCAGGCTCAGGAGCGTGCCTGTCATATTGAATTTTTGGGGATAAGGCGTGCACCCTCCTCCCAGGTTCAGTGTCAGAGCAGAAGCTCACTTTATTTTTTCTTGCCCATTTCAGGTATCCCAAGGATGGAGGGACACATACACAACATCTCTGCTGCAGAACTGAGGGACCTATTGCTGAGCAAAGTGGGGAATCCTCATGGATTTCTCCATCCCTGACATATTGGTGCTCTTGCCACCCAAAATGAGGCCAGGAGTGATCTGTGCAGCACATCACGGTATCACAGAATCACATCCTCCCTTTGCTGTTGTTTTGAGCAGCTCTCCAGTTCCTCTGGCACTGAGCACCGGTACCGCCCTCTCCACCAGGTCAGCGAGAGCACAACCCATAGGAAGGGAAAGGTATGGCATGTGGAGGCTTTGCAGTTGGTGAAAGCAGTGTCTCCTTCCTCTGCTTCAGATATTCTTGTGGCCTAATGAATAAAACACTGTTGTTGGGTTAGGGTTTTTTCCCAAAATCAGTATCTTACCTCTTTATTGACAAACCCATCCTGCTATGAGCACTACACTTCTGTGAAGAATGTGCATGGAACTGAATGCTCCACATCTGGAAGTAAAGAAAAGGATTTATATTTTAATTCAAACTAATCATTTGTTAAAGTCCATATTCTTTACTGTGATATTCATTAAGCTTTTCTGTTATACTTGGTGCGAGGAGGAAGCTGGTAATTGCATTCAAAGCAGTGATAAGTTACCATTTTAATGATTCCTTATGTTGTGAGTAATTTATAAATCACTTTGTATCTTCCCAGCAAGTCTTGCCTTCTGTTTTTAAAATGTACCCTTTTGCATCCAACAAAGGGTTTCAGTGCAATAAGAATTAAGGTGTGTCTCTTAGCTTTTACCTGCAAGCAATAATGATGTTGTCAAGTGTTTCAGGTGAGACCAGCCCAGTATTTTGGGGTGGGGAAAGACACTGTGTTATACAGCATCTTCAGTGCTTCCCTCAGAGGGAGGCAGAGACATCTTGAAGGGCTGAGTATAAGGACATCTACCGAGTGTCTTTTTAAACAGACACCGGAGTTGGGGGGGGAGGGGAAAAGGAACAGGTTTGTAACCATAACTCAGTTGGACTTGTATCCGTGAAGGCAGATGCCATGGATTGGCTCCCTCACCGAACGCCTGCTTTTCTCTTCCTTTTATTGGTAAGTTAGATTTTAAAATAATATTTGTAACTCTGTGATTACGCCAGTTGAATTTTCCTCAGCAGAGCATTACATTTTACGGTATACACCAGTCATCCCAAAAAAAAAAAATCTTGTGAAATTTAGCATAAAAAATAAAGCTACCCTTATTTTAAACTTCACTTCTTAAGGTTCTATACAAATAATTTATTTTTTCATTAAAGACTGACAAACATTTCTTTTGACTATGACTTTCTGCAGTCTGTTGATGTTCAAAATGTGACTTTATATATTCAATGTATGACTTTTAAACTGAATGTTGTCTGTGCTACTAGTTAAGGAGTCACAGTTATTAATAAAAGTCTTATCATTATATATCTTAATAATGACTGGATATTATTTGATCCTATGTCTTTATTTTTGCTGTGATATGAGGAAGTATGAAGAGCAAATATCTTTTCTAAACTTATTAGCAAGAGTGCTTCTGAGCTGACCAATTCCTACAGCTATATTTAAGAGAAAATAATGAAATTTAGTTCAGACCTTAGCTGAGTAAACATCCAGATTTGGCCTATTATTTCACACGACAAAGAATTCCTGTCTTGTAGTCCATTAGCGTTTGAGCTACCATGTGCTGAGCAAGTGAGTGCGTAATGAAAGTGCCACTCTACGGGTTTCTCTCAATGTAGAAGGAAAGTTGTGACAATGGTCAAGTAGCATAGTTGTACCATGTGCTCATCAAGATATGGAAATTACCCAGAATGGACTGAAAAGAGCTATGGAGGCCCTTATACTCCTGCAATTTGTTTGGGGTTTGTTTTTTTTGTTTTGGTTTGGTGGTTTTGGGGGTTTTTTTTGTGTATTATTTTTACTTGTTTGTGCTGCTTTTCTGAAATGAGGTAGAGGTTTAAGCCCCTAAAGGCTGAAAAGAGTAGGATTTGTATTATAGTTACGTCCTTTTGCGGCTTTTGTTTTGCACAGTGTATTAGTGTAAATGTTTGTTAACTTCTTGTTACTAACCACTCTAGAATTGTTACAGTCAGGGAAAAAAGTGTTTGCTGCTATAAAACCTGAAATCCTAGGACCTACTTTGAAAAGGTAATTAATTTTAGGTGACAGCTCCACAGTCGGTAAAGTAGAACTAACCAACACGGGGCAGCTGCCAAGCAAACAATGGCAAAACTTGGCAAAAACAATCTACAGTTCGGATGAGTTTCTGCTTGTCTTATGCCGCACAGAGCTCTCAGAGATTGGCATGTTGCACATCACATTTCTGGATTGTAGCATTAGTGACTATTTATTTTACTCAGTTACCTGGTGATGCATACTCTTGATGTGTGAAAGTTGGAAAAAAAAATTGACTGCACTGTGTCTGAGATCTGTTTGTTCATAAGAGGTTTTACTGCTTCATTTCTCTCGGCAATTCTGGAGCCATTTTAATTCTTTCGGTATATTATCATTACAGTTGTGACTGATGAAGGATATGTGTTGGGTCAGGAAAAAGAAGGAATTGTGGAAACTGCCATTATGTTTTGATGACTCCCAAATATTTGAACTTTCACTTCCCAGAGGAAACAAACATTAATGTTATGTGTTCTGCACAGCAGAGTTCATGGTGACCTGTAAACAACAGGTTTTCCAATTTATGGAAAGCTGAGAGGCAAACTGTAGAAATTAAATAAGTTATAAATTATTTATCCAATTGTCGTGTTTTCTGAGAAACAGTCTTGGTTTTCAGCTTGAATAATCTTTCATGAAAATCACCAGTCTGAATAGTGTGTCTGGTTAGTATATTGTTAATAAGTTGTATCGAATATAATTGTTGTGGAGTTGTACATATTTTACAACACTACTACACTTCCAGAAAAAGAAAAATTACCAGCCCTGAAACTAATAATTTTCTCTATGAATTTCACCATTGGTGAGACTGATTCTGCAACCCTTGCTCACGTGACTTCAAAGGCGTTATTCTCATGAGTAAGGGAGTTCTGTTTGTGATGCTTGCAGAGACACGTTTTATGGAAATAACCTGTTTGATCAGGTATGACTCCGCTCCTGCCAGCTGTCATGTGACAGCTAATAATTTCCAATTCACCGCATCTTTTATATGCACTTTTGTCTGGCTACATTTTCCCACATGTTATCTGTGCTGCTTTTTTTTTTTTTCCCCCAGTTGTTAGGCTATGGCTACACCTCCTACTCATAACTTGGTTGCACACAAAAATATTAAGGAGCCAAATCATCTCCTTGCATATGAGACATCTGCCAGGAACCAGTAGGTTCTTCTGACAACAAAATTTGTTGTAGAAATAGAAACTAAAGTAATTCCACATCCAGGAATTATCACCTAAGATTAGATTTTAAGTCTGCAGTTTTACATTCCATAGTAAAAATGTCCCCTAAGCAAATGTGCATTTGTGGCTAGAGCACTCTAAACCATATTAGAATTCAGGTTTTATTGAAGAGATTTATTGAAGATACTTAGCATGACTAATTTGAAAACTCAAATTTGAATTATAATGGTATACACCCTGTACTGAAATTACTTTTCTGTCCATTTTTCTAATGGCTCAGCTGGGTTACTGTATGTAAATTCATTATTTCTGTATGACTCAGCAGAACAGAAGCAATCTCAGTCAAAACCTTCCCAAAGTGGTCAGTTGTTAGAGTAAACTTTAAAAAAAATAAATAAAACATTGGAATATGTTTTTCTGACTTAACATGAGCATTTTCATACTTCTGCTGAAATAACAATGGATTCTCCATCCTGGGTGAAAGACAAAATCTTGATGTCAGTTGCTAAAACAGGAGGCAATCACAACACCTGACTTCTGCTGAATTAGAAAACAAAATCCCAGAAAAATAATCCCATAAAACTTCCCCTTTAAATTGGAAGAAACACTTTCACTAGTGGCCTACAAAAATGAAAGGTATAGGCAAAAACACATTCATGTTTTGATTTAAAAGTTACCAAATGGTTTCCTTTTAATGTAAGAGATTTTGTCTTGTGTTTCAAAACCGCTTTACATTGTTTCATATGCACTGATTTACCATTTTGTAAAAAGATGCAGAAGGACTAAAGAAAGGGAAGGGTACGTTTTTCAACCCTTTACTAGTCAGAGCTTTGGCTGAGTAAGAAGGACACAAAAGTCCCAAAACGCTGACACAACCACAGCACCAAGGCACCTCGATGACTAATGTAGTACATGTGAGTTCTCAGCAGTCCTCCCATCACGGCCAATAACAATACCGCTGTTGACTTCAAAGAGAGAGAAACAGATCCAATATGAATAATGCTGGGAAGATGTTAAAGGCGTGTTCAGTCATTTAGATTTGAGTAGGTGGAGGAGGGTGGATTCTGTAATTGCGTATAACATTGCTTGGCAGTCAATTAATGATTAGTTAATTCTTGTTTGTAAATTGCTTTGAAGGTACAAAGAATCATATACATCCTATAGGCCTAATTCTGTTCCCAGGTTACATCAGAAAAACTCTGGTGTGACTCTAAGGTGTCATTTTGGACACAGGGTTTGAGCTCTGTGTCATTAGAGTAGAAGACAAGCTTTCAGACAGGCCAGTGTACAAATGACAGTGACTGCAATCACGATTCCTGCCTGCACCTCTCCCACCCCAAACCAGAAACAACTTGTGCAATGAGCCCCAAGCTTCTTTGCAGTTTCCATTTTTTTCAGTCTCTTAAAGACTCACAAGACAGCAAACCTTGATGCCATTTTGATCTGCTTGCCTACCCTAAGGTTCTCAGAATGCATCCCACACTTTTCAGCGACTCCTATTGCTTTAATTACCATTAATAACTGAGTCTATGGAAAGTTCTTCATGTAAATATTCAGATACTACTTTAGAAGGGAAATTTGTTCACCACCTAGAAGTAAGCTGCAGTCAGCTGGAGGAGATGTTACTTCTCTGCTGGAAGTGGCACTAGAAATAAAAAAGCGTTCACGTCACAGAGAGATATTAGGAATAGAAAGCTGGAGTGTAGTAGCCTTCTGTCTGCCAGTGGTAGTGGAGAACTAGAAAACATTACTTGGAGAGGCAAAAGAATGTCCATCCCTGGATCAAGTTGAATAGATGTCACCCAAGAATTGGTGAAATGGCCAACTTTTTCTGGTGTCTGCCTACCCTCCATCCTGTAACGTGGCAGTATCTGAGAGAGACATACCAAACGCAGACATCAAGTTCACAAGACCAGCCTTTCCAAATAACACCACAAACTGTACTAAGGACTTTGGATTCAAAACCATCAAGACCTTTTTCAAATTCTTCCATTATCAATGTTTGGGACAAGTCTAGAAATAGAGGCCTACATTTACAATCCCCAGTATTACCAACTGCAACAAAAGTATGAAACTCTGGTGGAAAATGTATATTCGTCCTTGCTGAAAACAGAACTCGCTATAGGCTGGCAGGAAGTGTTTTCAGAATATTCATGTCCTTAAAGAACAGAATCCTTTATAGGTGTAATTGTTATCACAGAGATACTCAACACAGTTTTCAGCAAGGTCTGCTGAGTATGAGAGTGTCATGGCTGGATGTGAGCTATTAGATGCAGACAGTAGACAGGATTCACTAACACTGCACTGTGGGTATATACCCACACTTTTCTAGGTCAAAACAATTGCTTGTATGCCAGAGGGAATTTCAGCCTAAGGGTGGAGAGGATTTCTTTCCACTCACCAAAGGAGGTTCTTCTCTACCTGTGGAATCAGCTGATAAGAGATGCTGAATCAGTGCTATTTCTGGTGGACTTCATCACTCAGCTTCCCCAGTGAGGGTGTGATCTGCCCCTTATACTTTCCTCCATTTCCCAGGCTTTGAAGGGAATTATAAAAGGACAGGCTTGAACAACAGAAAACACCCATGGTTTAAATGGATATTGTCCCTTCTGGAAACCCATTCTGGAACTGAAGATTTAAATAGTCACCAACTAAAAGATGTATGGATGCATTTAGCACAACATGAACATACTCTAAATCCTGCAGATTGCTTTTCTTAACCATATATGTCAATATATGATTGTTCAAAGAAACAAGCAAATAAAAACCTTATTCCATTAGTAGTCCTAAAGATTTCAAGGTACTACACACATCATATGGACAAATCCACTGTTTAAATTCCCACATTCTGAAGCAGATTAGTGCAGCCATCTTGCGCTCAAGTCTCAGGGAATGTAATGGGCTAGATTAGATCACTGAAGACATTCTTTTTTAAATGACAGCTTGTGGACCTCTTAGGCATGCAGGTAAACAGGGAAATGAAAAGGAGTGTGAAGGTGCTTTAAATTGATCTGTAGTCCTTACATGTAAGAGTCTTTTTTAGCATGAAGTGGAAAAATGTCCATAAACATCTTCCAGCCTTGACAGAACAATTCAATACATTTGAAGTGAGGAAAGTCCCATGCGGTAAAGCTCCTGCAGAGAAAATATTTGTCCTGTAAAGAAAAACATTGTCACAGATTTTATCTGAGTAAAAGTGACATAAAAAACACCAGATAAAATATGTCAGAACAAAAAAAAAAATAAAACAAACCACAAAACCTAACAAACCAACAAACCAAAAATTCAACTATTAAACAGTATTGGGAGATTATAAAGCAAGTGAAAAATTGATACCTACAGCTGTTAACTACATTTAGTGAGAAAAGAAAAACCCTGCAGTACTTTTTGTGTCACTTGGATATTTTGTTTCTCACGGTGAGGAATGAAGCAAGCATTCAGTCCTGCAAATTCCAGAATCTTCACTCTCTTATCATCTGAAGAGAGCAGAGGCAGGTCCTAAACCCAAAAGAGATACTCTGAAGAGGAACTTCATTTTCACACCTTGTTTAGGAACAAAATTGATTAAAATGTGGCTTCTTTAAAATTGAGCTAATTAAGAAATCTAGGATTTTCTATTCTTTTAAATTCAAAGTAAATAAATATTGCATCTGATCCTGCTGCCTTTACTTACTCAGGATTTCAGTTGCATATTAGACCTCAAATTGAAGCTCACTGGGCTCCAGGAAAATCTCCCTGATGACTGTACTTGGCTTTCAATCTTTGAATCTCTTTAACCTCAGTAGAAACTTTCAAGAAAGCGTTTTCATTCTTTTTGGTTAAACGAGATAGTGAAGTATTCTAGGTTTACTGTAGACTTTATTAATAAGAAAAAAAAAAGTATAAGGAATAAATTCCTTAAAATAAATAAACCTGTATTTTCTAGGTTTCTTTACAGAATTTTTAATAGCATTTGCAACCACTTCTCTTTTCATCTGAGGTGCCAAAGCCATAAAACCTGCGTGAAAACTATTTCAATCTAGGTATAACTACAAATTTGCTATAGCACATCTGTTGCCTTGAAAGACAGTATTCATTTTGAAGATGTTAATTGTCAAGGTATTCAAGTAATAGGTGTAGAGAAAAACTGATGACACAAAACCATTTCTGGAAATCCTGTAGCTACTGCTGAGACAGGCTATTGCAATCGACTTGATGTGATGATTTAACCCCAGCTGGCAACTAAGCATCTGAGAGCCACAGCGGGATGGGGGAGAGAAACGGAAGAGTAAAAGCCAGGAAGCTCCTGGGTTGAGATAAAAACAATGTAACAAGTAAAGCAAAAGCCGCACACACAAGCAAAGCAAACCAAGCAATTCATTCACCAATTCCCACGGGCAAGCAGGTGTTTGGCCATCCCCAGGAGGGCTCCATTGCGCGTAACAGTGACTTGGGAAGACAAATGCCATCACTCTCAATGTTCTCCCTTGCTTCTTCCACAGCTTTATATGCTGAGCATGACTCTAAATATGGATATGTATGGAATATCCCTTGTGTCAGTTGGAGTCTGCTGTCCCTGATGTGTCCCCTCACAACTCCTTGTGCACCCCCAGCCTGCTCACTGGTGCGGTGGGGTGAGAAGTAGCAAAGGCCTTGGCTCTGTGTAAGCACTGCTCAGCAGTATCCAAAAAATCCCCGTGTCAGCACAAACCCAAAACACAGCCCTGTACTAGCTTCTATGGAGAAAATCAACTGTATGCCAGCCAAAATCAGCACACTTGAGAACAAGTATTGCTCCCATCCCAAGGCATAGCAATGCATGGCAGTTGGGTTTGGCTTACTGCATTTTGTCCTACATTTTTATATGCCAATCTTCCTATTGTTCTTGCAGGTACTGTTGGATTTTGGCACAGGATTTCATGTACAGGTAATATATATTCCTATAGAAAGCGATTTTTCTGGTCAAATTAAAAGTAACTAATGCAAAAATTAAAGGGAAAATACTGAACTAAGACATTGTTGAACTTGAAGCTTGAAAATGTATTTCAATACTAAATAATTGTATGAAATAACTTGCTCAGCCTCTTAAGAGATTATCTCCTGAACCTCACTGAGTATCTCATACATATGAAAAAATAAAAATAAAACAGTTTGGGACTCGCAGACATATAAAAAGCATGTGATCTATAAAAATTCCCTTTTTTCCCAATTGGTGGAAATGGTGAATGTCTATATTAATTTAAAATGTATTGAGGTTACTGGTCATATCATACTGTAACTCTGTCAAAGGTAAAAGAATGGGATGAAAATGGAATGGCAAGATGGAAAACCTACAGAAGACAAAAACGTGAATGGATCAAATTTGCTGCAGCTTGTAGAGAAGGAGAAGATAATTCTAAGAGGAACCCAATTGCCAGAGTAAGTAGGAAGAAAATCAAGTGTACACTGACAAGATTGTCTAAATACAGACAGATAAAAGCAGAGAGATTTGCTTAGAGCAGTCAGAACAAGGGATGTAGAGTAAAAGAAGGATGATGCAGTATTTCCAGGTGTGTTGGGACATCTTATATGGTAAATCCATGTGGCTGCTGATGAGTGACCAAAGTCTTTCTAGAGCCTTCCACTAGTCTACTTCCTAGATTGCTCCAACCACAGTATCTTCATGTGCACCATCTGTGTAGTAGACAGCAATATTTTTCTTTTGTCTCTCACCCTGAGCATGGCCGGTGCCTGACTCCCGTGGGCAACAAAGCAAAGAAGACAACTTCCCATCCTCTCACCATGACCATATCCTTACTGAGGTTCAGCCACAGTCTAATGCTTATGAAAGTTTTTCTTTCCACTTCCTTGTCAGAAGACTAATGAGAAAGAAAACCTGTCCAGAACATATGGGGAGATGGATCTCCAGGCTGTCTGTCTTGTAGAACAGCCTTCTGTTGTTTCTGTCAATTGAACCTTGTGATATTTGACTGAAATTATATAACAGGAAAATAAGCCCTGCAGGTGTCTTCAGTAAATTAGTATAAATGATAATTATTATCTCACCTTGTAGATTCGATCAGATTGTGAAGAAAAGCATCCAATCACATACAGCATCTCTGGAGTTGGAATTGATCGTGCCCCCTATGGAATATTTGTTGTTAACCCAAGAACAGGAGAAATTAATATAACTTCCATAGTGGATAGGGAAGTAACCCCAGTATTTGTTGTAAGTACTCACTATTTCTCTTTCATCTTTATAAAGCTAAAATAATATTTGTTGCTTTGCCTACTTCAATTTTGGTTTTAAAATGAGTGAATCTCTCTCTCTAGATACGTTGCTTTGCTAAACACTCAGTGACAGGTATAGATTTGGAGTCACCTCTTGAACTTCGAGTCAGAGTTCTGGATATAAATGACAACGCTCCTATATTTGCACAAACGGTATTTACCGGCTCCATCGAAGAATGCAGTATGGACAGTAAGTAACTACGTTGTGCCTGCTATACTATAGTTAGGTGAAGCTCCCAGAACACAGTTAATACTTGGGGTACTCATTCTACATTTTTTTAAGGCGTGACATGTATTTGCTAGGTCTACTGCAGGGACAGGAGTGGGAGATGCTTCTCTGAGTGGCACTCAAGCTAGGGTCCAAGCTCATTGCCTGTAATTAAGCAGTGATGTTGCCTTCCCCTTTTCCTCCCACAACTGAACACTGAATATTCCAGTTTCTAACCATACCGACATGCAAATTCTTTCAGATGTGAAAATTTAAAATAAATCAGTTCATTCCCTCTCATTAAAAAAAAAAAAATAATTTAAACCTATTTCCTTTGACAGCATATAAAATATCTTTTCCCCCTTTTTTTTTTCCTATTTCAAATATTTGTGTTTCTAGCCTGAGTATTGAAGTTGCAGTAGGATAGTACTAAAATAACCATTACTTTAAACACTATAATGGTTTACCAAAATTACAGCAGTCAACATTAGACATGCAAATAACACTGAAGCAATGGTGCCTAACTTTAATTTTCTACTTTATAGAAATTCTCATTTAAAACTGTGGAGGTTTCTTACATGAATATCTACAAGCTCAGTACTTGAAGTTTTTACATTATCCTTTATGATGGCTTAAAGAAGCTCAGTGAAAATGAGCATTACTCCACCTGACCTTAATTTTTAAGGCATTTTAAAGTCATTAACATTCAGTCAGAATCAGTACTAAATTAAACTTGCTTATCTTTGTAAATGTTAATGAATAAATAGAATTTTTTCATTTTTATACACCAGGTTTAAGCATTGTCTTGATAGGTTTTTTTCAGGAACAAAACAGATTTTCTGATTTGATTTAATTATTCTTTTTATCCTTAGACACACTGGTGATGAAAATAATTGCATCAGATGCAGATGAACCTAATCACTTGAATTCTAAAATTGCCTTCAAGATAGAGAGTCAGGAACCTTCAGGTCCACCCATGTTCATCATGAATAAATACACTGGAGAACTCCATCTTGCAAATTATCTTGACAGAGAGGTAACATTTCCCTTTCCAAAGTTAAAGAACATGATTTTGTGGTGTATATGTGGTACAAGAGTGGGCGGAAAGAGGGAGGGAAGGGAAGCTATAGTTTTTATGGAAATTAAGGGAGAAATTATTTTTTTCTATAAGTTACAAAATAACTTTCCTGCGTTAGGAAATAGTAGCAAGACATAAGTATTTGCAATGTGTAGATATACAGGTGGTCCTTGTAACACACTCATTTGTCTTTCTGTGACAGCAACATAGTAGCTACACTCTGGTTGTGAAGGCATCAGACCGGGATGGAGCAGCAGATGGAATATCATCCCATTGTAGCTGTAATGTTAAAGTTATCGATGTCAACGACAACTTCCCAACTCTTGCTCAAAGCTCCGTAAGTTTTTAATACCTAAAGCAACATCACTGTTTTGAAAACCCGTTCAAAATCCAGTTAATAACAGAGCCCTTACAAACCCATAAAGTGCCTTCAAGTTTGAATGCTCCACTGGATTAACAGGGTTGTTTCCTCAAATTGTGCTCAAAATCCAATCTGTTGCTTGCACATCAATTCTGATTAGGTACACATACGTTATTTTTGTATTCACAGAGAAATGCAGTCATTCAGGTGTCCCAGCCCGCGCAATACAGACAGATTACATATATTAACTCAATCTCTGTATGATCTTATAGAAAGCACAATCCCAATGCAAACACTCCAGGTAAAACAGCTCTTCAGATTGCAACCAGAATCATAATTTACTCAGAACATGTGATTTCCATTAAATTGGCACAGACTGTGGGCAGGACATCCTTCAAAACAATCTTTGCAATCATCTGTGCTTTTCTCACATTACATGTTTTAGTGTTTGCTAACAGTTATTTATCTGTCATTCCAGTTTTCAGTAAGTATTGCAGAAAATTCGCTCAGTTCAGAACTGCTGCGAATACAAGCTCTGGATGCTGATGAAGAATTTACAGACAACTGGTTAGCGGAGTTTTTCTTTATATCTGGTAATGAAGGCAACTGGTTTGAAATTGTTACGGATCGAGCTACAAACCAGGGAATCCTGAGAGTAATTAAGGTATGCATAAATATTGTGATTCAACTGTTGAAATAATCATCTTTAAATAGTTTTAATTAATTTTAACAGAATTAAATAAGCAGTAAAAACTTTCATTCAACCATTTCAAATAGAAAACATTCAAATAACATCAAAGTAACTTGTATTTATTATCTAGTTCTCTGTGGTTTCTCTTTCAGAAACTGGATTATGAACATCTTCAAACTCACACAATGTCTATTGCTGTCAGGAATGTAGCTGCCTTCCACCACTCTGTTGCACAGGAATATGAAATCAGAGGAACACCCCTCATAGTACAAGTAGACAATGTGGTTGAACCACCAAGATTTAATCCAAGTTCAATCGTGTTCTCTATACCAGAAGGCAAAAGTGTGAATTATGTTCTGGGAAGATACACGGCCATAGATGAGGACACTGGACTTATGGCAACAAATGTTATGTAAGATCTGCTTAGCTCCCTGGATGGAATAATTTCTGAGAGCAGTTTTTAATGGGTTGAGGAAGATGTTAAAGGATCCTTTAAAAAACAACTTTAGAAATGGTAATAGATGAGCAGTAGAATAATAGCAGTAGAATACTATATTTTTCAGTCTATTTTTATGCAATGATTGTTCTTGTTTCCTGACTTGCTTCCTTTAACCTTGTGCACAAGATAAAGAAAATATCATTTTTCTAACAGTCTGTAACTTAAATAAATCATTTGTTTTCTGACCCAACTTAAGAATATCTTTTCTTGAAATGTTTGCTGCAAATACAAAATTTATCAGAACCACGCAGAAAATTCCAATATTGGACATTATTATACAATTACAATAGAGGAGANGTTGAATTTGATGATCTTAAAGGTCTTTTCCAAACTAAATTATTATATTCTATAATTTGCTTCTTATATGCTTCTTAATATATATAGAAATAAATACTTCTGATTTGCAAAGATTAGCTAAGTTTTAATAAAACGGAAAAATACATTAGTAAATGCAACTGCAGAATTTTAAAGGATGGGCTGTGGCTGCCCCTTCCTGGCAGTGCTCAAGGCCGGGTTGGATGGGGCTTTGGGCAACCTGGTCTAGTGGAGGGTGTCCCTGCCTATGGCAGGGGGTTGGTACTAGATGGTCTTTGAGGTCCCTTCCAACCCAGGACACTCTATTCTTTAAGAGTCATGGATTTAACTACTGATATCAGCAAGAGTTCTGGTAAAACTTTGCAGTTTACAGAAAGATTTTACCCTTAGACTGTGATACCACTTTCAAACTATAACGGACTTCTAGTAATTTACTTTATTCCTCGTTATTTTTCTGGCCTACATTTTCTGAAGCTTATAGGGACTTTGAACAGGGTGAAATGCAACAGCATCTAGCACAGCCTAAACAAAAATATTTCCATGTGACAAATATTATTTTCAAAATTAATATGCAGTGCATATATTCATAACATAATGCTGAGTATTTTTACTTCCCCAAATACAGATATAGTATAGGACATGATCCAGCTGCCTGGTTCAGAATCAATCAAAACACTGGTGAAATCACACTGAACAAAGTTATTAACCGTGAATCAACCTATATACTCAATGGGCGGTACATGGCAGAGGTGCTGGCTATCACCAGAGGTAAGAAAAGAAATTGTTTTCTGAAACAAAACACTTTGTTCCAGTTTTCTCTCTGTGTTTTCTCCTGCTTCTAGTCTTCCCACCTGAACTGCATTCTGTATAGTATCAATATTCCTTTCTGACCACAAATACCTTCTTTCTACAGGGGTCCCTCAATATACTGCTACTGGTACCATTGTGCTTTCAATTCAAGACACTGATTATAATTGCCCAAGAGTTACTTCTGAGATAAGGAAAGTATGTATGCATTCCCCATCAGTGGTTATCACAGCAAAGCACATAAGTGGTGATCCATATGTTGGTACCCCCTTTACATTCAGCATACACGGTGAACCTCAAACTACTTGGATTATCAGATCAATAAATGGTAAATTAACCTACACTTTATAACAAAATAAGACATAGGAATAAGCTTTTATGTAAAATAACAGATTAAGATAACCGTTTAATAACAAATAAAACCATTGATAGACACTTATAACCTCACTTAAATGTGATTTTATGCTCATATGAATCGTTGCTTTCAGTTATATATGTGTATAAGTTCATATTAAAGCTATAATCAGAATAATTACATGAATTTAATCTTTTTATCATCTTTTAAAGGAAACTAAACATATACTGATAAAAATAGAACAGCAAAACTACACTGAGCATAGCTATGATAAACATTTCTATTGGTCTAAATCTAATAAGGTAACGAAAAAGGAGTAATTTGATAACTTTTAAATTCTATATTATCTACAAAAATTATACGCATATGACAAAACTCTCAAATTTATTCATTGGTGCAAAGTTATTAGCTGGCACAGCTTTACTTTTATGAGAAGCATATGAAAATGGTAAACATAGATTACAACTTCTGTGATTCATTGTACAAATTTTAATTGCACTTATTTCTAAGGAAAAGGTTTTGTCAGTGCCCAGTGAACTTTTCTGTTTTCCTCCAATAGGACATAACAAAACTGTGAATTAATTAAATCTCAAACTTTACTAAATGAACAAATTTGTATAACTTACTGTATGCACAGAAGATTATATTAAATGTTAAATATCACAATTACAACTACTCTCCTATTTATCAGATAGGAGATGCAAAAGTATAACTTTAAATATTTTTAAATTACTTAAACAACTTTTGAAAAACACACATATATTCCTTGTGAGAGAAGAAAAAAACTTAAAACCTGTGATTTTTGTGTTCACCGTGGTGTGACTAAAAATCAGGAAAAAACAGCAGTAGATATGAAAAAGTGTATTTGTCCCTTTTGTATTTCTCAAATTAAAAAGTGGTGACTAGACTGAACTGGCTCAGGTTTTCCAAAAGAAAAAAAATGGCATTAAGGAATAAATTAAGTTTCAGCTTTGAATAAGTACTGTAGATGCATAAGTAACTGAAGATCTTAGAATAAGAACACTTGCTCAGGAGTCTGTTACATGAACATAACTCAAAAAAAAAAAAATTACAGTATTTACAGTCATTACTTATTCTAAATATATGTATCTCTTTTTTTTTTTCTTCCCTAAAGCTTCCTCTGCAGAGCTAGTGAGTCAGAACATTGACTTTTTCATTTATAGGATCTATGTCAGTGTAACAGATAGGCAAGGCAGACGCTGCTATACACCATTTATGATTCCTGTGAAAGCCTGTCAGTGTGATAGTCGCAATTACTGCATCCGTGAGGCCACAGAAATAATTATCATTGGTGACGGCGGTGATGGAGGTGGACCAAAGAGAGATGATGACTATGGAACATACACTGAGGATCATACAGACTGGCAGGTTTATACTAGTGGATACAGTGAATTTGAATATACTGCAACCACTGATGATAGTTTTATTGGAAATGAAAACTATGGCAAAAGAATCCCAACTTCTACCACACTCAGTGGTGCTGCCATTGGCCTGATGTTTCTTGGTGGATTAATATTTGTTTGTAAGTATAAAATTAAGAAAAAAATACCTAAGAAGTTTGGTTTTTAAATTCTTCTAAAATAAGGTGACTTTTCTAGTAGGTAGTTAGTTAACCTATTGACTTCCATGAGCCATTTGAGAAAGAAAAAATATATCTTTCAAACTATAAGGATTTCTCTATATTATATATTCTACATATATATACATATCCATATTTCATTCAAAAACACCTATTTCCTGCTGAAGATTTGGGTTTTTTTCCTAAGGCGTTATCCAATTTTTCAACCTCAAGACAGGGACAAGTCAGAAATAGATAAGTATAAGCTCTAAGTTGAGTTTGAAAAGATGTAAAGAACAAGCTTCACCAGGTGACCTGCCTGGTATATGAGAGAAAGGCTGTTGACATAGTATACTTTGACTTTAGCAAAGCCTTTGACACAGTCTCCCACAGGATTCTCCTGGAGAAGGTGGCAGTCCATGGTTTCACGAAATCACAGAATCACAGAACTGTAGGGGACAGAAGGGACCTCCAGAGATCACTAAGTCCAACTGCCAAAGCAGGTTCCCTAGAGCAGATCATAGAGGTAGGCGTCCAGACAGGTCTTGAGTTTCTCCAGAGAAGGAGATTCCACAACCTCCCTGGGCAGCCTGTTCCAGTGCTCCATCACCCTCACAATGAAGGTGAAGAAGTTCTTTCTCACATCAATGCAGAATCTCCTGTGGTCCAATTTGTTACCATTGCCCCTTGTCCTGTCCCCACAGGCCACTAAAAAGAGGTTGGCCACCCCCCTTTGTCTCCCACACTTCAGATATTTATAAACATTGATGAGATCCCCTCTCAGTCTTCTCAAGGCTGAACATCCCCAGCTCACTCTGCCTTTCCTCATAATGGAGGACAAGTACACTCTGATGGAATAAAACTGGCTGGATGGCCAGGTCCAGAGAGTGTTCGTGAATGGAGTTAACAGTGGTGGAGTCACCGTTTCTCAGGGTGTTTAAGGAAAGGTTGGATGAGGTAATTAGGGACATGATTCAGTGAGTAATATGGGTGCTAGGAGGATGGTTGGAGTAGATGATCTTGGAGGTCTTTTCCAACCTTAATGATTCTATGATTCTATGATTCGTTTGAACTCAAAGACAGATTTCAGTAGTAGAACAACTGACATCTTAGATTTTGAACCTTTCAGCTATTACTGCCAAACATGTGATTATAGGATCAAAACAAATCATTCACTCATATGAACTAGTGTTTTGAAGAAGTAGGATTTTCAGGAATAAGAATGACTCAAATTAGACTTTATGCAAGCAGTTATTTTTCAGACCATCACAATCAGATGTGATCATCCTCTTTTTTCCCAGCCTGGACATAAAGAAATTAATATTTACATTTTCCTAGTGTAGAAATACTGAGTACAAAAGCAGAGGAAATGGATTTTCTCCCTGAGTTGTTGGTTTTTGTTTCGGTTTTTTTTTGGGGGGTGGGGAAGGGAGGAGAGGGATGGGGTTGTTCTCTGTTTTGATCTTTGACTAGTAGGAATCAACAGACAAAATTTCAAAGCCAAAGCAAGCTCTTTTATTTGTAGTTCCCAGGTGAACAATGTTGTAGGTCAGATTGTCCTCCTGCCTTTGGAAACCTAGTTGATACTCTGGAGTAAATATGTTCCAAGTTGTGCAGTGTGAGGTAGCACCTTGTTCATTGTATAGCCCTTTCCCCTTTTTAGTTCACTTTGGCATTAAAAGATTTTTATATGTGCCTTTTAGTCTGACAGGCAACTGTCTCTCTCCACACCCTCTGCAGTGGTATGAGGTTACGCAATTACCCATCTAGGATAAGGACCTAAAGAGAGCTGGAATTAATTGGGCAGTGCCTTTCTAAAATGAGCAGCTCATTCAATGTTGGTGTTTATAGCATTCAGAAATTTCCAACACTTAAACCAACTAAGTTCTTAAAACAGCTACACATAATACAGCAGCACGTTGGGAAACCTGTCTCACTCTATGGAATCACTTGTTAAAAATGGGGTTTGGGGTTTGCCTCTATTGTTTTTTTCAAATCGGGCATTATATATATGTGATGCAAAAAATGTAACCAGAGCCTCAACCAAAGACGGCTGTAGCCAGACAGGTATCTCTCCACTGATTCCTGTATGCCTACTGTTACTAATGTGTACTTCTTTTCAAGTACAATATCTGAAGAGACAAATGTATGCTTATATATCAAGAATGAATATCGTAGCATACGTAGCCATACGTAGCAAGACTGGTTCTGTTTGTTTAATTTTCATATGTATGTAACTTATAATAATTCATCTGAGAGACATCAAAGTCTGTTCCCAGATGTATAGGCATACATTTGGAATAACAGCCCTACTCCACCCCAGCTTTACTCTGCTATAACTAAAGGTGCAAATTATTCTGGATTTCCAAATGCATACATTCCCAAAACCAGCTAATGATTTTGAAGGCCAGACTTGCAGGCTGCTGCGTTTGAAACATTTTAAAAGACACATCTTCAAAAGTTCTTGAGCACCTGTGCTCTGGGAAAAGCAGCTATTCCTGTCACGAAGAAACATCCTAAATCCCTGTTTCCTGTTTCTTTTCTGTTAAGTGATTCCAATTTTGATGTCAATGAGCGACTGTTGTGGCTGTGGACCTGGTGCTGCAGCTGGTGTTGGAACTGGATTTGAACCTGTACCTGAATGCACGGAAGGGGCAATTCATCCATGGGGAATAGAAGGTGCACAGCCTGAAGACAGGGTCAGTACATCCCATGTTTCTAAAACTCGCTGTATTTACAGAAAAGGCTGCTTTTGACTAGAAGCGTGAAAGGGATTGTAGCACTCTCTCATCTTCCAAAAGAAGCCTTATATTGTCAACAATTGCCAGGCAGATCTGAAAGGTGATTCTCAACTCACATTTTTAGGTGGATTTTGTGTATTTTAAGCTGCATTCAGTTAGTTTAGCCCAAGAGTTTGGTGTTACTATTCCCTCAACTGAAACACAAAATTAGCAAGCTTTTTCAGTGCTGAGTAGGACAGGGTAACACAAGCCACCTTCACTGATCACTAGTTATGTTGACAATGGAAAACTTTCAGTGGAGGGGGATTTTTGTCTTTTTTTTTTTTTATAGGGATGGTAATTATTAGCTACTGCTAACCATTTAGATTGCTAATTCCCTAGCATAATTCACAAAGTCGTGGTCTTCATATAGTAATGTCAAAATTGTTATTCAAAGAGTCAAAATGTTGTTTTCCAGGATGTCTCACACATTCTTGCCCCAACAACAGCTGCAGGAGGTGATTTTTGTGAACCCTCTGGTAAGCAGATCCTAAAGTTTTCAATGTACGTTGTCATAATACTGTCTTTCAGAACTTCATGTCTTCTGATTCAAGGAGCACTTTGGTTTCACAACTGTAACTCAGCCTTTCCGATATTACATCTGTAGATAGTCAAACATGCTAGTAGGACTTCTGGTTTGAATAAAAGATCTGAGGATTGAGCCTTTGAGCTGATTAATTTCTGCAAACTACATTTATTTTGACATATCTGTCAAGGCTTTCAAATCACAGGCAATTTTTATTTATCATCCCAAATAGTGAATGGAGGATCTTTTCAAGACACTGGTTTTAGTAGAAATCAATCCTGAGGCCAGAATAAGGAATTTTTATTTCACAACTCATTAGTGAATGGTTTGGTTCTCAGTTTCCAAGCGCTGATTCCTGAAAGGGAGAACAGGACCCGGCAAGCAGCCAGTTAATTGCTGGCCATTTGTGTACTAGTCTAGACAGAAGGCTGGTACATAACATAATATATCTATGCTTCTGAGATAAGGCTCCCCTAAGAATTCAATGGCCATGGCAAATAAGTTATGCTGTGTAGTGCCACTTTCTCTTTTTTCCCCCATTAACCTACATCAGCAAGGAAGGATGTTGACAGAAATCCACTTTCGTTAGCATCTGACGGGAAGAAGTGTCACTCTGCGAGACAACTCCTCTGATGACAATTAATTTTTCAAAAATGTTCTCATCCTTATGGTAAAATCAAAAGAGAACATTTTTGGGGCATAAATATGAATTAAGAGTCTTCATTCTGAGGGATGTTCTGCTGACATGACAATTGATAAGTGTAAGACTTACATGACTTACTTATTTCCACTGTTCAGTATGATTATGAAACAAGGTGAAAGCCTCTGGTTCAAATTCTTTAAAATGAGACTAATGAGATTAATTAAAAAATATTATAAATTAGACTAAGTTTCTTAATGTAAACATAGTCAAAACTACTCCATGCAATTGGCTTATTATATTACATGCTGATATTTAAGACCATGCTAACCTTGTTACCATATATGAAAAGATTAAATCCTATAAGCATGAACTTATGACTTACTGTAAAGGTCATTTTCATTCTGCATTATGAATAATGGTGGTTATTGTGATCCATTGTTATTCTCCCAAAACCCCCTTAACAATCTAACTAGAAAATGTGAAAGGAGTTACAATGCTATTTCTCTTAGAAAAGAGTTTAAGGCAAAACAATTTTCACCCCAATATGATCATGAATATAGGTTTACGCATTTGTGTAAATAACTATATAAATATTATCTGATATTCTAATGCAAATCCCATGATAGCATATATGTACACCAGAGAGAGGAATCTCTCCAGTCAATTACAGTAGTAAAGGATTGATTTTCTAAAGCACATATGCATGTGCTGCCTAACCTCAAGAATAAAATCAAGGTCTTAAATGTCTATTAATATGTGCTCAATTTTTATTGCAGTTTCAAAGTTTGGCACCTGTACATGGTTCTGTGACTTCAATTAGTCTAAAATAACTTTAAAAGGGCAGTGTCTTTGTACTCTTTGTAAAACAAAACAAAACAAAACAAAACAAAACAAAACAAAACAACAAAAAAAACAACCTGGAAAATTCTGTGTAAATTTTCTCAAAGCACAGAAAGAATAACTATCTCTGTTTTCAGACATATATACAAACACATATGGAGGAGGAGGAGTGGTAGCTTCTGGTGTAGAAGAAACTACTGGAGTTGGCTATGGCACTGGAACTGGTTACGGAACAGCTGGAGGAATTTCTGGAACAGGGGAAGTGAAAGGATCAATTGGAGGAACAATAAAAGAGTATCGAGAAGGAGGGGTGAACATGGCCTTCCTAGACAACTACTTCTCTGAGGTAATTACCTGGTCTTTGCATTATAGTTGTGAGCCTAATGTGAGATTCTCTTCCCCAAGTTAGATGATAGGAATCCAAAATAACTCCACTGAAATGGAAACCTCCGTGATATAAGACTGGTGTGATAGCAAATCTGACCATACACGACACTAGTAGTACTGCTTTTGAGGTGTTGCCATAGTAGAATTGACTGCTTGATGGCCTTTTGTAAAACTGATGGACATACTGAAGGTACAGGTAGTAAGCAATTAAATTATTTCAGCTTCATAAGTGACCACCAAATTTATATATTTACCACCTTTTCTGGTGTATAAATATATAACATTGTGAAATTGTTCACATGCGCTTCCTGCACAGCTTGTTTAATGAAGTGACTTTAACCCTGAAAGAACCACAAACACCAGTTTTCTTTCTTCCTTAGTTTTATTGCTATTTTTGTTCCTCAAAGACTTGTGAACTGCAAGTGAAATAAATATGCAGTTTTGTAATTGGCAACATATTAATTCACCTTTACATATGGGTTTAAAAAATGCTATGGATTTTACATGATTAATGGATTAATATGACGTACTTTCACAACTGGCATGACTTGTGATGCATAATTACTATATGCCACCAAATTATCAACTAATATATGAGGATTGCTGTATTTCAAAAACTAAGCAAGATTCAGTGGAGGAGAGGACAGAGCAGTCCTGAAGTCCTGTGTAGGAACTTCTCCCTGCTTAGACTGGGAGCCCTACATATTACTTGTCTGTCAGACATAGGACTCCATAGATTACTCCTCCTATCGATAATCTCGATCTCCAAACCCTCTGGCCCTCCATCCTGGACCTCCCCTTTTGCCCTTTACCTCTTCCTCCAACCTCACCATACACTCACCTTAAATTCTCCTTTTCCTTGGATTGACCACCCCATCACCCTCAATGCCATCCCAAATCAGTAATCTCCGTCCATCCTGCTGAAAATGAAATTTCCCCTCCAGGCTAACCAAGCTTTCCCCACTGCCATAGAATCATAGAATCTGATAGGTTGGAAGGGACCTTTAAAGTTCCTGTAGTCCAACATCCTGTAGTAAGCAGGGACATCCTCGCTAGATCAGGTTGCTCAGAGACACATCAAGCCTGATCTTGAATATCTCCAGGGATGGGGCCTCCACCAACTCTGGGCAACCTGCTCCAGTGATCTACCACCCATATATTGAAGATTTTTTTCCTAATATCCAATATTAATCTCCCCTTTTCTAGTTTAAAACCATCACCCCTCATCCTATTGCTACATGTCCTTGTAAACAGTTCTTCCCCAGCTTTCTTATAGGCACCTTTCAGATAGTGAAAGGCCATTATAAGGTCCCCCAGAGCCATCTCTTCTCCAAGCTGAACAAGCCCAACGAACTCAGCCTGTCCTCATAGGAGAGGTGCTCCAGCCCTTAGACCATTTTTGTGGCCCTCCCCTGGACACACTCTAACAGGTTCATGTCCTTCTTGTGTTGAGGGCTCCAAAGCTGGACACAGTATTCCAGGTGAGGTCTCACCAAAGCAGAGCAGAGGGTCAGAATCACCTCACTCAGTCTGCTGGCCATACTTCTTTTGTGTGGACGTCCCAGTATGCAGTTGGCTTTCTGGGCTGCAGATGCACATTGGTGGCTCATGACCAACTTTTCATCCATGAGTACCACCAAGTCATTTTCCTCCAGGCTGCTTTCCAGCACATCATCTGCTAACCTGTATGGATAACAGGGGTTATCTGGACCCAGGCGCAGGACCCTGCATTTGGCTTTGTTGAATCTCATGAGGTTCACCTGGGCCCATTTCTCCACCTTGTCCAGGTCCTTTTGGGTGACATCCCGTCCTTCTGGCATGTCAGTTGCACCACTCTCCATATCTCTCTAGTTTAGAGAGAAGGATGTTTTGATGTGAAGGATGTTTTGACTCTTCATGGTTAAAAACATGATGAAAACCCACTCTGTTGTTCTTTTCTTCTTTTTCATTTTCTTTCATTGCTGTTTTTTTCACACTACAGAAAGCATTTGTGTATGCAGATGAAGATGAAGGTCGGCCTGCAAATGATTGCTTATTAATATATGATCATGAAGGAGTCGGTACTCCTGTTGGCTCTGTGGGTTGCTGCAGCTTTATTGGAGAAGATACAGATGAAACATACTTGGATACACTAGGACCAAAATTTAAGACCCTGGCAGAGATCTGTCTGGGAAAAGAGATTGAACCTTTCCCTGACGTCAATCTACCCTGGCCATGCGTTAACCTCAACTTTCCCAACCCTGAAAGTGATCTAAACCTCCCACCACCTGGAACCACCATCATTGTTAACGGAGGCGCACCTATGCCTCCCCCGGCTGGCACTACAACAATTGTTACTGAAAACACCTACACATCTGGGTCAACTATACAGCCCCCAAGGCCGATGCCAGATCCTTTGCTCCATGGCAACATGACGGTGACTGAGACCTACACTTCCGGCTCCCCTTCTATTTGCGTTGACCCCCTGCGTGCATCCAACGTTGTTGTAACAGAAAGGGTTGTCGGTCCTGCATCTGCCTCTGATTTGCGTGGCATGCTAGATATCCCTGATCTCACAGATGGGTCCAATGTTATTGTCACGGAAAGAGTAATTGCGCCTAACTCCCGGCTCCCAACCTCTCTGAGCATTCCTGATTTGGTAGATGGGTCAAATGTGGTGGTGACAGAAAGGGTGTTCAGGCCTGCCTCCGGCATGCCAGGCAGCTTAATAAATATTCCCTCGGAGTTGTCAAACACCCACAACGTGGTGGTCACTGAGAGGGTGGTGTCAGGGTCTGGGATGAGCAGCCTAGGGGGTACTGGCCTGGGGGGTTCAAATCTGGGGGGCCTGAGCAGCGCTGGTCAGATGCTCAGTGCTGACTGTCACCTTGGCCAGGGAATGGGCACGGTGTCCCCCAGCACCTCCCGGAGAAGAGTGACAAAGTACAGCACCGTGCAGTACTCCAATCAGTAAGGCCTCTGCCAGTGCCCTTTCCTGCTGAAATCGCCGTTTGCACCAACAATCGCTAGCTGCCACCCACCAAGAATATTGTTATTATTTATAACTAGGAAATAGCGCTAAAATTTCAGGGATTCCTACTTGTGTGAGGATCTCCGAAGGGTGCCCTGTTTCAAGGTCAAATGCAGGAGGACTTTGTCAGTGAAGGGAAAGTTTAAGTTAGCTTTAAATTTCTTTCTTTCTCTCCACCTAGCACAACAAGTGAACGAACATATAGAAATGTTTTTGGAGAGACATCTGATTAAAAGGCAGAGAAGTGAGAGGGGATCCTTGTGTGCATACAGTATCGGCATGAATGGATGTCATACAAAAGAGTGGTTTGGTTTGTTTGAAAAATATTGTAGTGCCAAGTGATATCCCACATTAAGCAGATTTGGGTTAACAGCCACTCACTGACAAGACAGAAAAAGAATGTAAATAATAATTAGTCAGCTCAAGACTAAATAAGCACTTTCAAATGCATCATTTTATTTTGCATGTAATTCAAGAAGCGCTACAAAACTGCACTTTCAATAATTTCTCCCATCACCAACAACAGTTATAAATAATAATCATATAAACAGAACACATTTTCATTGCTTTCTGAAGTTCCCAGTAAAACAAACACACTACCATGACCTGCCATGCTGTTGATCTCATGGCAAGGAGCGTCACCATCAACTGGCCACAGCCAGTGCTGCCGTGCTGACACTGTCACCCAGGACAGATGTTGGCTTCATCTTCTCTCCATTACAGCCTTTCTTAAATCTAAAAGGATTTCAGTAACAAACACGAGCTCTTAGTCAGATTTTTGTGCCAAAATATGACTTCCACCTAAGTCTCCAATGTCAGGTTATACTAAAAGGGCTATAATATATTGTGCCAGTTCTCTTTTCCAAAAGTACTGACAAGTAAATAAGATGTTAAAAGCTTTGTGATGTGGGAAGGCAATAGCAAGTACTGTTTCACTGACACTGGTAGCTGAAGTCCTTCACAAAGAGAAAAACAAAACACTTTGGAGCAATACAAATTTGCTAAGAGGCAATGTGGAGAAATGCTATTTTATATGTCAATGTATTTTGCATTGATATTTCAAAAGTTTATTTGAATGTGTTAATTGAAAAAGTCTTTATAATCTTAATTAAATCTGGCTTTTATTTTCCCACAAAAACAGCTCTACTGGACTCTGTTATTCTAATAATACCTTAGCATGACTTAGAATATGATCTCAAGGAGCAAAATATGGAAAAATAGTATCTATCTCATTTTACTTCTGTATCATATGTATAGTAACCATAGTGTATGCAACACTGCTTAAGTGTAAATACAATAGAGTTATACAGAGGGACTAGCATTTTTTGCTAGACCACAAAATTAGAAGTTTTCCTCAAATTATTTTGTTTCTTCAGCTTTGATGGATAGGTTAGTGAAGTTATTGTCTGTGAACCTCCCACCCCATAAAATGGAAAAGAAACTTCCAGTTGTGTATCCAGATTAACTTGTCCCAGAAGAACTGGATGACAAGATTCAAGAAAATGCTTTTTAAAAGCTTTCGGAAATGCAACTAGATCCACTGTCAAAGACAACCTTCAGTGCCTTCTGAGTCAGTGCCACTGCTGTTAACACCAGTAATCCCCAGGAGTCGTGACAAAATCCAAGGCTACCTAGAGGAAGGATCCCTTCCATGGCTTCAATTTCTTTACCGAAGCAGCCAAGCATGTTAAATGCTTTTCCTATGATATCTGAAGTATTCCTATTTTAACCGTACTCTGACTATTTGCTCTGATTATCCTAGTGTCCCTGATTACCACTGACATGGCAATGACTGCAGTGGAGTTAGTCTCTCCTATATGTTATGTACCAACTACAAGTCTGGTTTCTCGATCCATTATTTAAAAAAGGAAAAACGGGTACTTGTACATAAAGCTCCATCTTTTTGTGTCTGGAGAATTTGTGCTGAAACTCACTAAAATGCTGACAAGCTCCCTTTCATTTTTCTTACCTCTTATTTACATAAAAAAGCAAATAGTCAAAAGATGTAGAACTCTCTGGACATTTAGGAAGCCTACGCAATATGTTCAAAGCCCACTAGAGATATTTTTTAATGTAATAAAAAAAGAAAAAAAATGAAGTCTTGTGTAAATATTTCCATAATCATCTCATGCAAATCAGAAATACTTTTCCTAATTGTGCTTCAAAGTAATAAAACAAGTTTTCAGGAGCACATGCTGAATTCTTTGTGGCCCTCTTGAACAGGAACGCTGTGTGAAGTATGAGTGTCTGAGCTAACTATGGTACCTTGCATGTCTAGAAATAGAAAGGGGAAGAATTAGTAGAGAAACAAATGTTGTTTCAAAGGACAGAATTTGGTTGTCTACTTCTAGCACCATCTTTTATTAACATTTTTGAAGATCAATAGCGTGATATCTAACCTAATTTCTTAAATTTCTTCAAAGATTTCTAGCATTTTTTAATCCTGGTTTCTCACATCAAACAGCAATGACATTAACCCTCAGTGCATTTCCAGTGCATTTCTAAATGTTAATTTCTATTGCAGTGTAATTTTTACATACCTTCTTAAAATTGTTTTCTTAGTGAGAAGTGGATATTTTTAGGTAACTATAAATTGTGGAAGAAAAATGTATCTGAAGACGTGAACAAATACTTTGTTCATTAAAAATTCCGTGCAAATTCTTTTTCTAGCTTTATTATTAAAATAGTATATAGTTTAGTCTTGACTAGAAGACATTAGTTTTGCTTCTTTTCCTTCTGTTGTAATTTAGAAGCCTTCTTGCTATCTTTAGCCGTACTGTTTAATAATGAAGAATCAATGGTTTTCAGGCAAGAAAGACAACTTTCAGTAGTGGTAACAGTCCTGCTCTAAACCATTCAAGCAACAAAACCTCTTTATTAAAGTGTCAGCAGCGTGTAACATGGATTCTATGGCTTTCTCTTTTCACTTGGGTATTGTAGAGCAGGATCCTACAAGTTTACACAGGCTCGTTGAGATCTTGGCAGCATGAATCATATGCTGGTGTGGAAGAAAACAGCCAGAAGTTGAGGGTCTCATTAGGTTTCTATCTTGGGAATACTGTCTGAATTTGAACTACCATTTTCAATTCTTTTTACTCAGTCCTGATTTTGTAGTAATAAGTAAGATATTTAAACTGTTTTGAGCAGCACCTACTACTTGTAATATGAAAAGACCATACAATTTAGGCAAAAATAAGAAAAAGTCTACTGTTTTGCTTGAATGAATGCAACTACATCATTCAAATGCTCCGAGTAACCAAATGCATCATTTTCATTCTATTTAGTACTATTATTATTATAGTGTTATTGTGTTTTCATAAATAAAAATATTAGAGATTTCTTTGTAATAATTTCTGAGCAGCCCTGAAAAATACAATAAATGATCATTTGGAACATCATGTTTTAAGTAGAGTGGCTCAGGATATCCTTTTTTTTCCATTTATCAGTGGAAATGTAGTTTCCTTCTTCAAACTGCTGGTTTGTGCAGGAAAATTCTAATTTTAATTTTCTTTCAGAAAAAAAATAAATAAAAGGTATTGATTTAGAAAGTAGAAAATCCCTGGTTAAGCTAACTCATGGGTCAGGTTGATGAGGATACATTAGTTTAGCTTGTCAAGCAGAAAATTTGTCAGATCTCAAAAGAATTAAGTACAAGTTCCTCAAGCCATCATCCTCTGGGTTGTTCTCTCTCTTCAGACATCTTTTTCCATGATAACCTTCTGACCAGCCACCCTGAAAAAGTGCTTCAGAGGAGCTATAGATTAACACTGGACTAGAATTCACAGAGAAGAAAGAGAGCAAAGGACCCCTGAATATCAGTATTTGGGCAGCCCAGGCACTGCAGGTGCATTTGGTGCATGCAGGCTGAGCTGAGCAAAGCAAAACCACTTTGATTCTACAAGAAAAAAAAAAAGAATATAATGACATTTCTGAATCAAATTTCCTTTCCTTGTTCCAGGCCAGTATTCATGATAATAATGGGTGGGGGTTGTACAGAGATTTTTTTAAAAGGCTTATTTGAATGCAGTAAATATTGCTTTTAAAGAAAGAATCATAAATTTACTTCTAAGTGTAATGTATCATTTTGGTATGCCATAACACTTTGACATCTTTTTTCTCACTATTTCATACAGCATGATTTTTAGCACTCAGATTTAAATATCTTCTCAAGAAGTTAACTTAGAAAAAGTCATTGTCCATCTTACGATTTGTTGCTGTCAGTCTGATGACACTGCTACTTCCAGGGCAACAAATATAAGTTCTCATTTACTTCAGCATATTTACAACACACTTAAGTGGGAACAAAGCTAAATTCTATTAAATAAAACCATTACATTTAAGCAACATTTGTGGAAATCTATAGGAGTATGTACAAGTCAAAAATGGGTCAAGAGACATAAAGTTCTTTCATATACCAAGTTCACTGAAATGTCACAAAAACAAGGACAAAATTACCATTGGTACAAAGACACTGATCATGAAAAGTAAACTTAGGAAATGAAAGCTGGTCACCTGACATCCATTACATATTCCAAACTTAAAAATTCATTAAATACTGTTGGTCCCACCTGCAAATTTAGTTAGCTAGCTAACGTTTATTTTTCCCAACTTTTAGGAGAGCTCTAAATAGATATATATACTTCTTACGGGACTTTTTCCAACTCATTCGTTAAAGGTTTGATTAAAGACAGTCAAAATCTAGGTAAAATAAAGAGTAATTTTGTACCTGCAGGCTTTGATCTTTCAGAGATCCAGTACCAAAGATTTGGGTGAAGGTCTGTCCACGTGCCAATCAGTGCAAACTCAGGTTGTCAGGGAGGTGAATCTACTTGTGACACCGGACCAGGACTCAAGTGACAAAGATCTCCCCATGACTCCTTATAGGACCTTGGTAAGTTTATTTTTTCTGAATTTTCAATAACTTTTCTTTGAAAATGGTAATGGCAACTTAACCTCTTTCCCTTAGGAATACAGTTATAAATTCATCAATGTTTGTGAGATGCTCATGTGTTAAGGTGTTTAGGTGAAACGTGTAAATGCATTGCAAACAATATGCCTGTAGCAAGCATAGAGAGGGCAGTTCTTGAGTCTCTGCTACTAAATGTCTACTAAAATGAATAGCATTTCACTGTAAAGTTTACGCTAGATCAATAATGCACATATAAATAGCAAAACAAAATCTATCTGACATGCAAAATTTATTATAATAGCGAGAAAGTAATGCTTTTCTTGTGCTGTTTCTGGGTAAGTAATCTGACATTTATGCCCTTGATTTCCTTAATTAATATATAATACTGAATAAAAATGATCACTGTATGCTGTAGGTGCACCATCAACAGGCTTAAAAAGGGACAAGAGTAATTCATGTGTAACAGGTCTATAAATACAAACTAAACAGCTTTATCTGGGTGAGCACTAGGGGACAGACGTAAACAATGGCCAAGCATGCACATGCTTTCTGAATGACATCTACCATTGCCACTGTCAGACACAGAATGAAAAGAAATACACCCATTGTTCTTGTCTTATCAGCTACAATTCCCTGTCATGTGGGTGGGGTGAGAGGGTGTGCTTTGAATTTTATTACACCCAAGTCCATAAACTCAGCGGGAGCATTGCCAGTGATTGCAAATAACTTGCTTTATCAGCTTTAAAAAGCTGCTTAGTCTCAGTCCTAGGTGATTGTGTCCAATTTGCCCTTTTTATAGAGGAATACTCTGAAAGCATCTGACATTATAGAATCATAAAATCACAGAATCTAGTGAGCTGGAAGGGACCCATAAGGACCATTGGGTCCAACTCCTGGCTCCACACAGGGCCAGACAAGTCAGAGCATGAGACTGAGTACATCATCCAGACGCTTCTTGAGCTCAGTCAAGCTGGGTGCTGTGAACACTTCCCTGGGGAGCCTGTTCCGGTGCCCAACCACCCTCTCAGTAAAGAAACTCTTCCTAATATCCAACCTAAACCTCCCCTGTCACAGCTTCATGCTATTACCTCAGGTTCTATCACTGGTCACCAAAGAGAAAAGATTGTCACCTGCCTATTCACTACCCCTTGTCAGGAAGCCACAGACTTCCATGAGGTCTCCGCTCAGCCTCCTCTTCTCCAGGCCAAACAGACTAAGGGACTTCAGCCTCTCCTCACAAGACTTCACCTCCAGACCCTTCACCATCCTCGTTGCCCTCCTCTAGACACTCTCCAACAGTTGTATGTCCCTCTTGTACTGTGGCACCCAAAATCACACACAGGACTCAAGGTGAGGCTGCACCAGCGCAGTGTAGAGCAGGAGAATCACCTCCCTGGACAGTTGGCAAAACAGGCAAGCCATAATGGAAAGCTGACAGTCCTAACACTGATGCCAACAGATATAGTTTGCACTTCTTCATATTCAGAACTGTGTACCCATTAGGAAAAAAAATAAAAGCAGTCCTTGGGTCATTTGTGATTTTTTGTCTTTTGCCATCAAAATCAGAATATATTTTGATTCAACAGGATCTCAGTGGTGAGATACCCATCCTGTAACACCCCCACACAGAAATGTGCACACCCACAGCCCACTCTGACAAAAGTCTCAGGAGAGCCCATTCTTATTTTGTTCTATCACTATCTGTGATTCAAAGAGTTGCTGTGTAATAAAAATAATATCTTATTAGGGTAAGTGTGTGAAAAACAGTTTGGCATCATCCTCAACATTTCATTTCTCTAAGTATAAGTAGAATGGCTGCATTTTTAATAGTTGCATGAACCTGCTGTGCAATAAAGACAGGTCTAATGTGTGCAGGCTTGCAGCACTTTATATGTGTGCATTTCAGTGTAATACATCAAAAATTGTGTCATACCATGCATCATAAATATCACAGGCAAATCTGTCACCAAAGTTTTATATCAAAAGTTCCACTGGCTTCATTGTACACATCATGAATAACAAGTGTGTTGGAAAAGTTATCAAATATGATGACATATCTGATTGCAATACACCCTGATTTCCCTTATACAGAGGTACCAAAAATGTTAACTATGTTGAGAGGAGATATCTCTCCTTCACAAAGCAAGGTATTGCTGATTTTTTTAAACTTTGCATTCAATTGACCTCTCTGTTGAAATCAGCTGTGACTAGACTGACTCACTTGATAATTTAAGCTCCTGAAACTATTGCTTATTACTTCCTCATTTATCCTTAAAATAATTTCCCTGATTGAATTCAGCTAAGATTAAAGTATTTTCACTTGTGACAGGCCTTTGAGACTAATATTTGATGACAGGCATGAGACTTCTTCACAGCATCTCTTCTTCCTTCTTTTGTCACCAGTATCAGGTCAGACATGTGAAACCCCCAAAGGATGAACATAAAGAAGCCAAGAGTGAATCTTGGATTCACAATAAAGCCCACAATCAATATTCAAGAGAACAGGGGCTGCAGTGCAGAGTTCATATAAAATTAGGCAATACAGCAAATTCTTAGCAATACAGATTCCTGCTTTGATTTGTTGGTGAAAAAAGAGCGTCCACACCTTTCCCTTGAGAGGTGGAGGGGGGAGAATGGAAATGAGAAGGAAAAAGAGTGGAATAAAATCTAATTCTGAGAAGTGCTTCAGACCTCAGCACCATCCATTCAAGTCATTACAAGTCAAAAGCATAGGAAGTTATAGTATTTAGTATTGAGTAGAGTATATAGTCAGATTCTACATCCCGGATCACAAATGAGCAGCTTGTGACTACATCAGCATCCCATCCCAGATCACTGGAAGATGCTGAATAGGAAAGCCTAGTGGTTTAAAGGACTGGACCTCACAATCCCATCCAACTTATTTGTATTTTATTCAGTCAATTGCCTTCTGTTGATGGAAACAGGAACCAAAGGAACTCGATACATGATCAACTCTATTAACAACTTTCCTGAAAAATGGCCATCCTAACCCTAAATCTTCCACTAATGAGGATTCAACAGCTCCGCGGCTGATACAAGTCCTTTAATCACTACTGGAAAATTCAACTGATAGCTTACTTAAATCTTATATTTTGCAGTTTCTCATTGTCTGTAAATGCAGAGAGTGCATAAAACCCTTTTTTACATACTTTTTAAATATCATGAAATCATCAAATGGTTTGGGTTGGAAGGGCCCTTCAAGGACTATCTAGCCCAACACTCCAAGCTCCCAATTCATCATGCCCTACTGAAGTTTCTTGAACTCTGTGAGGACAAAGATTTCATTTTACCTTCAGATTGAGTGGTTTGTATTTATTAGCTTGAATCATGTGACTCCTCCTGAATGCCCTCCTCACTTCATTAATCAAAGATATAGAAAATATAGACTGTGTCCTGGTGGTTTACTTATTTCCAGTTAGTTTGGAAACATTTATATTAATATATCAGTATACATATAAAATTATTATTATTGTTATTATTATTATTGTTGTTGTTGTTGTTGTTATTGTTATTATTTGCTCACAATATTTGCTTGGCCCAGTATGCATTGTCATTTATCCTGCATAAAGCTTTTGGAGAACACTAGCAATATTTTCATGTAAACACAACTAATGGCACCATATCCCAAAATCAAGCATTTCTTGTGACAGTCTAGCTATGCAAAGTACCCTGGTGAACAAAACAACCCAGCTTGCTTCACAAAAATGATTAATATAAAAACTATGAGAGGTTTTCACAGTTGGATGATACTATGGTGACTCTCAACTAAGAATATGAGTTCCTTACAGTGAGAATGTGTCCTAACACATCAGACGGCTCCGGCAGTTATGGATATGACTCTCCAACAGGCTAGCCAACACTTGTAAAGAGCATGGTTTTCAACAAGGTACTTTGTGGTGAAATGACAGGGCTGTGGTTTTAAGTAGCATTCAGATTGATACATTGCACATCAATGTAGTTTCCACATGGCCTTTTAAGAAGTAAAGGCCCTTTTAGTAGGGTCTGTATCAATTAGACAAGGGGTAAACTTTAAACTAAAGGTTTAAAGGTAGATTTAGACTGGATATAAGGAAGACTTTTTTTTCAATGAGAGTGGTGAAACACTGGCACTTGTTGCCCAGAGCAGTGGTAGATCCCTGGAAGCACTCAAGGCCAGGTTGGATAAGACTTTGAACAACCTGATCTAGTTGATGATGTCCCAGTCCATGGCAGGAGGGTTGGCCATTAAAGGTCCCTTCCAACTCAAACTATTCAATGATTCTGTGATTCTATAAAAATTTTAAGGAACCTCATTCAGTCCAGTGATAACTGGCAAACACATTATAGTTATCTCTTTAATGATCTGACTGAAATCTGCCCCAAAAGCCTACCCAGTTGAGTTCTTGTCCTTGGATTTCCAACTGGAAATCATCACAAACCCCCAAAATCTGAAGATTCACTTTTATTCTCGTTTTGAGCCTAAACTTCTGATCAGGTTTCATGCCTGTGCTGTTCTTCCCTTTTAAAATTGAGACTTCCTTTTTTTTGCTAAGTGAACTCCTTCGATGGTTATCTGCTGACTTAACATAAAGGCATGCCCAATAATTTTAACACATATATCTTAATTGTGACAGAAAAATCCCACAGGGTAGTAGTCTTGTTCTCCTGAGACAGGGAATGCTATATTCTTGTATCACAGAATGTTTGGACTTGGAAGGGACCTCAAAAGACCATCCAGTCAAACCCCCCCTGTATGAGCAGGATCACCTAGATTAAACCACATGGGAACGCGTCCAGATTGGTTTTGAATGTCTCCAGAGGAGACTCCACAACCTCTCTGGGCAGCCTGTTTCAGTGATCTGTCACCCTCACAGTGAAAAGGTCCCTCCTTCTATTCAAATGGAACTATTATGCTCCAGCTTGTACCCATTGGCCCTTGTCCTGTCATTGGCCAACGCCAAGAAGAGCCTGGATCTATCCTCCTGACACTCTCCCTTAACATATTTATAGACATTAATGTGTCCATAGTCCCTGGAAACTCAGACCCTATTGCACCTTTGTAGTTGATACTGGACTTGACAAATTACAGTAGGAACAGCAGATTTCACTTACATAGCCAAAGCTGCAACTTTTCAAAATCTTGTTGAATACAGATCAGTTGTTCAGCATTGATGAAGATTCATGTACCTAAAAAAAAAAAAAGGGTTACATTTCTACTTATGCCAAACACAAGACTTTGGGCTTGTCTAGTTTTGAGAGGAGGGTGATGGGCAACCTCATTTCTCTCTACAGCTTCCTGAGGAGGGGAGGGAGAGAGGGAGGTGCTGAGCTCTTCACCTTAGGATCCAGTGACAGGAGATTTGAGAATGGTTCAAAGCTGCATTTGAGGAAGTTCAGACTTGATATCAGGAAGCTTTTTTTTTTTTTTACAGAGAGTGTGGTCAAACACTGGGAAAAACTTCCTAGAAAAGTAGTCAATGCCCCAAGCCTGTGAGTGTTTAAGAGGCATTTGGACAGTGCCCTTAATAACATGTTTTAATTTGTTCTCAAGTGTGCTGATTTTGGCTGGTATACAGTTGATTTTCTCCATAGAAACTAGTACAGGGCTGTGTTTTGGGTTTGTGCTGACACGGGGATTTTTTGGTTACTGCTGAGCAGTGCTTACACAGAGCCAAGGCCTTTGCTACTTCTCACCCCACCGCACCAGTGAGCAGGCTGGGGGTGCACAAGGAGTTGTGAGGGGACACATCAGGGACAGCAGACTCCAACTGACACAAGGGATATTTCATACATATCCATATTTAGAGTCATGCTCAGCATATAAAGCTGTGGAAGAAGCAAGGGAGAACATTGGGAGTGATGGCATTTGTCTTCCCAAGTCACTGTTACGCGCAATGGAGCCCTCCTGGGGATGGCCAAAAACCTGCTTGCCCGTGGGAATTGGTGAATGAATTGCTTGGTTTGCTTTGCTTTAGTGCACAGTGTTTGCTTTACCTATGCCATTGTCTTTATCTCAAAGCCTTTTTACTCTTCTGGTTCTCTCCCCCATCTCACTAGGGGTGAGCAAGCAGCAGTGTGGGGCTTGGCTGCCAACTGGAGCAAACCCATGGCATCATCCCTGGAGTGGTCAGGCAGTTGGACTGGCTGATTGTTGTAAGTCCCTTCCAACTGAACTGCTTCGGCTTTGTTCCGCTCTATCAGCTGCAGAGCAATCGTTTGTACCTCCCTGAACACTGACATATAAGTTTTCCCTGACAGACAGTCACACTACCCTGAAAAAACAGTCTACAGACGGACGGCTTCATTGCCGCCTTGGTTGCTACACAGAGGAAAACAGCAATAGAGTTGCTCTGCCACTCCCTGATTTGTACACATAAAAGACCGCATTTCATGCTGTCAGACAGTAACAAAACGCCTGTGTTCCGGGCAAAGATCTGGTCTGGCTTTTTTACAGCTCCGCCAATCCCACAGCCTGCGGCGCGGAATGCATGCGCATTGCCGCAGCTGCACCTGGCACCTGGAACATTAAACAACCTGGCTGTGCCGTAAAAGAAAAACCAGGCAGGCAGCAAACAGGAGAGTGGATAGAGAGGGAAGTGCTGAAGAGAGAGAAGTAGAGAGTAGCTGATGGAGAGAGAAAAGGTAAAGCAAAGGAAAGGAGGGGACTGCTCCTGGTGGTTTTGAGGGACTAAACTGCTTGAATTTGTTTAAGGAGTGTGACAGGAGGCACAGAGACTCAAAACCACAGTTTAAACATGCAGGAAAAACAATAACTCCATTCTGAGAGTGTCAACTCTTTACTTAAAGTATCAAACAGTGTTGTTAATGTACTCCTCTGTCCATTCATGTCCCCTCCCTGCAAGGGCCTTGGTCCTGTAAGCACTTTGAAGCTGGTATCCGCTCCTAATGCAACTGCTCCAGTCCCAAGAGCTGTCCAGGGGTTCGGACTCCCCTCCTTCACAGTCTATGTGTTATCCAGTATATATCTTGAATACTAAATGTCATTTTGATATATTCATGCACAGCCTCCATACGCTGCTTTCTACTGGCATCCTTTACCAAAAAGAGAGTGGCAGCTGGGGGCACAGTGTGGGAAAGAATCTTTAAACAATGCAGAAAAGGTTAATGACATAATTTCAAATAATGTGAAATATTTGCATAATAGCTTCATATGAGTCATTAATGAATGTCAACGTTTGATTGCTGAGAATATTCACTGGATTTTCCACCTTAACACCATTTGCTAAATAATGCACTTGTCTGATGTGATTGAATCTCTTGTCTGAAAGAAGAAACTGTACATCTCCAGGAGGAAAACCCAACACAACTGCAATAAAGCTACCTTCACTTTTGTAAGAAGCAGAAGCAGACTCTGATGGTAAGGTCCAAAGCATTTCTTTGTCCTCCAACCCAGGGAACCTAGAAGCTGCCTGGCACATTACTCAGCATGAGGAGGGAGTGGCAGGCAGAGCTGGCAAAGTTTCGGGGGAGTCACCAAGGGCTAGCCACCATCCCTGACACCGAGTAATCGGTGCAATCATAACTCACTACAATGCTTGTGCTGCCAGTTATTATCCCTGAAAGCAAACACTCTCACAAGAAAAAGTTAGGTTGTTCTAGGAGGTATTTTATGTGCTGTTAAAAGCTTGTCAAGAGAATTGAGACATTTCAGTGTTTGAGAAGAGAGCAACCTCTCTGACATGCACACATCATACCTTGGACAGACCCTTTCCATGAGCCTCAAAGAAGCCTCAACAAAGGGCTTGGCTGATTTTACGGTTTGGAAAGCAAAGAGGAACTTCCTCTTTGGTTTGTGGTGTCACTGAACTCTGAACTGCCGCCACGAGAGGGAAAACAAAGATCCATGGATCCTCCCATGCAAAGGGGTTGTGTGTAGGGGGAGAACTGCAGCCTGGCTGTCAGAGCAGGAGTGCTTAGCAGCTGACAATTTCAAGTGGAGGAAAGGCAGAAGGAAACTGGACTTCAGTGGGCAGTGACACGGCTATTAGCTGTGTTAGGAACAAATTGCAACTGTTTGGCATTCAGGCAAATTATTCTATAAAATATGAATAATAGAAGTTTTCCATAGAAGGGAACCGAAGAACCTCCACAATATTTTAATTATGCCTGCATTGATCAATTAAACAAGTTTAAAAAAATTAACCAAAACTTTCTCACAATGACTGAGGGTCTTGTAGGATGTGCAGGACATGTAGCTGACCCACATGAAAGTTCTAAGCAACATAAAAGCAGACATCAAAGCTTCTGGCAAAATAATTTGCAGAATAGCTTCTGTCACTCTGCGACTACTGAGCTCTGTGAAGGAGAGATGATTCTATTCATTCCTCCTGTAAGCACACAGGTAACATCAAAGTGAAATCAGTGCTAAGGATTTTTCAAAAGAAATGTAATTAGTTTTTTATTCTATCATATAAGCATTTTTTAAAATGGCAAACAGTTGTAAATATCTATATTTCCTAACACTTAACAGCATGTTGGATAGGCAACCAGAAACTTTTTCAGAATTCTAGGGAGTTAACTTCCCCGGTAAGGAGAAAGTCCCAAATCAAGGTTCCTCTCTCACAGCCTTTTGATGTAAATACTTTCAAGTTATGCTCAAACCATCAGGCTAGGAAATGTAATATACAGCTATAATCAGAACCTACCTCCAAATCTCCAAATTAAAAGAGTGCAATATGAAGCCTCTCCGATACATGCTCTGCCTCATTTATCTCAAACAGGAATCGCTAACAGAATTTCGCACTAATGTTTTACTAACATTAGCTGCACTAGCTACATTGATTAGTGTCCCTGTACCAAACAGCATCCCTGCCCTTGAGATCCTGAAGAAGACCTAGGGTCCTGAAGAGGATCTAGGGGTGTATGAAAACATAAACATTGGTTCAGTTACAAAGTGATCAGTCCAGCGCAGTGACAGAACCCAGAAAGAATATGGAAAACCTTATTAATAATGTGTATTTTCTGTATATTGGTTTCTTTGTTTCTGCCTTTTTATTTTCTTTAAATTAAGAAAATTATGTTAATGCAAGGGTAATGGCAAACTCTGCAAACTGTGATATTATAAGTAAATAGTCTAAACAGATACACAAATTCAGAATACATGCTGAGGTAAAATTGTTTCCTGTGTGATCCCCATGTAAATTATAACTATTACAACTGACTTGGCACACAATGTGATTTTTTTTTTCTTTTTATCCTACACTGTTACAACAGCAATAAGGGGACTTCATATCGTTGGCAAGATTCCCACAAATAAGGCTGGCTCCCTCACCAAGCCCTAATAGCACCACACATCGCATCACAACCAGCAGCTTCAGAAATTATCGACAACTGAGCGTGATCTGAGATTAGTTAGGTAAGTGCCTCAAAGAACTGAGTGGATCTTGGGGACTGCATTTAATTGTTTCGCCATCGTGAAGAATCAGTTATGCCTTCGCAAGCACCAATTAATTAGGTGCATCCAGTGAAGATGAGTGCCAGATAGGAGTAGGAAGATGTGGCTCGGAGCGCACTAAAATGACAGAGAAGGCTAGGCTAAAAGCACTACCTCCCCACGACCTTTCATTCCCGCCTCCACTCCCCAGGACCATTCACTTACCTCCCCACGACCCTGCATTCCCCCCATCACCTCCTCGCTAATGTCCTGCTAAGTGTCACGGGCGCTTTATGCCTCCAGCACGCTCCGTCCGGCTTTTCTTGGCGGGCGGGGGGAGGTGGGGGATTGACATCAAACTTCGACAGCCCTAGAGAAACGACGCCCGC
>VXBZ01012063.1:209970-238657 GCA_013399135.1 Heliornis fulica | reverse complement strand
GCCATCGTCCCCCTCCCGGCGCGGAGCGGAGCGGAACGGAGCGGTACGGCTCCCCGCCCGGCACACTCCACCCACCTGCGGCTACTTGTGCGCTCCTCAACTGGCCGCCCCCATTTCCACTGACGGGCGGCCCGTGGAGGTGACCCCATCCCGGGTAGAGCGCGGAGGAGACGGCGGCCATGTCACTGGGCCCCGCCGCGGCGGTGCGGCTGCTGGCGCTCCTGGTGAGTCCGGGCCACGACGGGGCGAGCCTGGCCGCCGGGGTCCGCCGGGACCGGGGCGGGAAGGCGCTGCTTGGCCGCGGCGGGTTGCGGGACGGAGGCGCGGGTGGCGCCGGCGNCGGGGGCCGCCGGCTGCCGTGACTGGGAACGGGTTTTCTACCTTTCTCTGGGCATCAGGTAACAGCAGTGGCTGTTTGCTGTCCGAAAGGCAGAAACCCCGGTAAGAACGGTTATCTGGAACGGGCGGGCGGCGGGGCTTCAGAGGAACGGGAACGCGGTGAGGAGTTCGTGTTGTTGCGTCTTGATGTTCAACGTGTTATCTGTGCTACTAAATCGCGTTACCTTCTTGAAGGAATGCTGCCAGGAGGGAAAGTGGACGATAAAGGATGATTTAATGGAAGTCTTTATCGCCTTGGAGAAACGATACCGAACTCTTACCAATCCAATACACTTTAGGCTTTTGCCTTCCCTGCCCACACTCCCTTTTAGACATCAGCCTTTAGACCTCCGGTCCGTAACAAAAAGACCAAAACTCCTGGTTTGCTCGGTTTTGATGCTTTCTAGGTGTTTCTGGCCTTTACAGGAACCTTTCCTTCATATCAGGAACATTGCTCTTTAGCAGTTCACCTTTCCAGGCTGGCAAAATGCCTGCAGAAATCAGGCCGCCGCGGCTCAGACGAAGGTGAGGGTGGAGGCCAGATCATGGGCTGTCCAGAAAGCAGCCGGGGAGCTGGGCAGAGTTCAGTGATGGCTCGTTTATGGTCAGTCTGGAAGGTTCTGTGAATCGGGACCTTGTTCCCTGAGCTCAAGATTTGGCAAAATCAGTTCTGTTAGCGGGAGACCTGTTGCCTGATGATTTTAACATGGACGTGTGGTTGGCCACAGGTCAGCCAGCAGCAGGTGACCCTGTTCTTTGCAGCGAGCTGGGAGTTCTGGTTTGGCTGGAAAATGTTTTCTCCTCATTTTGCACAAAAGAGCAGTGGGATACATGCAGCATGCAACTTCTGCAGAAGTTTTCGCTGATTTTTTCTGTAGTACCTGAAGCCACACATTCCTCTCTTTTGGTGGGCTTGCACTGTCTCAAGATGCTGTTGCTTTTGCCTGAAGAAAAGAGGAAATATGTTAGAGAATATTATCACAAATAAAGCTACTTTAGTTGGTTGATCTCCAAAGAGAGAGAGGGAAGTACTGCTGGCGTTTGCAACCTTTATTTTTTTTTAATTTAATATTTTTTCCCCTAATCCGGACAAAGCCATTCATGTGGTGGAAAGTTTAGTTGCTTGTTTGAGATCATCAGATTTGAAAGATTTATACCTTATGAAAATAAGGCACTGATAAATTTAAAACCTGAAGAAAATTATGAAAAACTAAACCAGCCTAAAATTAGTGTATTCCCAAAGTATCTTCCACCTCAGAAGCATCAATAACTGTAAATTCTTTCACTCCCTGTTTTTTCCTGGAAGTATCTCTTGGTCATCCATGCTTCCTCCCTGCCTGCTGGCTACTTCTATAACTTCATCCCTGGGTACCTCCCAGAGATCCCAGCAGCGTTCCCCAATGTCCCTGCCACAGACCCTTTTCCAAAGGATGTCCAGGCATGCCACTTGGTAGTGCATCCTTAGGGTTGGGTTTGAATTGGAATGTGTCCAGGGCACGCACCCAGAGCACAGCTATTGAGGATTATTAAAATGGGAGGTTTCTCAGTCATTTCTGAAGACATCACGTCTTCAAGAGAGGAAATCTTTGAACACTTCCTACATTTTGAATAAAAGAATGATCGACAGATGTATAAATCTTGCCATGTGAGTAGCCAAGCTTATTTTTCCTCTGAAAACCTTCTCAGACCATACTTCCTTGCTGTTTAGGATGTTAGACTTAGACTAGATATGATGAAATTCACTGCAGAATACATTAAAGCACTATTCAGAGCCAGCGGCAAATATTTTTGAAAATTCATAGAAACAAGTTAAATTTAAAAAAAAACCCACAAACCAGCATATTTGTTTTAGAAAGCAAAAGTGAGGAAGAAGAGTGAAAAAGTGAGGAAGAAATGGAAGCAGCCTTGCTTCTATTGGCAGTAACATCTTGAAACGTGGTAAAAATATTTAAAAGCATCAGAGCATTGATTCAGCAACTTAATACTGTTCGAAAAGGTGGGGGGGTGTCGGGGCGGTGGGCGGAAACAGTGCTGTGGTGACATATGAAAAGCAGGTAAGAAATACATAAGATCCAATATTTTAACCATCCTATTGAATTAAAGTGACGTATTATTTTAGACACCAGACTTCAGAATAAAGTGAATTCCATCCACACAGCCACACAGGAAAGACAAAAGGAGAGTAAAGCAAAAGAAAAAAAAGAAAGGCAAAAAAAAGCAATGTAAATTCAGAAAATCCTGGTTTATGATTCTTGGACTTACATTAAAGAACTGCAAACTGAGAAAAAGAAAGTGGGTGAGATGCAAGTTTTCAGATATATGAAGGGTAATTGTGAAGAAAAAAGATTACACTCTTTGAAGAGAGCTTTATCAACCTGGCAAAGAGGGATACTCAGTTTGAGATTAAGATCTATCACAATATAGGTGTTGGAGTTCCTGTGGTAAATGGAGATGTGGTGGATGTGGAGTGTACGTGTTTGGTTGGATCAAATTGTGTTTCTGAAGCAAATCTCACATATTCATAGATCCACAAAATGTTAGAAGGGATCTCAAAAGATCATCCAGTCCAATCCCCTACCTGAGCAGGATCACCTAGATTAAATCACACAGGAACGCGTCCAGGTTGGTCTTGAATGTCTCCAGAGAAGGAGACTCCACAACCTCTCTGGGCAGCCTGTTCCAATGCTCTGTCACCCTCACAGTGGAGAAGTTTTTTCCTTACATTCAGATGGAACTTCCTATGTTCCAGCTTGGAACCATCCTATCACTCGCTGTCACTGAGAAGAGCCTGGCTCCATCCTCCTGACACTCTCCCTTAACACATTTATAAACATTAATGAGGTCACCCCTCAGTCTCCTCCAAGCTAAAGAGACCCAGCTCACTCAGCCTTATTCATCCTTCCTTAATCATCTTGGTGGCCCTGCACTGGACTCTTTCAAGGACTTTTATGTCCTTCTGGAACTGAGGGGCCCAGAACTGGACACAGTACTCCAGGTGTCGTCTCACCAGGGCAGAAGGATCTCACTTGACCTACTAGCCACCCCGCTTCTTTTACCCCCCTTGGATTCCATTGGCCTTCTTGGCCATCTCCAGTGTGTGTAAATCTTATCCCTCCTGGGTGAAACTGCATTGGGAGATATATCCATCTGCTCGTGGGTGTTTGGTCTGTGGAACCAGGCTAAATCTAATCTGAACAACCACAGAGCATGGGTTGTGTTAGTGTTGGGTTCTCATCAGTAACCGCGTTGCTCTACAGGTCCTCTCACATTGGGTTTACAAAGTAGACATAGTGGAGTTGTGAGAGAAATAGCAGGTGTGAGCTGGCATTGGGGTGAAATTAAATGCTCTCTGATGTCCTTGACCATATTAGCTATATTTGTGTTTAACATAAGTTTAGGCACTAACACATGTAAATTTGTGCGTCTTAATCTGACTGAATCTTATCTAAACAGGGATCTGATCAACTTTCAAAGAGTTAAAAATTAAAATAATAACATTAGGATAAAAATTAACAGCAGCCTTTCCATCTGTAAGGTTAGCTGTCCACTACTGCCTTAGGTTAACTAGTGTGGCTGTGGAACCTCCATCACTCTTCTTTAGGAAGCACTTAGTATACTTTGTCTTGCCCCAGGACCAGGAGATGGACTGGTAAATAACCTTGGATGGTCTCCTCAGCCTGATTCTCTACATGTGGAAGATCTCCACTTGCCTATGGTCTTCAACAACAAACAGAATCACAGGAGGTGCAAGATCCAAATCTCCCAACAGAAAGCATACATGAAAGACCACATTTCTGGGACTTAATGGTTCATAGCATAGCAGATGCGGACACATAACCTTCTTGCTTGCTCAGTCCTTATCTTTACGTTATAAAACTAAGCTGTGTGTTCAAAATCTCTCCTTAAGTCACTTCCTGACTATACATGAACGTGGGCTTGGCCAAGAGCAGCCTCTCACTCCCAGTACACGTCAGTCACTCCCTTCATTCCCCTGCACTCTCGCCTACTCCTGTAGTATTTCATTCCATTTCTATTATGTCTGGCTTCTGTTTTTCGACTTTGCTTTCTGTAACCATCCAGTTGTCTTTTGACAGTGACATCAACAGATGTCATCAGTACATCTATTTTTTGTGCCAAGGCTATGGTTCACGCCAAATAAGAGGCAAGACTTTCCTGCTCTTACTAAGCTGTTTAGTAGAAGGCAGCTCTAGGATTTTTTGAAAAAGAACAACTAAAAATTCAGCTCCTGTTGTATATGTGACTTTTGACTTTTTCATGAAGAAAATGTCATTGAAAAGTGTTCTTTTCACCGTTTTAATTTTTTTTTTTTTGTAAAAACTTTCAGTAAAAATGCAGGATCCCTTCATATATTTGTTCCAAATGCATTTATGCATCTTGTAAATAAATTTGCCACTCTTAAACGCCTTTTATTGATGTCATAAAGTCTTTTACAAGATTTCCTGTGGGCTACAATTTGAAAAGTACAAAAGGAAAAGATTATTATTTTTTTACTGTCCTAGCAATAAAACATAATCTTCTGAGGCTGCTTTGCAGCATATGCAAACAAATTGTTTTTTACTTCTAGCTATCTTAACGAAAGACTTCCTGTTTATAGTGACTAATGGGATTTTATCCGCTTTATTTATGTGCATCATAATGGAAGGCTTGCTTATTCTTGGAATTCGGACACATTTGTTCACCTGTGGTTCTCAGGTTTCCAGTATAAGGAAAATATACTCTCCTTGTGCCTCTTGTCTCCATTCAGTATTGACAAAAACTATTTTCCCATCAGCTTACCAGTTAGAACAAACAAGGATGTTCACAATGACATCATCACCTTCCTAAGAAGTCGCATCTTCTGTTACAAAATGTTGACTATAAACCAAAATCCTCCTGTCACTCTTCCTGTACAATCTAATTAATCATAAAAATAAATTTTGAAACAACAACATAACTAACAAAACAAATAAGATTATTAATAAAGACAGCTCGGTCTAAGGTGTGAGATCCTATAGCCCTGAAAATGCCTGTCTGCTGTGGAACATAGTGGTTGCTGATTTTTGTCCTCAGAACATACATGTATTGGGAGAATTGCCGTTTGAAAAGCAGTTTCATTGTGCAAGTCGAAACAGCAGTCTCCTGCATTGCACAACACTGTCCACTGTTGCTGCATTGTGTGGGAAAGAGATAAGAAAAAAAAGGTTGTCATCAAGGCAGCAATCCAGGCTGAGTCAGAAGGATCAGTAGGGAGAGCCCAGTCAGCAGTCTATAAAGTCAAGGAGAATATCAGGAAATACCTCCTGAAGGATCAGTAGGAAATCACCTTTTCTGAGCCTAATTTGCCTCAGGCGTTAGTATTAAAAAAAACCCGAAGGTAACAAAAACCCACAAAACAAAACAAAACAAAAAATAAACACAAAAAAACCCCAAAAACAAACCTCCCAAAAAAAACCCCAAAACCCAAACCAAAACACCAAAGATACAAGATGTAGGTAGATGTAATAGTGTCAAGAACAATAAAAGTAATTACTTTTCTGCATATGCAGACCTCAAAAGCTGAATTTATTGGTTTCACAGTTGTAACGCCTTTGTTGCTGCTGTTGTTTTTTCCCAACACCTACATTTTTATACTGAGGGGTTTTGTTAGTCTTTGGTGCATGCCCAGTGGATGAAAAATAGGGTCTTTTGGAATTTGGTTGGCACTCCAGTGCCTTCCAGCTAGGATGAGGCATCTGAGGTGTTTAAGAGCATATATAGCTATCCTGGTTCATGAGGAGATAGGCAGTCCCAAAACTGGATGTTGGAACATCGGGTTTTGTCAGAACAAGCGTGATATGCTTGCTCACATGCCCATGTCTCAGCCTTGTTTAAGGAATGTATATGTATGCCATTTATCCTCCCAGCAACATGCTGTGTAGAGAGTTGCTTCACTTCAGCAGATGTTATCATTGGTCCTTTCTTTTAAGCCTTATTTGCCCTGTTTTTGTTCTCTGACATGGTTGGTGGCCCACCACATTGTGTCTAATCCTTGCCCAGAAGAGATGGAGATTCTCCAGGGTGCTGCTGGCAACCAACACTTAGCTTCAATCATAGAATCATGGAATCATAGAATCATAGAATTGTTAAGGTTGGAAAAGACCCTTAAGATCATCCAGTCCAACCATTAACCTACCGCCACTAAGTCTACCCTTAGACCATGTCCTCAAGCACTGCATCTACCCGTCTTTTAAACACCTCAAGAGATGGGGACTCAACCACCTCCCGAATGGCAAATTCCCGTTGTTTTGGACTAGTGAAGCATTATTCAGCAATAAAAAGTGGCTGTTTAGGAATGTCTGTAAGGTCCTAAAAAAAAAAAATTAAAATATTGTTAATTGTTTTATTATCTGTTTCCTGCTGGGAGAAAAGTGCAAAATTTAGTAATTATATAATTATAGTGTATGTTTTACATATACATGATTATGGGTACATTTTTCAGAAGTTATTATGGGTAAACAGTAAATATTAATTGATAGAGATCAGATGTCCTCCTCCTTATGGGATTGCTGTTCTTAAGAGGTAGGTTATGTTACTTAAGTTTTAGCTAAAGTGACATAGAATTAATAATGATTTTCATAACTTCTATTGCAGATCTGTTTGGATTTTGGAAATGGACTCTATGTGAAGGTAGGAAATAATGGATAACTACTTTTCTTTATCAGTGTCTGAAGAAGGGTTCTCAAGCGGGGAGGCATGCATTGCTTCATTTTCTGAAACATGAAAGTTGTGCAATGAATAGTGAAATTCTGGTGAATTGATTCAGACATCCATGAAACTGAGTGTCATTCAACTTTGAGAAACTTCCCCTAAAATAATTAATTTGCAGATATCTCTTTTTAACTCTCTGTAAATGAAATCAGCTGTTACTTTTTGGAAGATGTTAATTGTGGAAACGTTTCCAGTTGTTAAATTTAACCAGACACAGAAGGGACTGAGCTGGACAGAAGGATGAAGGGTGTCATGTAGAGTGGGAATGAGGGGTAGTTGAGCAAGAGTAGCAGAGGCCGTGGATGGGTTGAATAGAGGCCTCCTGTTTTGTGTGTTCTGTCTCAGAGAGAAGGTGGAGTCTCAGAGAGTGTTGATGGGGTGGCTAACAGGGTAATACGGCAGAAATGATGCGTTCAAACAGCATTAGTGCCAAACCTCTTCCCACATCTGATGACAAGCACTTAAATCTTCCAGAACAGGTGTATTTTCACCAAACCCTGGTCATGGGAACTTGCTTACATATTTAAAGCTTGTCCTACCTAATTCTGTCTTGTTGAAAAGACTAGTAATAGTTTTCCTCTTCAAATAACTTGAGGAACATGTTTCTCTTCGATTGTAGCATGGAAGGCTAGTGTCTCCTCACAGTTTCAATATTGCTAGGTATTGAAAGAGTAAAAACTCTTCAGAAATCTGAATTTCAGAAATCAGAAGCAGCAATAAAACATTCATCTGAAATGGCTACATATAATGCTGACATTCAACCTTGTTTTTCCACAGGTTTATAACCGATACAACAGGAGTGGTATGTTGTCACACCCCAACAGCTTAGTGAGACAGAAGCGAGAATGGACAGTCCCTCCGGCTTTCATACGGGAAGAGGAGGACAATTTTTCTAGGAATCCGATTGCTAGAGTAAGCTCAGAAAATAGATAAATACAGAACACACATCAAAGTAGACATGAAAATGTAAAAAGTTGTCCTAAAAACATGCATAAATATGTCTTCAATTTTAAAGGACTGTTGAATATCAGTTCAAAATTAGTACATTTGTTTCCATTTCCTTCCTTCAGCAGATGAGTTGCCCTTGCAGCCTGATTTGGCTCAGTCTCTCATCTTCTCCCAGCCACCAGTTTTCTTAAAAAAGAAAGGGGGTGCAGTGTCTTTCACTCCACGACCCCTCCTCAGCTGTTCTTGAACTGGGCAAGTCAGTATGAAGTGTATTAGTATGCTTAATTCATTATTTATTATTTTAAAACTGAACAAAAAATAACAAGGTGTTATCCTTTGTGCAAGAGTGAAGTCATTTGGTTAAACACCAGTGCTGAAACCTGGAATCACCACACCTGTTACTTTGGCAGGTAAAGTAACTGTAGATGGCAACAGGCTTGGTCATACTGGCACAATTTGTCACACTTGCCAAAAGCACACTTGCTTTTCCAGATGTTTCAGTTCTTTTCTGACAGCAGAAGAAGGGTATAAACTCTAGTCTGTGCAAGTTCTGTCAGGGGCTTGCTCCAATGTAGGTCACAGATTCTTCCCTATTCTTCCACCTGCTCCATGGTGGGCTCCTGCCTGGCCCAGGTACCTCTCCATGGGCTACAAGTGGGGTCTCTTTGTCCTCCATGGGCTGCAGTGGGACACCTGCTTCACCATGGTATTCTCCTCAGGCTGCAGGGCATCTTCTCTCAGTGCCTCCTCCTCCCCCCACCTTCAGACCTTGGTGTCTGCAGTTTCTTCCATCTTCTCAGTCCCTTCTCTAGTGGCAAAATGCAGCTGTTTGCGTTTTTCTCTCTCTAAAATGTGATACCCAGAGGCGCTGTGGTCCAGCCGGCCTTTTCAGCAATGGATTTTTGCCTTGAAAGCCCAGCTAGTATTTACTCTGTCGGACCTCAGAGAAGCTTCTAGATGCTTTTTGCAGAAGCCAGCCTGCAAAACCACAACACCTGGATACACTTGCATACTTGAGTCTAATCTCCCTGAAAAAGTTGTCATAACTTACTTCAGCTCAAGTAGCTTCAGTCTCCCCTGCTCAACTTACTGTTCCAGATTCTCTTTTTTCTTTTTTTTCTCGTCTCTCCCCACCTTGGTCCACATTTTACTTTCCCCTATCCATTTGATCAACCAGCTTCCTCCTTATTGCCACACTTTAGTTTTTCACCTTATCATGGTGGTTTTCCAGACTTCCCTTACACTTGCAATCCCATCATATTGTTTGCCCGAGTCTCATTTTCCTTCTTCCACAGACGTCTCCACTCCATGGTTCTCAGTTGTTGTGCTGCCCATCATAGAATCATAGAATGATTAGAGTTGGAAGGGACTCCCAGAGGTCATCTAGTCCAACCCCCCTGCAAGAAACAGGGACAACCCCAACTAGATCAGGTTGCTCATGTTCCTCATCTTGCACAGGATAGTCAGACAGAACATGTAACTCTTCCTGCATTCCTCTCAAGATCTCTACACTCAAAGCAGTGGAGGAAAAATTGTGCTTAATATTTATTTTTCTTTGTTCATTACAAAAATAGCAAAACTACTTTACATTTTTTATGTTGTTTTACTTACTGTATTTAATCTGTTATATGTTATATTTATTCTGTTAATGAACAGTGTTTAATCTGTTACATTCCTCCTAGATACATTCTGATCTCGAAGAGAATGGGGTAGTGGTGACTTACACTATATCTGGTCAAGGAGTAACAGAACCACCGTACGGATTGTTTGTTATCAATGGAAAGACTGGAGATCTAAACATAACAGGAAGGGTTGACAGAGAAAAGACTCCAATGCTGCTTGTAAGTTGAGTAGTAACTTCTTCCTTATAGGTGCCCTTCTATCCCTTTTTTCATCTATTATTTATTTATGTTTTCTTCAATTAGTTTTAATCCAGTTTCTGGATATTTGGGTTTATGTATGCTTATAAGCATGTTATTTATGCTTCTTTCTGTCTGGATTATTTCAGCTCAGAGGTCATGCACTAGACAAGACTGGAGCAAAACTGGAAGAGCCAATAGATCTCCCAATTAAAGTCGTGGATATAAATGATAATTTTCCAGTGTTTTCACAGGAAAGCTTTTCTGGTTCAATTGAAGAATTAAGTGAAACAGGTAACTTATTTTTAAAATAGTTGTTTTCATTTAGCTTTTCCCAACACATGCAAGGGCACAGATGCATACACTCTTTGCAGCAGCGTATCCACAGTAACAAAGATGTGTTCTCTTGCTTGTGTGGGTCAGGTTATCCACGTGTGAATGCAAGTTTTTATTCAGGGCTAAGCCGTGTGGTGTGATGATGGGAAAGCGTTCACATAAAGGCAGCAGAGACCAACGCTTCCTGTTATGGCATCTATGATTTAGTGTCAAAGCTACCACAAGCTCAGGAACCAGAGTTCGTCCACAGAAATTGCAGGGAAATGCAGTCTTCCTTCTGCCCTAGCAACCCCAGGCTATTTGTGGGGACTGTACTCTGCCACGCTCATGAAAAGCCCTGGTTTATCTCTGGGCTAGAGAGGTACTTGGCTGTTACGCACGTATAGCTGTGACCCAGCCCTCAAAGAAGACATGAGTGGCAGATTTCCTATTGATGTTGGTAAGCATATGAGCAATGGATTATTTTCCAGAGCATAAGAAATGCTGGAGTAAATCAACCCAATAATTACCTGACACTGGTCCTTTCAATGTCATGATAATCTGGAGAAAGACATTACTGACCATCCGCTTAGGTGAGGTACTGAGTTCTCTCAGCTGTCTTTCAGGTCACTAACAGCCATACATTAATGCCATTTTTGCCTGAATTCCAGCTAATGTTCAAACTTGGGCACTGGACACTGAGGTACACCCTTTCCCAGAGGACAAAATCCTATGCCATGGAGACCACCGTGTGTTTTGAGTGAAGCTGTCAGAGGGCATCAGTACAGGGAAACTGTTTTAACAATGCTCAGACAGAGGAGTTATTAGTGCCCCTGTTAATGTATGAGGGAAACACGGATTGTTGTTCAAAAACTTCTTTTCCTCTATTTATATTTTTCTGTCTGAATTACTGAGACAATTCAACCTCTTCCGTGCTTCTGGTGCAAGGAATCAATGAGTTAGATGTGTGGACACAATCTTCTTGTTTGACAGAGGATATACTGTTAACATGTACTGTTGGGATTTTAGGAACATTTCTTCAGCTCTATTCATTAAATAAATGAAGAGAAGAGCATCAGAAAATTGTGCAGTGCATCTGACAACAGTCTCTTAATTGTGACATTGCAGTAAAAATACTTGACAGTGCATGGCGGTGTAAACATACTGTATTTTCTTTGCTTTTTTCCCAGGTACAATTGTAATGAGGATTAATGCAACAGATGCAGATGAACCAAATAACCTAAATTCCAAAATTGCTTTCAAGATCATTTCCCAAAGCCCTAGTGCTGCATTCACTATAGATAAGGACACTGGCATAGTTCGAGTAGCAAAAATAAACCTTGACAGAGAGGTAAAACACCCGTCCCATTTTCAGTCTGTTACCACGGTCTTCTGATGCCTGTTGTGTGACCTTCAGCTTTGCCTGCTAGATTGGAGAGCTGGCTCCATAACCTTCCTTCACCTCACATAGGATTAGAGCCTTTTCTGGCTGATGGCTGTTTTTCAGGGACTGGAGGAGGATGTGAGGGGTGATGGGGTCAAGCTTGTATTCCACCTGTCACTTCTCTTGCACATACGGCTCCAGCTTGATGCTGTTGCTTTCTGTCGCTGCCACGCAGCCAGGACAGCAGTTTTGTGAAGCAAAGGGTTGTTACTTCTCTGTGCTGGAGAGCAAAAGACAGCACACCTCACCATCTGCAAAGCTGCTGACTGCATTGAGGCACTGTTACTGTAGCAGGTCAGGGCGCAGAGAGTTAGGACATGTGCTGCTGCGAAACCGCAGTGACAGCCAGATATATTAGCAGGATATTTACCTGTACTTGCATGAATTTTCAGTGGCCAGCAGATGGTGATCTGGATGTTGGCTTCTCTGCAGCTGAGGGCAGCATCTCTGCCTCTAAACCCTGCCCTGCCACGCAGGTATCACCAGCCACTGAAATTCTTTCATTTTCTATCTAAGTACAGTCTAACTCCCTTTGGGGGAGATGCAGGAGTCTCACATCATGGTCAAAGTCTCAGCTCTACTCCAGCGCGTCAAGGTAGTTGTGTGTGTGAGATTTACTACTGGCTATAGAGAGAAGAGGAGCCAGTTGGCCAGTTGGCCACGAGAGGGATTACCAAAGTCTAATAAGGATAATAAAGGGAAGGCAAAAGTTTTAGCCTGGATTAACACTTTTTTCTTCTTGTGGCAGACTCAAAGCAGCTATTCTTTGGTGGTGGAAGCAAGAGACCGTAATGGTGATGTAGGTGGGAATGCTGCAACATCTTCTTTAGAAATCAAGATTTTGGATGTCAATGACAATTTGCCTGTGGTTGAAAGCAGCTCAGTAAGTACATTTAATACAATATTTGACATGTTCCTGCACCTGTCAGTGTTGCATTGCCTCATGCAAGGTTATGCAAACCTTTCTTGCGCTGTGGAAGTGTCTGAAATCATGGCATCTTTTAAATAAGGGTGTTCTTCTTTTGCAGTTTGAACTAAGCATTGAAGAAAACAGAGCAAATGTGGAAATTCTGCGAATAAAAGTATCTGACAAAGATGAAGAGTTTTCTGATAACTGGCTGGCAAAATTTTCATTTGTTTCTGGTAATGAAGAGGGCTATTTTCATATGGTAACAGATAACCGAACAAATGAAGGGATTTTGACTCTTGTGAAGGTTAGTATATTCTTCAGTCTTCTTTAAACATTAGAATAATTTATTCCTTTTAAATTGACATACCTGTTTATATTCAGTCAGTATGTAAACTGTAAATTTCCATGGTGGACACTCCTCCTTTGGTATATTCTTTGTTGGGCACTCAGTACTTCCATGCAAAATAATGATTTTATCCAGCTTTACCACTTAACACTCTGTGTGATCTCAAACATATCTAGGGAGCAGAAGTCCCAAACTTTCCTTGCCAGGCAATGATGTTGTTTCATGTTCTGTAAATTTTCCGAGACTTTTGCTCTTCTTGCTGGTATCAGTGTAAATCTCTTACTTGGCTTGGCCACAGATAACATTGCAAGCAATCCTATGAACCATGGGCTACAGATCATTTAATGAATTTTTATAAATTGAAATTACAAAATTATTTTCCATAAAGAGAAAATTCTTTTTCATTAATTTCACTTCCCTATAGTGCACAGGAACTGAAGACTTATAGTGCCCTTAACCATTTTTTTTCCTTTCCTTCTCTGGTTTCCTTATATGAAAACTGATAATTGTAAAAAAGCATTGTATAAGCATTATTAAGTAAACGAATTGTTAAAAAATAGTAATTGGAAGAGCCATGTAATACTGAGGACTGATTCACTGAAAGTAAAGACAGAATATATGGGTGTTTTAAATTAGTTTACATTCAGTAATATAAAGACACAGTCCATTGATTAAAAATAAGAATAATTTTCCTTATGTACTTTAAAAGAGATGAAGCATTGTGTGTTGAGAATAACCTGCTAACCAACAGTTGTTCTTTGCACTGTAGTATCCTTAGTATTTAAATATGGATGCTGCAATAGTATTTTAATATTGTTATTTAAATATTATATGTATTAATGTTGTCTAGATATCAGATTCTGTCAAATTCTGAGTGTTTTTGTTTATTTATTTATTGCTTTAGGAGCTGGATTATGAAAAAATGCAAAGCCTAAACTTGGGCATTGTTGTTACCAACAAAGCAGAGTTCCACAAGTCAATCAAACACAGTTATAAGGCACAAACAATTCCAATCAAAATTCACGTGGTTAATGTGCAGGAAGGCCCTGTATTCCCCGGTGGCACAAAAATTATTGAAGCAAGTGAGAAACTGAAGATAAAACAAGTCATTGGGCAGTATCAAGCCTATGATGAAGATACTGGAAAAATAGCACAGCGCATTGTGTAAGAAACTTTTTGTAACAGTCATAACTGTGCACATCAGAAATCACATCTTACTGTAAAAATGTGTGTATTGAACTGAAATAATTTCGATGGCAGTGCATAATTTGCACCTAAACCATCACTGTCAACAATATTCTGTTATGAAGAAAATAGGTGACTTGAAAAGCCTGCTTGTTTGGTGAGGTGTGACTGTTTTGGCTGTAGTTGCCCCTGCTTGCATTCTTTTTGTCATGCCTGTCTACTTTTGAGAGCTGATATACTCATCTGACTCCATCATCTGAAGGAATGTTAGGAAGAAATAGGCAGAAGCATCTAGTAGTTGGACAGAAAGGGTATATAGTAGGAAAGTCTGTGTGTGCATATCTCTGGATTTTTGAACCACAGCTCTTTGGGTAAATTGTTGAATCACCACCATGGCTTTTACACATGGTGCTGAGCAGCAGAGGTGCCTATCCAGTGGTGGACCTCTCTGCCCCACAGCTGCAGTACAGTCTTTCCCAGATGTCTGCTGCTCACATTTTGTTGGCAACAGGGATAGAGGGGAAGAGCACCGCAACCAGCAGCACAGCTCCCTCTCCTGCTCTGGTGTCATTCTCTAATTTTACTTATATAATGCCTCCATACCTGAATCCTGACTGCAGAGGGAGAAACAGGTTTCAGCATTCAAGGGAGCTTTAAAATCTTTGGTTTATAGTAGAAACGAATACCAGTTGCTCTGCTTAAATGACGAGTAAACATGACAGTGAAGCTGGTTTTTCCACTAATGGTCATGTTCCTCAGTATAAATATGTACATCCTTATATGCAATTTTATTCAGATACGTGAAAGGAAGAGATCTAGCAGACTGGTTCACAGTAGATGCAGTCACAGCTGAAATCAGACTCGCCAAACAACTTGATTACGAATCATCTTACGTAGTAAATGGTACCTACACTATCACCATGTTGGCTGTAACTACCGGTAAGTCAAGAGGGTTTTGTTTTCACACTAAGGTATTTTTAGGGTTTAGTTTGCCTTTCTACAACTATAGTTGGTTTAACCTCCTTATCTTTAACTACCTAAAAGTTAGGTGCCCAGTGCATTTTCCCATAGGCTCTGTATTTGGTAGAGGCACAAGGACAACACACTGAAATCGGGTGAACCTTGGAATATGTTCCCAGGGTGCTCATTTCTCTGGCTAGATGCAGTTGAGCTTTTTGAAAAGTTTTACAAAGACTGTGTTTGATGGGATCATCCCTTGTCGAGGTGGAAATTGAGAGTATCTCGGTATGCTAAATGGCACACTTCAGAGTCCTCTAAGTTTTGAACAGGCTGGATCAATTAGTTGAGGGCAACTATCTGAGGTTCGACAAGGCCAAGTGCCAGGTCCTTTGCTTGGGGTAGTGTAGTGTGACCACCCCATGCAACACTACAGGCTTGTGAAAGAGAGACTGGAAAGCTGCCCAAAGGAAAAAGGCCTGGGATTGTTGCTTGATAGCTGTCTGAATATGAGCCAGCAGCGTGTGCCCATCTGAAAAAGAAGGCCAACAGCATCCTGGCTTGTGTCAGAAACAGTGTGGCCAGCAGGACTAGGGAGGTCATCATGCATTGGTACTTGGCACTGCTGTGGCTGCATCTTGAGTACTGTGTTCAGTTTTGGGCCTCTCTGTAGAAGGGCATTAAGGTGCTGGAGCGTGTCCAAAGAACAGCAGTGAGGCTGGTAAAGGGACTGGAACACAAGTCTTATAAGGAGCGGCTGAGGGAAGTGGGGTGGTTTAGCCTAGGGAAAAGGAGACTGCAGGGTGACCTTATTGTTCTCAACAACTACCTGAAAGGAGGTTGTAGCCATGTGGGTGTCAGTCTCCTCTCCCAAATAATAAGCGATGGGAAAAGAGGAAATGGCCTCAGGTTGTGCCTGGAGAGGTTTAGATTGGACATTGGGAAAAATTTCTTCGTTGAAAGGGTTGTCAAGCATTGAAACAAGCTGCTCAGAGAGGTGGCGGAGTCACCATGCTTGGAGTTGTTAAAAAAAACATGAAGATGTGGCACTTTAGGGCATGGTTTAGTAGACATGGTAGCATTGAGTTGATGGTTGGACTTGTTGTTCTTGAAGGTCTTTTCCAACCTTAAATATTTTATGATTTTTGTGAAAGCTAAGCAGGAAAGACTATCTGAACTTCTTGTGTATCTACTCAAAATTGTTGTCGAACCTAACTTTTCTTGTGTACCCATACACAGGAAGTAAGGAGCTATTTAAGTCAAAATAGTAAAACAACTTGCCTTTTAAAGAACTTTGTCAATATGTTTATTAACATTAGGAATTAAATATTGCTTCAACTTATTTCAGAAATGTTTGTGTTTGGGCAAATAGTGTTACTATTTTAAGAATAATTAATATTTTTTTTTCACTGTTCAAATTTTTTTTCCTCTAAAATCTTAGATCTTCCTAAGAAAACGGTCACCGGCACAGTCGTTATTCAAGTCAAAGATGAGAATGATAACTGCCCAGTTATCGTGAATGCTGTGCAGACTGTGTGCTCAGATGCAAAATCAGTTGATGTTACAGCTAGTGATTTGGATGGATACCCTAACAGTGATCCCTTCAGCTTTACTGTCATTGATAAGCCAGAAGGAACAGCAAAAAAATGGATCATTGCATCCAGAAACAGTAAGGAAAAAAAATTTAATTACTTTCAGTTCTTTGGAATCCTGGTGGTGTAATTTAGTTCCCATCAAGCTGACACTTAGGCTGACCCAGACATAAAAAACCTCATATATTACCAAGTCATGAATGACAACTCATCTGCCTTCTCTCTAATGGCTGTAGAAGTGCACTCCTGTTTTGTAAAGCCTGCTGCTTTCCCTCTCTTGGACTGTCCTTTCCTAGCCTGATGACCTATACATGGTCACCATGATTTTGTGGGTGATGCTGGGATCAAGCCATTCCCATCTTGCCACAAAAAACATGCAGTGATAGAGGATGCTTTTGGCTAAAAGTGAGCTTGGAGATATGGTGGTATTACTGGCTGCAGTTGCCCTAGCTTAAAAGTCAACAAATAAATCTGCCTGAATAGTGGGTCTTGAAAATGGGGAATGCAATGTAAACTTTCTAAGATTACCCGTCACGGTAGGAAAAAAAAACCCACATAAATTGTAATTAATTTGAATGAGGATTTCAGAATGAGGTGAACATTTGTTTCTTACATTTCTGTTGATATCAACTAGGAAATGTTTGAAGGAAATGCTTTAGGCAGCTTGAAAGTGCTTTTATTTTCATTATTCTGTTATCCATAAGCGTACAGTATAGCTCTGTAAAACAATCAAGAGTTACCCTAATGGCCAGGTGTAGGATGCAGAAGGAATCTTCTTGCTCTTTTTCATCTCACTTGAACCCATACTAGCAGTAATTGTAGGGAACACAGCTTTTCCAAACTGGGTGGCATTCCCAGCTGGGAAGATCATCAGGGCATCTTTTGCTTAGTGGCACCCTTGACGTGACATGGCCATAGGAGCCAGTGGTCTGTTGGCTGCCCAGTCTCTCTCTGTGGCCTTCAGCAGATTAATCTGCATAGAGACTATGTTTGCTTGTGAATTCAGCCTTTGGCTGTCTTTTCAGTGTGAAGGTGAATGCTAGATAGGGGTTTGGGCTGTCTTCCATGGTCAGTCTGCTGCTGTGAAGTTCTTTGCAGTTACCTGAGATCAGTGAGCACGGCTGTTTGTTACCAGCATCAGTTACATGATGAAAATAAGAGTGCGTACGCTACAGCAGCAGCTAATGCAACTTAATTCCGTGGCATTGGTTGTATTTCACTGGAGGGGGTTTGTTAGTAGGCTGTGATGGTTTTATTTCCCTTAGTTTACAGAAGTCGTTTCTTGCTACTCATTTCTTGTTTGTCTTTTCTTTTTCTTTAACCTCCCACTTCTGCCTCAGGAACCAGCATACAGCTGGTACCACAAAACCTGGAGCTGGGCAGAACCGACATTCCCATCCTGATAAAGGATTTCCAGGGATTGAGCTGTGCTCAGGCTCAGTACCTGCAACTGAGTGTTTGTAAATGTACGGATGATGGCATATGCAAAGAGAAAATTATTGGCGCTAAGTCAGTGGGCCTGGGACCAGCAGCGGTCGCACTAATCATCCTGGCGATTTTGCTTTTGCTGCGTAAGTAATTGTTTCGCATTATCTCAGAAGAACTGTAAATGTACTCTGCAAGGCACCAGGAAAGAAACAGTCCAACCCCCAGGTTTAATCATCATGATAAATACTGTGTAAGCTCCTAGTCTGTGTGAAGTCATGGCAAATCCCCAACTGATTTTGGAAACATCAGCATTTTGCCCTCAAAGGATTTCAAGCTATTTTAAAATTAATATGTACAACTTTAATATTTGTTTATGGCTCGGTAAATAACAGGTGGGGAAGCAGAGTAAGGAATCCTTTGGCTGTTTCCCACACCTCCCCTCTCCCCTACCCCGCCTTTTCCCATTGAGACCGCAGCACTCTCTCTGCTCACTTCTCCCTCACCACAGACCCAGGTCTGGTGCCTTGCTCTGAGCAGCATGTGATACTATTTTTCTTTGTTAAGAAAAAAACAGAAACTTGAAAATACAAGAGGAATGCTTTTAGACAGGGCACGGCCATGTGCACCAGTGCTGTATTTAAAATGGCAGTAGTTTATTGCTTGCACTAGTAGCAGTCTAGCTGTGGCAAAACAAAGTTCATGCCACACGAAAAGGCTCTGCTTCTGAAACTGGATTGAGTTCCCCAGGCAACGCTCCAGACGTGTGACAGGAGTGGTGAGGTGGAATTTGTGTGACGCCATGTCCTTATCTGGTAGTAAAAGAACAGGAGGAGTTAGAAATGCTGAGGTTGTATGGGGATAATCAGGACTTGGTTTTGGTATGTGAGATCTTCTATAGAAGTATAGCTATACACACGCGTGGTCATCTGCAGGATTGACACCCTGACTGATTCTCAGTTTACCCTCTAGGAAACCATCCTGGCATGCATTTCTAGGAAATACCTTGAATATTTGGGAATGTGTCTTCAGTCTTTATCAGCCCGCATACCGATGACAAGCTGGCTAAGCACACCTTTCAGTGGCCAAACATGGGTACTGGCTGTCAGCGCGCACTGACCCTAACCATCGCGTAGTTAATGGCAGGCTTCTGTTTCCACAGTTATTCCACTGTTACTGCTGCTGTGTCCCTGTGGCTCGGGAGCGAAGGGATTTGCCACGATACCAGACTACAGCGAAGCAATGTTGCGTCAGTGGAACAGCGAAGGGGCAGCTCCCGAGGAGAAGGCATGTATCTATAACAGCATTTCTCTTTGATTTCTGTCCAGGCGTTCAGTTTGGCACTTGGCACCTCTTCCGTGTTATGGGCTGTTGTTATATCCACACATTCAGTTAAATATTGATTAAAATTAACCCTCTGAGGCTCAGTGAAGGATGCAATGGAAGGTGAACTCCACCTGCAGCTCTAGAAAAAAAACACCATGGTGTTTAAACCCCAAAGTAAAGGGAAAGCAATCAAGCAGATGTTGATGGTATCTGAGCAGAAGGTAGGAGTGTGGGAAAAGGATCCCCGCTGTGAAGGGAGAAGCATTTGCATTTGCAAGCCTGAGTGTCCTGTGCCCCTTTGGTAGTATGGTACAGCAGCGAAAGAGTGGGTTATAAAGCTTAGCTTCTCCTCCCTAGTTTGAAGTTTTAGGCTGCATTTTAAATTACTTCCCTCTGCATTTGCCTTTTTAAACAGAGGAAATTCTTAATTAAAAACAAAACAACAACAAAAAAATGTGTCATAAAAAGGTGCAGATATGCAGAGGGAACTGTGACTGCCAAGAGAAGTTTGCCCTTTCTTGTTATGCTACAAACCCCAGTTTCCAGAGAAAGGGCATGACACTCACATGCTTTTGCACAATAACAAAGCAAGCAGTAAAAGACTTTGATTTAGAGCCAATGCTGACACCAAATTCTCATTAAAAGACAATTAACAGGGAAGCCAAACTGCCAGAGAAGAAGAAAGGGCTGGGCAGCACCCTAGAGGCAGCAGGCAGTGCACACTGCCCCACTTTGTGTCTGAGGAAAGCTGGGTAGAGTCTTTCTTGGAACAGCTCAACTTCCTGGAGTTGGGCAAGCTTTTTTTTTTTTTTGTGGAGTTTCAGTCTCCTTTCACTCCCAACCCTTTGAGTTTCAAGAAAACAATTGCCTATAGAAATATTTCCATGATCCTCCTTGGGATCCTCCTTGGTTGTGGAAGCTGCACCCTATTTCAGGAGGCCATTTACTCTTTGCAGCAACATGTCTTAAGTGCGAATTTGAACAAGTTGTAAGACAGTACCCTCCCAGGTCCCACCCAGCCCTGCTGCTGGTTCGGTGAGTTCCATGTGCTAGACAGAGCAGCTTTCATGTCACATCCTAATTTGTGTTATTTATTTAGCCAGCGCTGAGCCTCATCACAGCCACTGCTCTGGGGAACTCGAGAGGAGCAGCTGGTGGAACATTAACAGCAGCAGCGGTGGCGGCAGCAGCAGCAGCGGGAATGAGTGGAGAGGAAACTGCAGCAGGTGGGGGCAGCTCTGCCTCTCATGTAAGGGAGCATCTCAGCACTATTACCAAGGAAAGGTGGGAAGAGCAAAACCATCTCCTTTCTGGTGCTGAGTATGGAGTCATGGCAGCTGGAGGAACTGAAGGCGTGACAAGTATAGATGGCAAGACAGTGATGGCTGGAGGAGGAGCCATGGCAGGAGCAGCAGGAGCCATGAATGAAGAATTTTTAAGAGACTACTTCAATGATGTAAGCATATGACCTGGAAATAACATTATTTTTATATTTACACTTAATGTTCTGAGATGCTGTTCATATGGTTGCAAACACAGATGAGTAATGGTGTGCATATGACCAGTCCTGGTACAGTGGCCAAGGTCATGTGCATGTGGAGTGGGGGCATTAAGAATTTTGGGGTTAGGCTCACATGTGGGACTTAAGAGCATGCCAATGTTCAGTCTTGCAGCAATGGGTGCTTAAAAGATCTCACACAACAAGACCCTTCTCTCAAGAGATGTACTTGGGGATGGGATCCAGATTATTCAGCAACGACCAAGGAACCCCTTTCCCAAGAAGAAGACATAAGAAAGACCGTGTGATATAAATCACGGGGACTTAAGCACGTTAAACTGGCCTGTAGGGAGGTACCTATGACTCATCATGAATCACAGCTACAAACTATAATGGAGCAGGTTTTTGAAAGATAAGTCATGGATGTCAAGCAGTAGGTGGATCTGCATTGTCAAAGCAGCTGATGAAGGAGGTGGTGCTGCACTTGTCTCTCAGCCCAGTAGCAGGGTAAAGGGCCATTCACCAGAAATATATGAGGCCCATGTTGCAATCACTGTTCTGCCTTTTTGTGTGTGCGTGACCTAACCTCTGACCAGTAGGTTATTCCCACTCCTTGCAGCTATCCCTCTTTGCTTAATAAGCATCATCAGTCCTTAGGCTGGTTAGGTCCTAATAGTAGAAGCTTCACTTCCTTATGCCAGGAGCATACTTATTGTCCATCCCCTGTACAAACACAATACCTTCACACCCAACATCACACTGGCTGATGATGGGGTCCTGCTGGGAGTAGCTGTGCAGCTTTGAGTCACCACCTCAGGCCAGGGAATGATTTGAGCATAAGACATTTATATGTCTTGTGAGTGCGCTAGGTACTGGTCCTCTGGGTGAACAGATGCAGTACAGGCAATTCTGTCTTCCTGCTGCTCTTTGAGCTCTGTAATTTTTGAGACATGCTTTAAGAATAGCTGCCTGCTCAAGTCCTGCAGAAGCACTTACTGAAGTTCATACTACAGTACTCTTCATAATTTCTGGGAGGCTAAAATATCTCAGATTGTAGGGAAAGAAGCCAACCAGACAAGTAACCAAGCCAAACAGTTTCAGATGTGTGCTCATTGTTTTATAGAAGCATCTCAGGTAATGTGCTGACTCCCAGGATCAAATGCAGATAAACATGGAGTCAGCTTGGGTCTGGATGTACACCACATCACTCAGATGCCTGAGCTCGTATGTGCTCCGGAACTTCAGATGTGGCAGAAAAGTGGTTCTGAGCACAAGCCAGCAAATATATTAGGTAAAGCTGGTTCAGCAGAGGCCCAGAGGATTTGGCTGTCTTCAGTCCTGGAATTGGAGCTGGTGCAAGCACACACACAGGTATTTGTGCTACCACCAACACTAGTCCATTGCAGACGATGCTTTCAGACTGAGCTGGCCCTGGAAGCACTGCAGTCAGAACCTGTGAGATCTCCTTGTTGCAAAGTGACCTGAATAGAGCCTAAAAATTCATATGCTGGACAGTGTGCCCATGCTTATCAAACTGTTTAACTTTGTGATTTTGTTGTTGTGGTTCCGCTCCTTGGGTGTGATCCCAAAGGCGATGCTAGTGAAAAGGGCCACGGCAAGTGGTGACATGTCAGCGTGTACTCAATTTGCATTTAAATGCTAGGATACTCTCAGACATGGCTCTGGCACTCTCCCACCAAGGCTTAGTTACAGGTGAAGTTAAATTCACTGAACCAAAATAAATCTCTTTGTGAGGTCAGAGCAGTTTCACAAATGGCTGTCTGGTATGAACAGAAGCAGCTGGTTATAATACTCAAGGTTTTCAATCTAAATCCAGGACACGCTATGTTTTTTCTTCTCATCAAGTCTACTCCAAGCTCAGACTAACTTTGAAAAAGCACTTTTAAGCACTGTACTTGGTTCACTGACAGTTTCTGTGAGTTCAATTAAATTTTCTTATTTTAACCTTTAACCAAGCAGCCCTAATTTTCCAACTTATTGTGTCTAGAATTGCCATTAATGAACTTCTGCTTGCTTTTGTTTTCTGTCTGCAGAAAGCTGTCTCTTTTGCGGAAGAAGATGAAGCCCAAGCTGCAAATGACTGTCTCCTGGTGTATTCCCAGGGAGAGTCAGGCTCCCCCCATGGCTCCATTGGCTGCTGCAGCTTTATTGAGGGTGATCTGGACGACCATTTCCTTGATGATTTAGGAGACAAATTTAAGACTCTAGCAGAAATATGCATAGGCAGACACATCAACATGAAAGATGGTAGCTCCAGGAATGAATCGGGTTTTGGTCTTAGTGACACCAATGCGCTGTTCTTAGGCGAGCAAAATGCTTCCAGCTCCGAACAAGCCTTTGCCTCGGGCAGTCGCTTCCAGCCCACCCCACCAGTGTACACAAGCAGTGGCACGGGAAGAGAAACCGTGTCCGAGGAGGTGCTCACAGAAACAACCTTTGCATCCCGCTCCGGGCAGCACAGTGCCCAAACCCTTCCCGCGGCCCGTGCAGAGACCAATTTCACTGTGACGGAAACGTCCTACTCTGCGGGGGCTCCTGCCCACTCAGCCACTATCTTTCTAGACCCCCAGTTTAAGGAGAATGTAGTGGTAACAGAGAGAGTGCTGGCACCCGCATCGAGCTTGCAGGGTATGGTGGAAATCCCTGACTTGCCACATGGAAGTAATGTCGTGGTTACAGAGAGGATGGTGAAGACAGAGGGTGCCAGACCAGGAGCTCTGATGGTTCAGGATCTTCCCGACTCCCAGTATGTTGTGGTGAGGGAGCGGGAGAGGGTGCTTGTGCCTGCTGCAGAGCAGGGCTCACTCAGCTTCCCCACTGTGGCGGAGGGACACAGCATGGTGGTGAATGAGAGTATGTTGTCAGCCTCAGGGATACAGAACAGGGCCGAACAAGTGGCAAGTGCTGGCTCAGGAAGGCAAGAGCACACCTTGATCGCAGATTCCCTGCTTAACCAGTCAGGCTCCAACTTACAGGGGACGCCTTCTGCCAGTGCCACGCTGAGCAAGTCTTCCAGGGTCACCAAATACAGCACGGTGCAGTACACTCGCTCGTAGTGTAGCCCTTTGCAGGGGCAGTGGTGTCCAGCAACCCTGTGCGAGTGCATGTCTCACCTTGGGCTTTTTCTTAAGACCTGAGTTTGCAGGAGCTGTCAAAGTGAGATGGAAGTAGTAGTGAGATGGCCTGCAGTAGTTTGTAAGTAAGGATTTGTAAGCAAGGATTATGAGCAAGAAGATAGTAAGGAAATCTGTGGTTATTCAGCAACATTGGCAGGAAAGCTTTTGAAGTGGAAAGATGTGGGAAGTATTTTTTTTTTCCTTGTGTGCTATTTTTGTAATTGCTTTATATTATTCAGTTAGTATAATAATACTACAGAACCAGAGCTGAGCAGGTATAGGAAAGCAGAAAAAACAGTCTAAAATCTAGTGATGGATAGTAGCATGCAAAGCCTGAGTTAAGTTTCTGACCTGCTGCTGTTCAGTTCATCTTCTGAAGTTTCTCCCTAAGGGGCATGAGTTTGTCATTGCTATCTGTTACCTTGTGGCATGCCCCTGAGCTGCCCTTGCAGATCTCTGCACCTCTCCGTTCTCTCCTTCCTGAGAAGCCGAAGCAGGAACATCCTCAGGGCAGCGCCCTGTTGATCTCCTGGAAGGATGTCACAACTTCAGGCCGTGGTGGTTGTACCTTAAGCAATCAATAGTTGCATATTGGCATAGGGGTTAAAGAGAGGAGGCAGCAAAAAAAAAGCTGAGAACTGCAGGTTTTGGTACCTTGATATAAAAGTTCCATTACTTGTTGTGCGTCTGGACTGGCATGGACCAGTAAGCATTTGCATCCGCTGGCTCATAACTGGTCCTTTAATACCTGCCAAAACTGACGTTCGCTTTAGAGCCGGAGATCCAGTCAGTGACTTTGCTAGCAGGTTTACAGCCCTTTATGCCCCTTGGAGATCTGTAGGATACCAGTGGATTCGTTAGGGGCGATTTTGATTCTCTCTGCGAACTCACAAGCACAGAAACGCAGGCGTGTGTGTGTGTGTCTGTGTGTGTCTGTGTGTGTCTGTGTGTGTCTGTGTGTCTGTGTCTGTGTGTGGTTCTGCTGGCTCCAGCACCAGAAATCCCGCTATGAGGGCAGCTTTCCTTAGCTCTGACAGGACAAGAGAAAGCTCCCTATGGTTCTGCAATACTTAGCAGTTGCTTGTCTTTCTCTTAACTTTATGTGGTATACAAGCAGAGGAGAGCACTGCGTGTGGTTTATCACTATGTATATATGCACATGTAAATAGTTATTTGTATGCAGTTTGAAACATTTTAAAGACAATTTTATATCCATGCACTCCACGTGGTTAGTCAGAGTGGAAAGGAGTATTTTTGATTAGGTATTCTTCCGTGTTTTTGTCATACCTGTAAACTCAGCAAATGGGTCATGTATAGCCTGTATTCTGCAGAGCTTTCTGGCTGCTTCCATCCTGGAGTTTTCCTGCAGCTGCAGTGTTGTTTTCCATTGGTATGTTTTTGCCTTTGACTGGAAGTGCTTTCAGTTTGATTTTACTGATAAGAATGTAAAAGAAAAAAAAAAAATCGACCCAAAACATACAACTGGGTACATCTTGATAGATGGGCCATTAGGTTAAGTGGAGGAGTGCTTCCAAGCAAATCAGCCTACTGGTTTGCTTGGACCTGTTGGTTATTTATCTCTTAAACTTCACTTTTAAAGTATGTGTATTTACTTTCAACCAAGCATGCAGTTTTAAGTGGTCACTGTTTTTTCCTGCCGTTAGGGGGAGTGAACTTTTAAATGGAGTATTTCTGTGGTTTTATGTGATCTTAAAATAAAGAACCCTGCTGTATTTGTTTGTTCATAATTTGGTTTTAAGCCCCAGTGAAAACTCTGACTTTACTACTGCAAATAAAAAGTTTCAAAATAGAATGAGGATTGGGATTTCCCAAACACCCTGAAGGGAGCATACAGCCGCAATAAAAGTTGTCCTCCCACTAACTTACAGATTCTGAAAACACTCTGAATTCTGCCTGCTGGTTAAATGAACTAAACTCTGTCAGAACTTGATGCAAGACAACAGCCTCCCATCCACAGTTCACCAGGCTTTGAGTCAAACCCTTCTGATCAGTTTAAACTTCCAAACAGCCTGGCGTAAAATATTGTCTCGGTTTTACAGATGCTGAAGCGTGTAGTTGTTAATGTCCAGAAGGGGTTGTAAGAGTCAGGCCGGTGTCACAGAAATCCCCACTCACATGTGAACTGTTTATATATAAACTTTTATCACGGATTTGCTAGTACTGTGATGAATCTGTCCAAACATATTCGTTAAGAGTGAATCACCATTAGCCTTGTACAAAGAGGTCAGATTCTATCTTCATGTGCTAATCCTGGCAGAACTTCCATGGGATTAAGGCAGTCACTTCTGATGGAGCTCTGTTTTGTAAACGATGGTGGCTGGAGAGAGGAATGTACAGACCCAAACTAATGGGAATGCCTGGTTAGCATCCAAACACCAGATAACCCTCAGACTGGGACTAGCCCTAGCCACTTATCTTTCTGAGAGATGCCTCATCCTGACTTCAGAAGTAAAAACGAAGTCTATAATTTTCTTATCTAAAAATAACAGAGTGTGGTTATGTTGAAATACCAGAGTGGCAGGGACTGTATCCACACTGCTCTTCTGTGATTTGTTTTTCCTGCGGTTCCTCGCTAAGTATGTCAGGCTCCAGAGTATGGACCAGCATGCTGCAACAAGGACATGGCCATCCCTGGCAGGAGGGCAAGTGGAGGGGCTGTCCCAAGCACCCACAAGAAGGAATTTCCTGCATTGTGCCTTGGCTTGTGCTCAGAGCCAGGCTAGACTTTGCAAGACAGGACAATCTCTTCCAGGCTCTGTTCTTTGCTGGGAATCTGACCACTGTCCACCATCAAAGATTTAAAGTTTGTCAGGGTTATCAGTAATAAATCAGTTCTTTAAAAGTTACATAAACCGGTTGCTTTCCCAAGGAGATTGATGGCAAGTGTTTATGGCCTTGAGGCATCCCAAAAATGCATCACTCCCTCTGCTTGTGCCGTGACAGCTGAGCTACTGACTCTGGCTGCCTCTTCAACTGGCTCCTTCCTTGGTGGCCTTTGAGCTCCCTGTGAACTCCAAGCTCAGTGGCAGCATCTGCTCTGCTGGCCTTGCAGGTAGGGAAGCTGCTCTCTGTCTGGTACCAGGACAGGCTTTTGAACATGCTCCTCCAGGTGAAAATTGGGATGGTGGGGGGAATTTTAGAAATCGATGTCAAACTTCTTACGTATGTGAGGACATGAGGCTGGGCTGAACAGGGACCCAAGCACCAGCTGGGTGCAGTCTGTGAGCCCATCTTAAGGCACACCAGCGAGGAAGGCCAGCCCCTAGGTGCCTAAGGTCCTGTGGATGCTCAGAGCATGATGTAAGGCGTGCCAACACACACCAAGCCGCAGGGCAGGCCCCCTACAGGATCTGGTTTTGTTGGCACGACAAGAAAAATGGGTCCCGTTCAACTGGTCATGTGTAGGCTTTGGCCCAGGGACCGCAGCTTGCAAGCACAAGTACCCCAGCCTGGGCCATGCCAGCCTGGGCTGGAGCTTGGTGGGGCCGGTGCAGTGCCATGTGTCATAGCGGGGGGTGATGAGGGCACAGCATGGCCAAGAGGACTTGGGATCTTTTTCATTTTCCTAAGTGATTTGAATCCAGGGCTGCCCAGACCAGGATGCTCCATGTAGGAACAGGCACCATGTCTCCTGCCCTGTGGTCACTCAGTTCCTGGAGCTGAAGCACACACTGTTACCAAAGCTGCTGTCAATGGGAAAGATTGATCATGTCCAGGGCACAAGTCCGCAGAAAAGGAACCCACTGAGGGTTACCCAATGCACAGAAATGACTTCCAGCTCTGGAGAAAGCTGAGAGTCCCAGTGGGAAGACCCTCTATCCTAGGCTTCCTCTTAGGGTGACTGCTGGTGATGGAATACTGAACACAAAGGACTTTTGTCATGATCCAGGAGAGGCGTGACATCAAGGGAGAACAGGACAGCAATCATCTGAGCAAAGAGGAACTGACTGGAGGAGGAGAAACGGGGCACATTGCTCTCCTTGCAGAGAGCGACCACTGAATAAAAACTAGTGAGATAGAGGGAACTGTTTGCTAGGTGAGCCATGCTCAGTGCCCCAACTCCTGTGACAGTCTGCCAAGAAACAAGAGCATAAACCTAGCCATTGTGACCTTTGAACAATGCAGAGATTACAGTCTCCAGATCCCACTTTCTCTGGGTGGGTTCACCTCAGGCGCTGGCACTGCTAGTGATTAAGTCATCCCGCACATCCTATTGCTCAGCACCTTGGCAGCTGAAAATCAAATTCAGAATGTCCCCTCTCCCAAGAAGGCATCAATGCCATTGCAGTTTATGCAAAACAGATGCTGAAAGCTGCTCCACAGAGGAGCTGCCACAGAGAGTATCGCAGTGTCCACAGCTCTCTGCTGACTGCCTGCTGCAGAGAACAACTTCCTAGGCAGCACCAAGTGCTGGAGGGTCTTGGGTTTTGTACTTGAAGGATACAGAGCGAACAAGCTGCCCTGGGATTTGGTACCAGTGGCCCATGCCATTCTCCCCACTGCACCGTGTCTTTATTTCCACAGCTGAAAACACCCACCAAAGCAGGCAAAGCTGCGGATCTAATTCTGAGGTGGAGCAGGGATGGGTACCTGCTCCCC
>VXBZ01012063.1:157964-205295 GCA_013399135.1 Heliornis fulica | reverse complement strand
GGGAGGAATGCTGGGAATGCCCGAAGCCACCAGGTGGCAGCCTGCGATCGCGCGTGTCCCCTGTCTGTCCCCTCCCCCGCCCCGGGACATCGGGGATGCCGAGAGCGGCTCAGCGGAGCCCGGGGATTCGGGCCAGATCCCCGAAAACGCAGAGAGCCGGCCCTGCAGAGTAGCCAGCTAAAGCCCCAGGCAGCCGGCAGCGCGATGGCGCCGGCGGGGCTGGGCCGGCGTTCCCGAAGCCTTAAGGGGCTCGGCTCGGCTCGGCTCGGCTCGATTTTACCAGTTTCATCACCAATCTCTCAAATCAGATGTTCTCTGGCAACGTACCCACACTCTGTTGTTCTCGAAGGACGAGTCCCTTAGGAAGCAGTTACAGCTTTTTTCTTTCAGAAGTTTTGACACCTTTTGTAATGACAAGAAAAACAAAACTCAACCCGATTGACAGAACTGCAGCCCGGCCCGGGGGGAGCAGTAAATTTCCTGATGGGTCTCATCTCAAGTGATGTCGGAGCACAGTCTCCAGAGGGTCCTCCACATCCCCTTTCTTTCAGCTTTGCATGGTTTTGATCTGGGGCAGCTCGACGAGTGTGCTGAGATTATACCAGTGATAAATCAAGCTCGTGGAGGGGAAGGAGGATGTGGGGAGGAGGGTGAGATGGGTGGAGGGGGAAATGCACCCCAGTTCAATTTGTGGTGGTTTCTGTATGACTGTCACCCTACGTCAAAAGAACAGCTGGTCAGAGAAGACAGAACCTTTACAGAAGAGACCTGTTATGGGTGTTTGGGGCTTTGTAACAGCAAAAATTGAAAACGGGTTATGAGGAAGCTGTTTTAGAGGTGTGGCCAGCAGATTGAGGGAGGTGATTCTGACCCTCTGCTCTGGTGAGACCTCACCTGGAATACTGTGTCCAGCTTTGGAGCCCTCAACACAAGAAGGACATGGACCTGTTTGAGTGCATCCAGAGGAGGCCACAAAGATGATCAGGGGGCTGGAGCACCTGTCCTGTGAAGGCAGGCTGAGGGAGTTGGGATTGTTCAGCCCAGAGAGGAGAAAGCTCCCACGAGGGACCTTAGAGGAGCCTTCCAATACTGAGGGGCCTACAGAAAAGCTGGAGAGGGGCTATTTACAAGGGCATGTAACAATAGGTTTTAAAATAGAAAAGGGTAGAGTTAGGTTGGATATTAGGAGAAAGCTCTTCACTGTGAGGGTGGTAGATCACTGGAACAGGCTTCCAAGAGAGGTAGTGAAGGCCCCATCCCTAGAGATATTCAAGGTCAGGCTGGATGGGGCTCTGAGCAACCTGATCTGGTGAAGATGTCCCTGCTTACTGCAGTGGGGCGGTGCACTAGATGCATTAGTCCCTTTCCAAGCCAATACATTCTATGATTCTATGATTTTATGATTCTTAAAAAAATACATAAAAGAGCATAGGATGTCCTCTCCCTCGGAAAGCTAAGAGTCTTTTCATGTGCTACTGCAACACAGTATATTTGTCACAGTTTTCTTTCTCCCTGCTTTGTAGGTTTTCCTTCCACACAAAACTTTTTTTCTTCTATTGGTGCTTCATTCTGTCATGTTCCATCCTTTCCAACTCGCTATGCTGCAAGAGTCTTAAAAGGAGACTAGACTCGACCTAGGACTAGACTCTATTTGTCACAAAGGCACTATCATGTTTGCTTCCTCAGGGTTCAGTTGGTAGCTTCCTCAGCATTCTGGCAAGGGCACCACAAGAGCTTCTAGCGATTCCTTTTCCTTCTGAGCAGAGCTCAGAAGGAAAAGGAATCACAGCAGTCATATAGGGAAACATATGTAATTACAAGGTCAGGGACAAATTAGTCACCCTGTCATAACTGGGTATTCTGATAAATGGCAAGGTTGCCATAGGCCTAGTAATTTAATTTTCATGAGTGTGAGGAATTAAGTTTTTGATAACTCTGGTCAAAGATGGAGTTTAGACCGCAGATGACTAATCATGAAAATAAGTAGGATGTCTGTAGGAGTGAAAAGAGAATGCTCTCTATTTCTGAAGGGTATTTTTCTTCTTTCCAGAATGACTTCAGCTGAGGGGTCCTACCTGATCTTCAGCAAATTTTTTTTTTATTTTTCCAAAAGTAGGACTGCTCCTGGGGGCCGTGATAAAAAAGGAGAGGCTGTGCATATTGCTGCTCAGAAGTACATGCTGGTCCCTCTGACTGATTGCTTCTCTGCTTTCCACCATCTCACCATGGAAAGCTCTTCCAGGCCTTTACTTCTGGAGCAGTCTCCAGGCACTGCTGTGATGAAGTCAATCCTACCTGTTCAGACAGAAATAAAAAAAAAAAATAAAATAAATCTGTCTCAGAGCTGAAGAACTGAATGGACTCAGATGAGAAGGAAGGAAAGGGAGCAACCTCCAGATCTCATCCAGAGTGTCATGCCAGAACAAAAGAGCTGCAAGGGCAGCAAACACTTCCTGCAGCTTGTTGCTAAGGATGAAGAGAAATCAAAACCAATTCTCTTCCTTGAATCTGAAGGAGACCCATAACACACATGGGGAAAACCTGTTCTGGGGTACGATCTGCAAAGTGAGTGTTTGCCTTGAGTCTGATCAGAAGGATTACCACATCCCATCAGGAGGAGCTCCATTTTTGGACCCACTACTTTAGTCACTAGCAACTCCAGTGTGGCCACTGAGCCAAAACCAGTCTTAGCAAACACAGTGCCCTGTTTCTCCAGAGAGAAGTTACATGCAAAGCTAAGGCAGTGTGGGGTGACAGGAGAATCAGATAAGCTCTTCCAGGAAAAGGACAGCACATACTTACTCCTTCTGAAATTTGAAATAGAAAAAAAAAAAGCCCACATCCAATGTCTCCTTTGGAAGGGGCTCTGTAAAGCAGGATGAACACAAGGCCTTGAGTAGATACATAGGCAATGTGTTTAATGTCAGCTACAGTTTAAAACACAGAGATTGCCCCAGGAAATATTATTTCAGCTTTGTTTTTTTCTTGAGTTACTGCTTCCCTGGGAGACTCAAGCTTAAAAGATATTGCAATTCCAGTGCCCTGGAAAGCAGGTATATTGAACTGCCAACAGAATTCCTCTTGTGTATCTGCTACTTTCTGTGTTTTATTTGCTTGACAATCTGGGTCCATCAGCTCCTGTAAGTGTAATCTTTCCTTTAACTCTCTCCTTCCAGACCTCCTTCCATTCTGCTGTGTTGGCAGCTCTGGTTTTTCACCATCCCTCCATGCCAACCCTACCTTTTGCGTCCATTTTAGCCAGGCAATTCTCGTCCCACCCTTCCCCACTTTTATGAAATGCCTGGCTCATGTTCATTCCTCCCTCTCAGTCCCAGGGCTGGGACCCACACAGCTCCACCCTTATTTCTGTCTCCTTCTCACATGGTTGGCTTTAGTGTAGCTCTTCTACGGAAAATAATCTAAACCACTATCCTGCATGAGGAGGCCTTTGCCTTCTGTGAACACAAGTGATGTGCACGACCATCTTCTCCTCCCAGGTGATAAGCTACATCTCCTTCCCAGACTTCTTTCCTGTCTGCATCCCAGACACTGGCCAGCAGTGATGCATCCTGATTTTTCCTTGTCTTTTTCGCTGTCTCCCTCTCAAACCTCACTCTCAGCCATTTCTGGAAAGAGGGAGATTTCTCAAAGAAGAAAGTAAATCATTCAGAAGGACTAGAGTAGGACTTTAGTTTCTGAGAACCCCCCTGAGAGCAGATACCTCAAGGAGCTCTTCTCCCAGCCTGTATATATGTCTGGGATTCCTCTGGTCTTGCACTTGTGTTGAAGGAATCACAGGCTGGGAGAAGAGCAACTTGAGAGTAGCCCTGCTGAGAATGACCTGGGGGTCCTGGTGAATAAGAAACTGAACACAAGCCAGCAGTGTGCTCTTGTAGCTCGGAGGGCCAGTGGTATCCTGGGCTCCATCAGAAGAGAGGTGGCCAGCAGGGACAGGGAGGTGATCATCCCTCTCTGCCCTCATGAGGCCCCATCTGGATTGCTGCTTCCAGAGCTGGGGCCCCCAATTCAAGAAAGATGTGGAACTGTTGGAGAAGGTTCAGAGGAGGCCACAAAGATGATCAAAGGGCGGAACACCTCCCCTATGAAGACAGGCTGAGAGAGCTGGGCTTGTTCAGCCTGGAGAAGAGAAGGTTGCAGGGGGACCGCATTGCAGCAGCATATAGACAGGAGGGGAATTGAATTTTTACAAGGGTAGAGAGTGGTAGGACAAGGGGGAATGGATTTAAGCTAGAGGAGGGAAGGTCTAGGTTAGTTATCAGGGGAAAGTTCTTTACAGAGTGGTGCGGTGCTGGAACAGGCTGCCCAGAGAGGTGGTGGATGCCCGAAGGCTGGAGGTGTTCAAGGCCAGGTTGGATGGTGCAACCTTGTCTAGATGCAGGCCTGGAGGTTGGTGTCCCTGCCTGTGGCGGGGAGGCTGGAACTCAGTGATCCTTGGGTTCCCTTCCAACCCCAGACCAGTCTGTGATTCCATGATTTTTGTGTACCCTCAGAGTACCAAAGCAGGCAGAGCCAGCCTGGGGCACAGAGGCTGCATGGAAAGGAAGGGCTGGGCTGTTCAGGAACTTGTCCAGGTCCTGAGGGCAACAGGTCTGTGGAGGGTCGAGGGTGGTTGAGGGCATGGCAGCTAAAATTCACTTCTCAAGTAAGTAATGAAATGTATAATTACACAAGAGCACTGAATAGAGGTTTCTGTTAATCTATGATCTGATAATCTTCTTTTGTTGCCACTTAGCAACAGAATTACAAACCGAGGATGGAAAGCCAGGGTGACTTAAAATTCCTCTCTTTTCTGAGCAGAGAGGAGAAAAGGTCTGTCTCTGGGCAGGCAGAACTGGTTTTCCAGGTATCGCCTATTGTGCCTTTCAGCACTATTATGCAGACACCTGAATTTCAAGTTGCCCAAAGTCCATTCAGCCGGGCAAATAAAATTGTTGATATGAATTATCAAACTTTACTCACAGAAATGCAGGATTAGTCCAAACAAATACATCCACCGCTGTGTTAAGATCATACCTCGTAAGCAGAAGGAATGTGGCAGAACGCACTGGTGGGCCAAAACTGCTGCACTGGAAATTACTCTGAACTGGTGGAAAAAATGTCAACGGTCATCACACCTTATTGGGCATCCACCATGTCACAGAGATGCTCAGAGTGTGGTGCAGGAGGGTGTTATCCTATGGCAACATTTCCTACCCAGAGCCACTGACCTTCATCATCCCATCTTTGAGAGACGGTACCCAACAGAGTGCCAACCTACCACAACTCTCTCCTAGGTTCAGATATTTTCATAATCACAAAAAGTGTTAGATATAGGTGCCTATCACCATGCTCTTTACATCTCACACTCTTTTTTCCATCTCTTTCTTGCCTTTTTTCCCCATCTCTTTCTTACATTTTTGTTATATTTTTTTCTTCTCCTGTGAGAACCTTAACCAAAGACTCTGGAGCGCAGACAGCCCGCCATCTTTTGCAATGCCGCTATGGATCTGGGGGCAGGGAGGCCCTTCAAAGAGATTCTATAAACTACTTGATAGTCAGGCTTAGCTGCACCTCAGAGTAGGACTGCACTCCCCACTTGTCATTCAGCAGATTCTCCCCAGTAGTCCAGCTCAGATGCCTGTTCCTTTGCATGTGTTGTGATCCTCAAGGACGAGACTCCAGTGACGACAACTACTTCCACCTTGAGCTACGTGCTCCCCATACTGCGGAAGGGATGGGCTCCCATCCCAGTGGTGCTGCCCAACATCAGAGGAGAAAGGGAAGGTATTCCAGCCAAAGGGCAACTCACCCAAGGGTGCTGTTAAAATGAAAGTTTAATTTAATATTCACATTTTAAAAGGATTAACTTTGCTTTGCTGGGTTTGTTTATCTACAGCCAAGGACGTGGCTTTTTTTTTAGATTATTTTTACAGTGCTGTTTTGCTCTGAAACTGAGCAGCTGAGACTCTCCTATGCCAGACCTGTGAACCCTGTAGCAGAGTCACTTTCTAACATGACATGACTCTGGAGATGTTTATTCCCCAGCCAAATCAACCATGGGGGCATGAGTCTGGCCAAGGGGGCTGCAGAGCTTGAGGATTCCTGGGAGTTCTGCTATGGGTACAGGGAAGTTTCCACTCAGAAAGGAGCTGACAAGTGAATGGGAAGGACAGAAAGGGCATTCTGCTACCTCTGGTTTTAGGTGTTTGGGTGAAAAGAACAGCCAGAGGAGTTCTGGCCTTCAGAAGAGCCCAGGGAGTGGTTTCTCAAAGCAGTTGCACCTGTGTTGATAGTGTCCCTAGAATAGTCATGGACCTCTGCAAGAAATAAACCCACCATCCACAGGCCAGTGCATGTATGCTGCTGGCAGGGAGAGAGGAAAGGTCTCACAGGCCACACACATAGCTCATGGCTCTCAGGCACTGAGTTCTTCTCAACTTTTGCATGCCAACCACGTCTGGATTTAAAAAAAAACCAAAAAACCCACGACAAATTGCTCAACAGAAAGGATTGTGACTAGCAATCACACACTTTTCCTGCTATTTACAGTCTTCTTCACATAATGATACAAAGAAGGAGCCATATTACTGTGTGTTCCTCTTTTTATGTGACTTTTTGTACTTTGTGGAGGAACTTTCAATAGACTCATTAAGCTGATACTAATAAAAGATCTACAATTCCGTCTATAGTCAAATATTCCCCAGATAATAGTTGTGGGCTGGAGTTATTTGCTTGGTTTGCCAATTTCAGGCTACGCTTCGTCATTTTTCAAAGACTAAAGCACCTACTTGCCGAGCATCATCTTTAAAGAAAAAGCTAAAATGTACTTTTTCCCTGTCACCAGGAGCCTGGTAGCTAACAATGTCAAGCTCATGGGAAATCATCGGTACAAAGCAGTAGAGACATCTGATACTGAGGATAGAGGGAATCTTTTAAATTGCATGAAGGAGAGCAGAATAAAGACAATAATCCAGAATGCACAAATCTTTTTGTCCTCCGTTGGGGGATGATGCTAATTAGCAGAGATAGATAAAGATTTCCATTGGACATTTCAAAGCAGTTTGAGGGACCCAAGCGATCCTGAGGACTTTTCCATGTGGCCACACGTGAGAGTTAAGGCAGCTTGTGAACGTAAAGCGGGGTAACTACTCTGCTAGGTGCGGAAGAGCCGCTACCATCGGTGCCTTTTCTGGCCCACATGAAAGGGGATTAAAATTCCTCTGAAACACGCTTAGAGGGGAAAATCACAGAGATGAAGGGGATTAAACGAATTTAGTTTACCAGTACATATTTCCCTAAGCTGGTTTCCAGTGGCTCTGATATTCTGTGATACAGTTTCAGAAAGGCGTGGGGTGCTGTGAACTGCATCGTGGCACAGTGAAGGGGCCATAGCGCTGTCCTACAGACAGGGAGGGCATTGCCCATCAGGTGCCTTTGGGCAGGATCGAATGCTGGGGTGAGGAGGAGCAGGAGTGGGCCATGAGCTCTGGACTGGGAATTGCTGTTAGAAGGGCCAGTATGACAACCGCAGATCAGACTGCAAGGACTCCAGCTTTTCTGGGGTTACTTTAGTCAGGCAACACTGAATTCATCAGAGATCAGAGAAACCTAAACTCAACCTCTGGAGGAAAAAATGTCCCAAAAGTCAAGCACAAACTAGGTATGTTTTACTGCTATATTCTACAGCACAATCTGCATTATAGAATTGATAGATTTTAACTCCAAGCAAGGTTTAGACTAATTGCTTGAATATGAAAGACCTGTGGGCTTAGATTGAAGTCATTGGTACACAGCATTCATTGGGCAAACATCCAGCGTGAAGGGATCCTTTGGACAGTTCTGCTACTAGTCTGAATTGCTGTGAGCAACGTGATGTATCCACATCCCATGACAGTGGGAAGTGGGAATAATTCCCAAATAGCTCCATGCTCTTCCAGCACTGTGGATCCCTCCTTGGGCATGATGTTTTATTCATACAATATTTAAAATCACCGTATGGAGTCCAGGAGTGTAAAACAAGCTGTTGGGGTCAGGAGCTCAAACTTCCTACGTCTGTGACCCAGATACACCTTGTTTTCTAACCATAGCAGAGATCTGACAGACTGCTGTAAGCCAGCTACTGTTTGACTCCCTGTACACTACGTACTGCATGACACATAGAGGGTCTGCTGGATAACATGGTTGTTGCTCTGCATTTGTCCTAAACACACAGAAGCTTCTGTTTCATTGTTGTTATTGGTAGAGCAGCAGAACAAGACCCAAACAGTCCTGTGACTGAAGAGTTTCTCAGCAACAGCATGTGGTGGGCCCATATACTATGAAGACCAAGAAAGAGAAGCTATGTGTTCCCCAGGAAGAACACATAGAGACACAGGGCAAGGATAAAATGTGTACCCCAACTGCAAAAAGCAGATTTTGTATTAGCTGTCATTGTACAACAGCATTAGCTAATATATATTTTATTTTTGGTGCTACAAGAGGTGTTCTGAACTTTGTTCAGAGATAGTGAGAAATGAAAATTCTATTTTTATCCTCAACAAGTGTTCACAGGCTGGCACTCCATAAACCTGAGCGCGTAACTGTTACATGATGAGAATTCAGTCTCCCACCTTGGCTGGCAGCAGGTAAAGAGGGTAATAACCACAGAGGCTTCATCAGGGGAAGTATACACATTGCCTTCGTTCATCCATTTAAAGCAGCAATCTGTGTTTACAAATATGTAAGGAACCTGAAGGTGGACAAGTCCATGGGACTTGGTGAGATGCATCCATGGGTCCTGAGGAAACTGGAGGGTGAAGTTGCTAAGCTACTCTCCATCCTCTTTGAGAAGTCATGGCAGTCTGGTGAAGTTCCCACTGAGTGGAAAAAGGAAGACATAACCCTCTTTCTAAAAAGGGAAAAAAGTAAGACTCGGGAGACTGCAGGATGGTCAGTCTCACCCCTCTGCCTGGCAAGGTCATGGAGCAGATCCTCCTGGAAACTATGCTCAGGCACATATGAAATAATGAGGTGATTCGTGACAGCCAGCATAGCTTCACTAATGAAAAATTGTACCAAATAAATTTGATAGGCTTCTATAATGGGATTAATGCATTGATGGATAAGGGAAATACAACTGATGCCATCTACCTGTACTTCTGCCAAGCATCTGTCGTAGTCCCACACAAAATCCTCATGTCTAAACTCAAGAGACATGGACTTGACAGATGGGCCACTTGGTGGATATAGAATTGGTTGGATACTCAATGAGTTTGCATGGCTCAATGGCTCAATGTCCAAGTTGACATTAGTGAAGAGTACTATTCCTTAGGGATCAGTATGGGGTCCAGTGCTGTTTAAGATCTTTGTCAGTAACACAGACAGTGACATCCAGTGCATCCTCAGCAAGTTTGCCACTGACACCAAGATGTGTGCTGTGGTCTGACTGAAACACTGGGGAGAAGGGATGCCATCCAGAGGGACCATGACAGTTTTGAGAGATGGGACCATGCAAATCTTGTGAAGTCAACCACACCAAGTACAAGGACCTGCACATGGGTTGGAAGAACTCCAAACACAAATACAGGCTGGGCAGAGAATGGATTGAGAGCAGCCCTGAAGAGAAGGACTTGGGTGTGTGGGAGGATGAGAAGCTCAACATGAGGCAGCAATGTGTGCATACAGTCCAGAAAGCCAACTGTGTCCTAGGCTGCGTCAAAAGCAGCTTGACCAGCAGGTCGAGGGAGGTGATTCTGCTCCTCTACTCAGCTCTCTTGAGACTCCACCTGGAGTATTGTGTCCAGCTCTGGGATCCCTGGTACAAGACAGACATGGAGCTGTTGGAGCAAATCCAGAGGAGGGACATAAACATGATCAGGGGGCTGGAGCACCCATCTGTTGAAGACAGGCTGAGAGAGTTGGGCTTACTCAGCCTGGAGAAGAGAAGGCTCAAGGGAGAGTTTAGAGCAGCCTTCCAGTACCTTAAGAGGTCCTACAGGAAAGCCTGGAGAAGGGCTGTTTAAAGGGGATGTAGTGATGGGACAAGGAGTAATGTCTTTNCTGGAGTATTGTGTCCAGCTCTGGGATCCCTGGTACAAGACAGACATGGAGCTGTTGGAGCAAATCCAGAGGAGGGACATAAACATGATCAGGGGGCTGGAGCACCCATCTGTTGAAGACAGGCTGAGAGAGTTGGGCTTACTCAGCCTGGAGAAGAGAAGGCTCAAGGGAGAGTTTAGAGCAGCCTTCCAGTACCTTAAGAGGTCCTACAGGAAAGCCTGGAGAAGGGCTGTTTAAAGGGGATGTAGTGATGGGACAAGGAGTAATGTCTTTAATCTACAGGAGAGCAGATTTAGATACAAGGAAAAAAGCTCCTCCCTGTGAGGGTGGTGAGGCCGTGGCACAGGTTGCCCAGAGAAGCTGTGGCTGCCCCCTCCCTGGCAGTGTTCAAGGCCAGGTTGGATGGGCCTTTGGGCAACCTGGTCTAGTGACGGCAGAGGGGATTGGGATGAGATGGGCTTTGAGGACCCTTCCAATCCAAACCAGTCTGTGGTTCTGTGACTCCAAGCACTAGGAGTGTCAGTGCTACTCATATCCTTTATAGTCTGCCTTCACCCCTAATTTCCTATCTTGCTCACAGAGTTAGATTTCACATCTACTATGGGTATAACCATCAACTGCTTTTGGCTCAGAGAAGCCAGTCTAAGAGCAGTGGCTGATTTTTTGTTCTGGTTATGCATCACACTGCTGGTTCCACAGCATGTAAGTGTCTATCCCTCTTTCAACAGTTTTTCTCTTTGAATTGTTGCAGCATGCTTCATTCTTGTTTGTGAAATATGAGGAAGAGCCGGAAAAAAAAAAAAAAAGAAAAGAAAAAAAGGGAAAAAAAGGGAATCGAGGTCTTATAACTGTATTTGGCATAAGGGTCATAAACTGCCCTGTTCCTGCCCTGTTCACATACCTTTTTCTTTCTGTCCCTCAAAAGACACAAGGTTGTTTCCTCTGAGATCCATTTTCAGGCATTATATGTGTGTTTTTGCCAGACCCCTGACGCTGGTAAATGTACTCGGAAGCTGATGCAAAAGTTCTGTGGAGCCTGTAGATACAGGAGCAGTGTTTATGAGGCAAAAGGATGAGTGCAGCATTTCTCCAGAGAAAGGTTCAGTTAATAAATTAAAGCCAAAGATGTGTGACTGTCGCTGTAACTCAGTAGCTTCCTGACCAATAGCATGCCCAGTGGATTCTACTCCAGGGCAGGTGGGATCTTATTCCAAGGTGGGGCAGACAGGCAGCAGGGATTTAGGGGCTGGGCAGCTCAGGACACATGGCAGAGTCATGGGCGCTCCAGCGACAGGTCACATCCAAGCTGCAGCCAGAGTCCCATGGTGATCTCCATATACTGATCTCCACCAAAAAAAAAAAAAGAATTGGGTAATTTAAATGACATTATAGTGTGATTAGCCATTAACCATAGCCTAATTCAGCCCTGTGCAAATTTGAAGAAGCTTTTGAAGAAGCTACCCAGGTGGCCCTGCATGCTGGAAAAACAGTCATTTCCACACACCTAATTGTACCAGGTACCAGAATGAAGTGACTTAGACTCAGCATTTTACAATCTTAACCACCAAGATGCTGAGCAAAGTGCAGAGCTGCAGTGGCTGACATCGGACCTTTAGCAAATATACATATAGCCTAAGCAAAGATTATCCTTTAACTCTACAGAATCTTCAACAGCCACAAGAGCTAGCGGAAGATTTCTGTTGTTTCTGATCTAATTATTCTTTTGACATCTGCAGTCACTCCAAATGAATTGAGAATTCATGGCGATTCACTTAAAACTGTCAAACACTCCCAAAACAGCCGAGCCAAGACCCTGTGAGAGTTGTGGCCTCTGGTAATGTGTTTTGCTATCAGAAATACTTGCCTCATATTGTAGATTTACTGAGTAACTCTTACTTTAAAAAGGGGACAAAATAACCTGAATGAAGTCATCATTTTTCTAAAAGAAGAAATTGATCTTTAAAACTATCAATCTTGTGGCAAGTTCTAAGCATCTTTCAGCAACAGTAAAGGTTAAGGCATCAGGGCTGGCACAAGGGTTATTCAGGTAGCTCTGTGTATAAATTGATTTGGGTTTTTATTTGCAATCACTTGTCTAGACTGATGGATTAGTGTGTAGACATGAATGCATATTACAGCTGAAGAACAAAAGTTTGGTTTAGAGGGATCACATGGACTATAGGGGTAGCTAATGAAGTGGTGCCTTGTAGAAGTGAGTGCCCGGTGACCTTGGGGTTTAAACACTTCAGAGGCAAAGCCTGCCAATATGAGCAGGTGCTGGATGAAATCTTACATTGCAAATGCCCTGAGGCAACAATCATCTATTTGGATGGTTTTTTTTTGTTTTTTTTTGGCCTTGTTCTTCGTCCCAGGATGCTCCTTGGACATCACCTTGGAATGATCAAAACCTGCAGTTTTGTACCTGAAGCTCAACCCAACTCCTCTGTCTTCTAAATTGTTTGGTAGCAGTTTACACTTCCTCCTTTTCAAAGTAACTGGATTCCATAGAATCACAAACTGGTTTGGCTGGAAGGGACCTCAAAGATCATCAAGTCCCTGCCCATGGGCAGGGACACCTTCCACCAGACCAGGTTGCCCAAAGGTCCATCCAACCTGGCCTTGAACACTGCCAGGGAGGGGGCAGCCACAGCTTCTCTGGGCAGCCTGTTCCAAGGCCTCACCACCCTCACAGGGATGGTTTTCTTCCTAATGTCTACTCTAAACCTACCCTCCTTCAGTTTGAAGCTGTTCCCTCTTATCAATACACTCCCTGATGAACAGTCCTTCTCTATCTTTCCTGCAAGACCCCTTTAAGTATTGGTAGTACACAAGATAAGGATGATTTTCTTATTTTTCTGTTTTAGTAGTGTTTCCTTACCTCCCACTATAAATAAAAATAAAATATATAAATATATATAGTGATATATATACCACAAAATAGCCAGTGAATAGCCTACGAATAAAGAAATATGAGAATGATCATTTACACTCTAAACACAGACGAGCTCCCCACAGAAAATCAAAACGGGCAGCAGGCTAACAAACATGCACACACTGCCCACACCCGAAACACCACTATTTTCAATGCAATTATTTACAAATTGAAATTCAAAATCAAAGTCAAACCTCCTGGAGCACATTTTTTAATTAGAAAGGTATTATCCCTGGCTTTTCAGAAAGGGAAATATGTTACATAATTAGAAAGCAATGAAATCAACAATCCCTCACTGACTTCAGCAGATACTGAGCACTTGCTGATGTGCCAGAGCTCTGCCACAGCAACTCAGCTGGCAGATACCTGGAATAAAAACTCAAAGAGTTTTTGATTCTAGTTCAGAAAATTAATGTAAACTTCAAGATGGAAACAGGGAAGTGGTGGAGTCACCATCCCGGGAGGTATTTAAAAGGTGAATAGATGATGTGCTGAAAGATGTGATCTAGAGGTGGACTAGGCAGGGTTAGGCTGTGGTTGGACTCGATGACCTTAAAGGTCTCTTAAAACCCAAATGATTGTGTGATTCCACATTCAGGTCTCTATACTATAGAAATAAATTTTTCAGAGCTCAGGAATCAATTAATTCTTCAGGAAGTGCTAAGGAAGTCTATGCAGATTACTGAATGGCTTACTGTCTATCAGCCCCTTTCACCCCAGTGTCAAAGGGGCAGTTTACAGGTTTATATGATGAAAGTCAGATATCCCAGCCTGTCTGAGCATGTCACATGGAAGCAGTTGGCTTTCTAAATAAAATCAAGGAGAAGGGAATGGAGTAGAGACTAAGGAACTTACCCATATAGAACAAACCTAAGAGTGTAGTACAGTTGGAAAAATTCTTGACATAAACTAGAGCATTAGCGGGACACGTTTGTTCTTGACCTGAACACTGTAATGCTTCCAAGCAGGGAACATGCTTTCATTAAAAATAGTAATTAATTCTAATACTTCAGAGATAAACTTCAACTGATTTGGAATTCAGATAAGCCTTAAAGCATTTACATATTTGAGGATTATCTACATTTTTCCATAACTGTGGGTCTCATACTTATGAGGTTACTGTGAACAGCAGGGACTCTTGGCCACTCAGTTCTCCAGACCTCTAACCACCCTGTATGCTGGGTGATCACACCCCTTCTTTTGTGTGTCCCCTTGCCCGCCAAACAGCCTTACGTTATCTCTGTATTAGCTATGTAACACTACTGATTTTTCCACACCAGGCTTCCTAAATATCTCTTTTTATGGACTTCCGAGTGACTGTGTTTAATCCTTTCTGACAGTAGGGCTTTTATGCCGTTGCTCTGGAAGAAGGCTCTGTATTGTACCACTTCCTTTACGACATGAATCCTGCCAGCGGTCTCTGGGACAGAGACCCTATTTCCTGCTCCTTCAGAAGGACCAGAGTTTCCTGGCCTCACTTACTCCTTGGTGCTCAGCCTGCTGCCATTCCACATTCCTGTATTTTTTTATTTGGGGTGAATTATCCAGTCTATAAGCTTCAGATTCCCATTGCACAGAAAAAGTTTAACAACGACAGAAAACAATCAGCACTTGTTGGATGCTCAGTGGATTTTAGTAGAATTCTGTATAAATTCTAGACACTTCATGGCTTTCCAGATCACAAAATAGTAAGTTATCTGCAAAATGTATGGGTGGAGACTCACAAATACACAAAGTCTAATTTCCCTTTAGAATGGTGCCCCTTGCTAATCATCAAAGGGTCCATATGCAGGCTCTAAATGTGATGGCAAGAGTTGAAAAAAAAAAAAAAAAAAACCAAACCCAAAATCAGCAAATGAAGGACAAGAAAATAGGGTTAGAATTTTCCATGTTCCTGATTCACTTTAAAAACCAGATGTTTTAAAAGAGGGAAGTAAAAAAAGGTAATGCAGACAGCTGAAATGTACTGTTCCTGTAGACCTGACTTTTCAGATATTGTTACCTTGCAGATAAAAAAAACCTCAAACCTAGGAAAATTAGTTAAGTCATTCTCCCACAGGAGAGATATTTCACCTGCAGGCAGGTGCCAAAATAATTAGCTCCTTGGCATTATTTCCTTACAGAACAGCTGAGAAAAATGACTCCACAATGTGCTTGCATTAGAATACAGATAATTTCTCTTCCCCCTGACATACAAACCTTTTCTGCTTCAGAGAAATATTTACAACATACTTATCCATAATTATTTACAATATATTTATTTAAGAGCAGTATTTACCTTTCCAGGATCTGAATATAACCCACAGGCACCAGATTACAGCATGATTTGTTGCTGCTGGGCACCTCACACTGACTTTCACATGCATGCAGAGAGGGCTGAGTGCCACCTGCATATCAGCCTGCTTTGCTGTAAGTACAAAGGGCGCTTTGATCCCAGTTCAGGAGATTACTGTAATATAGATTTTTCTTTTTTTTTTTTTTCCCAAAACCCAACTTTGCCTAAAGAAAACAACAGCACAAAGCAGCCTGAATGCATGAAAGCTATTGAAGAATACCATCCATGACTTGCCTCCTTCTGACCTTCATCATAATCCTATTCAAATTAAGAGGCAAAAATGGCTGGTTTTCTTAGAATATGGTGAAATTGGCAAAAAATAAGTGTGCCAACTCCTGAGAACAGAAGTGTAGACTCAGGGTTGTTTAGGACATGTAGAGAAGAAAATGCCATACAGGGCTGTTTGCTTGTCTCTCAAGTAGCACAGGGTACAGTATGGACAATTTTCAAGTGATACAGCTGGAGAAACCCAGCTAGAACATGTCTATTCCCCCAGTTGACATATTCCCCAAATCAGGTTACAGCTGAATTCACCGCTGAAAAACCTTTTACCTAAATGTATGTTTCAGAGCACAGAAATAACATTTCCAGCATAGTATGAGTTTGGAAACTACAACATTAGCTATATGTTAACTTAAACTACCAGTCTATGGGAGTTGCCTTGGCTCCTTCTGGGGTAGAAGGAGCAAGAGAAGACTCATTTCACTTCTCTGAGACGTTCATCTTCCCAAAGGGACAGATCTCTCTAGGTGTTTTCTCAGTGACAAAGAGGAAACCTCAGTGTCTACCTGAAGATTAGGCAAGATGAATTCTTAGGAACTTCTGTTGAGAGGCAACTGTTGTCAGTTCCTATCTAAATTTGGTTTTAAAAAGAAACATTGCTCCTTTTCAACAAGTAGAGAAACTGCTTGGGAATCTGTCTCCGAGCGTGGACCATCAGCACTCATTAAGCCAGACCATGAACAAAATCCATCATCCATATGTTGAGCCTTCATCTATATGTGGGAACTGGCCTTCAGAAAGCACTGAACACATTGAGAGCAAACATGGAGCAGGCGCAGAGAAATCATCAGGGCATTATCATGCACAACTCGAGGGCAAGGTAAAGAAGGTCTCCTAGAACTGATTGTATTTCTGGGCAAACAAAGTCATTTACATTATTTTGTGGAGGGCTTTCTAAGAGTCTAATCTCCCCAGGCAAGGGTCATGTTTGTGTCCATTACTTATTCTCTTTGCTCTAGTGATCCTGCAGTCCTTCCATTGACTGCAATGGCAGTGCTATTCATGAACTGACTCTAGGATTGGACTGTTTACTAAGCAAATAATCGGAATCAGCAGATTTGGAGTCATATGGGCACCCAATAAGCAGCCTGTTTTGTTGTAGGGTTGGCTATAAAATCCCAAATCTCCTCAGCTCCTAGCTGCTGGCACCAAGACTCGTTAACAGCAAACAGAATGGCCTTTCACTCTGTGCTCTTTGTTTTCTTAGCTGGACTGGTATTTTTCTCTGAAGCTGCACCACTGGTGAGTCTCTCTTCAAATTCAATCATTACAAGAATGATAAGCTAGATTTTCTAGATCGCTAGCCCCTTCCTCATCCATGAAATTTTGTAACAACTAGGCTTGGCTGGAGTGTTATCTTACTGCCATTTTTTAAGTTGCTTCTTCAGAATTCTTAAAACTTTTTTTTTCCCATTTATTCATTTATTTTAGGACATTATGAAAGGGACAGGGATCTAGGATATGTGACTTTTTATTTCTGCCTATTTCTGTCAGTTTGTGACTCACATCACCTATACTCTATATGGAGGTAGTTTTACCCTCTTTGCCAAACAAGTGCTTCTCTAAAGCACTCAAAAACTATTTCTGAAGTATGACTAAGAACTACTTGTACTATAATGAAGCTTAAGAAACAAGTATTCTTTCAACCCTATGGATGTCAAAGGTACTTCTTTGTTGTTTTCCGTGTCTGCCTGCACTTGTAATAATTTAACCTTATTTATGACCTCATTACAAAGGCATACTTCATAATATTTTCTCAGGGCCATATGCAGATCTAAGCATTTATGAAGCAATCTGTTTGTGTGTGTAAAAAAAAAAAAAGTATAAAGCTCTAAGATGCTCTGCTTCAAGAAATGGATGTTTGTGAACTAGTTTTGAATACCATTTGGCAAAGAACTTGCTTTTAAATCAAGGTTAACTGCAATAAAAATCCCCTTTTTTTTTTTCTTTGAAATGTATTTTTTTAGCAGGGCTGGTGAACAACTCCTGTACAACCTCTTCTCTTTCTCTTCTCCCCAAGGTCTCCCATGGCTCTGTTGATTCCAAATGCCCTCTCATGGTGAAAGTGCTGGATGCAGTCAGAGGAAGTCCTGCAGCAAACGTAGCTGTTAAAGTCTTTAAAAAGGATGCAGATGGAAGCTGGCAGATCTTTGCTACTGGGTGAGTTATGTGGTCTTACGGAGACATTTTCAAGGTGCCTCAGGCAAACAACTGAGAAATAAAGGGAATGGAGCACTGATCCAATATTTTTCTAGCACTTCACACTAACTGCTAACACCATGTGAACTTTAGTCTAAATCTGTCAGGTTCAAGTAAAACTTACCCACAACTGAAATACATGCTACTTCAAAAATACACTGAGATGTTCATCTTATCTTTTTAAGGAAATAGGTATAACAAATTTTTCTCCTAGCTCACTATTATCTTTCCTTGCTATTAAAAAAATATAAAGCCTATTTACCCGAATTTTTAAAGTAATCCACTCTAACCTACTACCTTCATATGTAACAGATACAGAGCTTTATTTGCAGCAGTCACATAAAAAAATCCTTTCTGTAAGCTTTATCTGTGCACATACAAGTAATAAGCACATTAGTTGTTTTCTCCTGTGTATCAAACGGGCTGGTTGGAAGAAACTCTTTAAACAGAAAGCTCAAGAGCATCCCACTGTAACACAACACAGAAGAACAATCTCAGCATCTGTTTGTGGTCATTTCTATCTGCCTGCATGGCTTTTGTTAGAATGACAGCTTAATACTTATAATGCATCCTCAGAACCTAAGTAATGGGCAGGCAATAATACTGTTACCTGCAGTCTGTGGGAAAACTATGGATATAAGGGGAATATGTTTACTAAAAAACAAATAGGTGAGGTATTCAGGCACTTAAGTGTCATTGTAACAACATACTTTAAAGTCTGATAAGTCAAGAGAAATTCCTAGTAACAACAGGATATTCAAGCACAGGATGACAAACACAAGCATGGACAGGTGTCACTGGAGCATCCAACTGTCTTTTACTAGGATTTTTATAGTATGATTTACAGAGAAGTTGCAGGGAAAAAAAATACATCAAAACACACAAAACCCGCAGGGAGGAGAAGACTACATGGAGAGAGATACCTTTATCTCCATCTGAAAGTTTTCTTTTCAAAAACACTTTTCCCCATTGAAAAAGAACAAGAATGTAGGAAACTGGAGGGGAAAAACAACTCCACTTCCAAATGCCATGTGTTAGCCTAGGAACAAATGAATCTCAGAATTGATTTATATGCTTTAACAAACCCCATGAAAAAATGACATATTGTTTCCAAGGAAAACAGAGACAAAGATAATGTCTTGTCCTTAATGACTATTACTTCTGCCATTATTAGGAACTCAGATTACTTCAAATATTTCATCAAGTGTCCTTGAACATGTAAGACAAAATACAGTGTACAGAGAAATAAGATCAATGCATCAGTGTTAAATCCCCTCACTTTTTGGGCATAAACGGTGTTTTCTTGCTCAGTTTGCAACACTGCTCTCAAGAAGCCCAAGGAGACAAATAGCACAGTTCTAAGCCAACCTCTGTCAGCACATTAGATCAGTACACCCCTGAGAAAGTCAAATCACTTCTTCATTTATACTTCTATGCAAGTGAGGAGCATTTTGTTGGGGAAGGCAGTGGAGGGGGCTTAAGCACCCTTAATTTTAGTTATTAAGTGGTAGCCATTCAATGCACAGTGTTCCCACAAGCAAACCCTTCGGCATTACTGCCACACTGACATCCAACGGCACAGCCTGCGATTCAGAGCCTGGCTGGGATTAGCACAAGGCAGAGATGAACCCTGCATTCAGCCCTGGTAGCAAAGTGCTACAGGTGATTCCTACCGAACAGTACTTGCAGTTCTCTCTGGGTGGGGGAATAAATACAGTATGGTTGCTTATTCCTAATAGGATGTGGACTGCTAGACCACATCTGCTAGAAGAAGGACAGTTAATTAAGAAAATCCTGCTTTTCCAGGTAAAATTGTTTAAGTTACTGTGACTCCAGCCTAGACTGTAATCCTGACCCTTTTTTCACTGTCTGGACCTTTTTGCATATTGCACTGTCTGTGCAGTGGCATTGATGAACTCTTGGAGCACATACTGCACTGAGATGAACTCTGCCCTCAGATGCTGACTGCTGATGAAATAGTTCAGGAACATGATTAATTTGTGGTGTAAAAAATTAAAAACAAACAAAAAAAGGGGCAAGGGGAATGACTTTAAATATGTTGTGGTCTTTATTTACTTATTTACAACCTAGGTCACGTGAGAATTACGTTTGGTGAGTCTAACACTTAAACTACAATATAAGACCTAGATTTCCAAAAGTATGTGACGAGTGAGAAGGTCAAACTCGTCCTGGGAGGAGCTCATGTAGAGCCCAAATCCCATGGTTCCCAGGTCTCTGTGCCCTAAAGCCTTCCTCAAAGTGAATCTCAGCTTGAGTTCTCACTTCTTGCCTATTTTGGGCTAGGCTAATTTTGAAATAAGCCTCTTAATAAAGTCAGCAGTTGCTGTGCTAACTTCCTCTATACCTTTTAAATACTATTGCTCCAAATTCACCAGTTGCTAGATGCATTTTCTTAATTTCCTAAATTGTATTAGCAAAGTAAAAACAAAAAGGTAAAAAAAAAAGTTATTTCTATAAACATTTGTAAAAATGCAACTTTTGCATCTGCATCTGCTAGATACTGTAACTTCAAAATATTGTTAACTTGGCAGGAATAGTTGCAGATTGTGTTTCTTGAATACATTCAGATTTTCATCTGTTTTAACATGGAGAAACTGGTTTTACCAAAAGAAAAAAAAATTCAAAATCACATGTGAAGATGCAGTTCAAACAAATGCCACAGGCTGAAGTCAATAGTATCTCTGAGAGCAGCTTCAGTTAAGATGCAAGTCAATGGAGAAATTAAAATCTTTACCTGCAATAAAAATTGTGCTTTAAGGTCCCTTCCAACCCCTACAATTCTGTGATTCTTGCTTGTGGGAACACTGTGCATTGAATGGCTACCACTTAATAACTAAAATTAAGACAGTGCCATTAACTCCTGGTGGTGGGCAAGAGTCTTCAAGTGAACTCGTTTCCAGTTTCCTGACTATTCTGGATAGTCAACATCTGCAGCTCTGGGTCAGCACCATTGAAGCTGTATCCACACTTTTCTGAAACTTGTTTACCCCAGTAAAGATTTTGAAGCAAATACCATTTTTCCTTTTAGCTGGCGTGTGTCTAGACCATCGAACTTAGAAGATGCACGCGAACTGCTAACTTGCCCTTTGAGTACTTCGGCAGGATCTCAGCAATTTTGTTTCATCGTCTCAGCAATTCTATTTCATGGTTTCAAGGACACTCACCAATGAGTCCTTTGTCCTTTTACCTATTACCTTTTGTTAAGATAGTATAGATTAAGCAAGGAAGTCCTAGTTAAACAAACCTGATGTGTATACTTCACAAATTGCCTGTGAGCCATGTTTCAAACAGGGCTTAGATTCCCTGCAGGTTTGGTCTACCTTGCATATAGTTCATTTCACTTGTGCTGGAGCAGTGAGACCTTTGCCAGTCTTCAAAGTGCTAAAGTTGAAACATGGCTGAAAAGTAGCACAGGGTTTTCAATCCTGCAAATTCTTAATCCAAGCAGAAGCTCTGTCATTCATACTGCTTTCATTCACCACCATTCACCAAAGATAAAGGAGGATGCAGCATCTGCAAAGAAAAGCTGCAACAGTACAAGCGATTCTGTCTGATACTCATCGTGTCACCACTTTCTCTCCTCCCTCTCTTCCTCCCCAAGATTTTGTTTTCTGTCCAGACAACCATAACCTGCTTTAAGATGGGAAAGTTCCACTAGTTCTGCAAGTTAAGCCTTTCTTCATATTTTTCCTTCAACTACATCATGTGGTTATGAGATGCTATAAATATCAAATAAATGTTTTCAGCAGGAAAAAAAAAAGCTAAAAAGAATCAGAAATAAAGTAAAAGGAAGGGAAAGAAATAAATGAGGCTTAGGAGCAAGGCATGTAAATGTTTAAAGATCTGTCATACAAAGCTTGCTCCTTTTCAAACAAGTAAGGTGCAAAGCCAGCTGTATTGTCTTCTTGCTTCTGGGCATCACTCGCAGTTTTTTTGTTACATGCGGAGTACATAATTTCTCTGAGCTGGGAATTCCTATTGCCTATTTATACGACATCCAGTGGAAGAGGCTCCTGCTCTTTAATCAAGGCACCATAATTAAAATTAATAAAAGCTTGTGATGCTAAATCACTGTTCCAAGACATTAGCACTCAGTCACATAAAACCGCATCAACATATAGGGATAAAACCTATAGCCGCAACAATAATAACTAGAGAATAAAACAATTTTCCACTAAAATCATTCTTCTCTGTAATTATAATTCGAGATTTGGCATCTTGCCTTTCATTGTGACGATCCTTTTCCTAAGCCACAAACATCTGGTTCCAGGGGGCACTTGGTTCAAGTTAAACTAGTATTAAGAGGGGCCTTAACTATAATCCCTGCTGTAGCAGCATAAATGACAAAAAAAGTCAGCCAGCTTTGATTTGTGATGTATATGGATGAGTTAGTAGCCAGGATAGGAGGCTCTGTGACATGGAAGTGCAGGAGGAGGGAATTATCTCAGATGATTGGAAGCCATTCCATGGAGAATTTGGCTGCTCAGCACCCCTGCTATTTAATATTCTATATCGACTGTTTAGCATCGAAATGACAGTATCAAGTATTTATGTAGATATTTTACCATTACAGGAAAACCACAGAGTATGGGGAGATCCATGAGCTCACAACAGAAGAACAGTTTATAGAAGGAATATACAGGATTGAGTTTGACACCAGCTCTTACTGGAAGGGACTTGGCCTTTCCCCATTCCATGAATATGCTGATGTAAGTATCTACAAATATACCTAATAACCACTATACTCTGTAATGCCATCAGCTGGAAAGAACAAATAAGGTCCTTGAATACTGAATTAGGTGAAACAGTTCACCACACATTAGTATGTGTAAATAAAAGCACTATATAGCTGGCAAAGCCAATTTCCCTGCAAAGACTGACACAGCTCCTCCAAAGTGGAGCTGTGCCCACACCCATTCAGACCAGTAGGGACCTTTGTTAAAAAAGAGCTACATTACTCAAAAGCCTGAAGCATTGAAAGAAAAACAAAAGAGGAAAAAAAAAAATCACTGCTTTTATGACTGAGGGAATATAGGGATTTGAAAACCATCATTTTATATGAATTGAATTCTTCTTTAATCAGGGGGATTTCCCTTATATGAGTCACCTGAAAAATCCATGCATTCTAGGATGACCTGCAATTACAGGGTAGAAGGATTCTTTCTGAGATGCCTTTGTTTTGTTGTTTTGTGGTTTGTTTTTTTTATTATTGCTCAGATATAAAACAGAAAAAAAAAATCAAAATATAATGAAATAACCACAGCTGGCTGTTTCATCAATACTCAAATTTCACAAGCAGGCCAGCAATATAACCACATCTTACAACTTATTCCGTGCTCTAATCTATTACCTTTACTTAGCACATTCAAAACATTTATTTAAGTTCTTCAGCCTTAATCTGTTAGCTGCAGGTTAAGTTGTAGAACATTTTAAACCACAATTTATGAAGCTCTGCAGAAGATTAAACAAATGACCGAGCCCCAGGTCCATACGAGTCTAAAATGCGGTTTAGGCGTTTAGGTCAAGTAAACAGTCTTCAGATATATTCCCTAATCATTTCCCTGTCTGACAGCTGCTGAGGCCTACAGAAGGGCTTCACCTCAAATAGTGCTTAAAACAGGCTACTGAAGCTTTCCTTTGATGTAATACTTCAGACGTCATCAAATTAGCCTGGGAAGTGGGCAGAGTTCGATGACAGGGTACAAGCTACCTGAAACCTACAGTCCTCATGTTCCAGCAGCTTAGACTTTAGCAGGACTGGTATGTAGGAGGGACTCTCTAGCCCTCTTGTAAAAAGTACTTCATGGTTCAGAAAATAGATCAAATATTAGGCTAAAGAGAGCCAAAGAAAATGGAAGCTTAACCCAGGCAATGGCACTATCCTGAGAACTGGAAATCCCAAGTTGCAGGGACTGATCTGGAGAGCAGCAAATGTGAATTACCTTTGGACAAGGGTCTCTCTCCTGGGTTGGGCAAGCCTAGACACTTAGTGGAAGAACTGTCCCATCACCAGCTGCATTAAAACAGGAGGGAGACACAGAGTACAGAAAGCAGCTTTGGGTTCCAGTTGCCTACCTTGCTTGGACACCTCACACAGACTTGCATTTAAGATGAGATTTCACCCCTCTGATTTTCTTATTGGTCCTTTGAGGTAAACAACCCCCCTTTTCCGTCTCATCCTCCCACCCCACACCACAAACTTACTTTGCCTGACTCAGGCATACATATCTCCACCTAACTTCACTGCTGTCCAGGCTCTGTGGACCTTTGTCTCACACAAACCCCACCAACTTCTCAGTTTTCAGCAAGCATCACAAAGTAGTGGGGAGCATTGCCCTCCAGAAGGGTAAAATCACTGCCTGGCCAGAACCAGCCAAGTATTCTGGAGAGGAAATGGAGTGCACTTCCTAACTCTTAATAAGGTGGTTTCAAACGTACACTGCTCATCGTGATCATGAGTTTTCTCTTTTCCAGGTGGTGTTCACTGCTAATGATTCCGGTCACCGCCACTACACCATTGCCGCTCTCCTCAGTCCTTTCTCTTACTCAACCACTGCTGTTGTCAGTGAACCCCAGGAATAAAAACACACTGTCACGACACAAACACCCTCCTCTGCTAGAACTATCATAGGCTTTTAGGAGGAAGGTTTTTCCTACTGCTAATGCATAACTTTTTGCTATGTTAGTTGTTTTGGATATTTTTTTTCCATTTTGTAACCTGGCAAACTTCAACAAGTCAATAAAATGTTACTTTAAAACAGTTTTGATTCCACTGGTGAAGTTTTATTGTGTGTTAATGTGTCATGATTTGCAGTGCATTGCAAAGGACATCTGGGAAACATGCATGCATAACTTGGCACTTGATTTGGTTCTGTTCTCATCCTCCAGTAACTTAAAAGTCTCACCAAATGCACTGGTTCAAAACAAGCATGTTATTTGAGTTGTGCTACCTTAAAAAAAATTGACAAAAAGAACATTCCCAAAATTAGAAAGTCATCTGTGCTACTTACAGTTTACACACAAAAGAGACAGTCCCACTATTAACTAGGTCACAGGGTAAATAGGAGAAATTCTGAATACCTAGCAGCAGAAGAAAAAATGCAGCCAGATTGTTGAAACACATACATCTATAGAACTGAAAGTGGCAAAATCTGCAAGATGACAGTTTACTGCTCGGTCTAGGAAGTTCTGAAGCAAATTCAATTAGCACTGCTTTTAACAACTTACATCAACCCTGCTGGCTAACGGGTTTCAGGGGCATTCCAATTAAATCATTAGAATTCAAATCTCTATTCATAATTTTTAAAAGTTAATAGAAGCATGATCTTAATATTCTCTTCATATTTTTAGAAACAGGAAAGGGTAAGCTGTAGAGCAACTGTGATTCAAATAATGTTGATAAACTAACCAAAGGTTTTGAGAGCTTTAGCAGTGATTTCTGCAGACTGCTGACCTATTGCATTTAAAATACTCTGAAGCAGAGGAATTGGTTTTTAACGGGACTATGGAAACTACAGAGATAGTTAATGAAATCATGCCATTCAGAAACCATCGGCACTCATCTGCCGCTGTCCTTGGGAGTTTATCTCTACACCCAGAGCCTGCTGGGATGACCACACACCAAGTGAATTTACAAGTTACAAAAGCTTGCCTTTAACATTTCATTATTTGGTAACATTTTTCCCATTTTCTGGACACTACCATAGTTACACAACTCTTGTAAGCAGTGCAAATAGTTTCAAAACAGCAACCATCTTCAAGCATGCAGATTTCATGGGATCCTGCTGTTCCTGGCACTTGAAAGACAGGTGGTTTGATTTGCAATGGGCTATGCCAAGCCCTCAATGTTTTGTTTTATGTCCTGTTGGACATCAATATGTTCACACAGGTATAGTCAAACAAAAAAACTCAACAAACAACTCCAAACCAATAATACTCTGCACGTACTCATCCATCTGATGACAGGATAAAAGCTAGTAAGACAGTGTCTGTGCATGTGCCTAACCAAAGATCAGAAAGAGTTTAACTTCAAGAAGTAACATTTTCCTAAAATTAAAATTTAGCAGATGCTTCTGGTGGGACCAGACTTGCAGTTGTATGGGGAAAGTCCTGAACTTGTACTGAATCTAGGGTTCAGGTAAGCCAGAAGACTTGAAATACTGTTTAACTGTGCTTCAAAACTGTTTATGTTATCATAGAATCTCCTAAGTTGGTAGAGGTCCGTAAGGATCATCAAGTCCAACTCCTGGCTACACAAAGGGCCAGACAAGTCATACTGGAAACCAAAACGTATATTTCCTCCAGAGAAATGCATAAGATAACTAGATGACACATTATCCACTTATCTTTCATCAGAGTTGGGGAGAATGGGCACCAGTGAGAGAAATCTCTTAACAGATGACCATGGGTAAGTCAATCATGCCAGGCCAGAACCACTGAGAAATTCTGAAACCGAAACTGCCGAGTTGACAAGAATTTTTCTATTTCTCTCAAGTACACAAGATCCATACAGTACTATTCCCCAACAGAACCAGAAATTAAAAAACCCAGACGTTTTCTCCTTAAGAAAGCAGATCACTGAAGTTGAGTGATCTAGGCAATATTCCTCATATTTCCATAGGCAATGACAGAAAAGACTTTTTTTTTTGCAGACAAGGTTCATGTTTGTATGGGTTACTTATTTTCTCATTGTTTGCTAAGTAAATAGTAGGAATCGGCTTGTTGAAAGTCACATGTGTTTTCAGATAAGTAGCTGCAGTTTAGAGGCCTTGATATAAAAATCACAGATCCCATCAGTTTCTACTTGCTCGCATTGAGACTTCCTAGTGGTAGGCAAAATGGCTTTTCATTCTGTATTTCTTGTTTTCTTAGCTGGCCTGGCATTTTTCTCTGAAGCTGCACTACCGGTAAGTGTCTCGAGATTGAGGTCCTTCATTCAATGTAGTCACAGCTTTTTCTTTTTATACTTTAATTAGTGTTAAGTGAAAAATATTACATTTTATTGCAATTATTTTGATTTTTATGGCATATATTGACTGCAGTTCTCTCCCAGTACTCTTTTTCTGGTCCTTCTTTCTCATTGTCTAGTGGTTAGTGAGAGGGTTTTATAGTTAGAGAAGTAATACTTATCATTAGACTTTGTGACTGCATGGAAAAACAATGTAAGACAAGGAAAAAAAATAAACCATAGAATCACAGACTGGTTGGGGTTGGAAGGGACCTCAAAGATCATCTAGTTCCAACCCCCTGCCATGGGCAGGGACACCCTCCACCAGCCCAGGTTGCCCAAAGGCCCATCCAACCTGGCCTTGAACACTGCCAGGGAGGGGGCAGCCACAGCTTCTCTGGGCAACCTGTTCCGCAGAGCATATTCACCTCACAGAAACCTTGGGCCTGTTGAGAAGCAGCTAACAACCCTCAGAACACAATAAACAAGCTCCTAGTGAGAGGGATTTCATTTCCTGTCATGAGATCCATGGCAGGGAAACGCTTTCTCTACTCCCTTACTGCTCTGCCCACTACCGCTCTGTCCCATGCAAGCAAGAAGGGATCTCAATACACACTGATACAAGCAAAGAACAGAGCTAAGCCCAGGATACCACTTCCAGGGGGCTTCTTTATTCCTACAAAGCAAGCTGGACACAGCCTGAAAATTTCAGCCTGAAATTCTCCTAGGACAGACTTCCCCCTCTACCCACCACTCCTTCTTCCTCTCAAGCTCTGGCCTTTAGAAATGACCAGCCTTTGCGAGGAAGCAGACCTTCACTGAGCTCCTCGGGTACAAAGGCCAGGAAAAGAGGTGGTGATGGTACTAGACCCCCGCCCTTGCTAACATCTTGAAAGAAAGACTAGCCAATGGTCTCTGCATCCCAGAAAGGAAGCCTGAGGTGTCGCGGCACACAGGTGGTACAGGTACATGCTGAGAGCACTGCCCTGATGCAGGGCAGGGTTTCTGGCTGATGGGACATTCAGTGCATCACAGAATGCAAGAGGGGACATAAGACAGGACTTTTAGTTTTTGCCATCTACACCATGATTCATTTTACAATGGTTGATGGAGATCAGTGATTGCTGTTCTGTGATCATCCCTGATTAACACCTTCCACAAAACTCCGTTTTCTCACTTTTCATCTACAGAATTAGGTAGTGGGAAGGCCAAAGCCCTGATTCAACTCTACATTTGACAGGTAAAACATCAGGGCATAACCACTGTGGGTGATAAACCTGTTGGAAGTGAAACTACAGCCATCCCATCTCTAAAGGAAGGTCTTCCTCTCAGATCTCTCCATAGCTGCCTAGGGCTGACAAATCTCTTCCCAACATGGTGTTAGGAGAGAGACTGTACATAGTGCCTACCAAGTTTACAGCAGAATTAAGTTAACTTTATGATAACAAGATATTAGAAGCTCTCAGATCCAGAAAGCCATGCTTGAATTCCCACTCCAAAATAAGAGGGAGATTTAAAAACATTCCTAGTACCTTAGATGATGTAATTATTTCTTGTTGAGGTCACAGCTTAGTTACAGCTTCATTCCGGAGATGGTGTAGCTAAACAGAAGAAATGTGTTCTCACACACAGTCACAGTGCCTTTCCAGTGCACATGGCTACACCATCCCCTGAACAGCTCCCTGCATCTTCCTCCCTGGTTACACCACATCCAGCCCCTAAAGAGCTTTCGGGCTTTATTTCACACAGGCACTGCACAGTGATCTTCTTGAGTAACATATGGTATATTCTGTAGATCTAAAGAATAATATTCCTTACTGCTTTATTATGTACCATTACTTACCTTTCTTACCACATAAAAAATCTCTCTTCCTATCTGAAGGACTCCGCTGACTCCAAGCATCCTCTTTTTGTAAAAATTCTGGATTCAGTCCGAGGAAGTCCAGCTCCAAATGTTCCAGTTAAGTTATATAAAGAAGCTGCAGATGGATCTTGGGAACTGTTAAATTCAAAGTAAGTCATACCAAAATAACGAGTGAAAGAAGGGAAAGGCCATGGGAAGAGGCCAAATAAATGAAAAACAAAAAAAAAAAAAGTGCTTCACATTCTCTAACATAGGTTGTCTTTTTTTACTCCAAGGATAGATAACCTACTACTGAACACATTTGCTGCAGGCTGCCTTTTAACTGTATTAATTTCAACTACCAAAATGTTTTTGAATGCTTTCTAATTACTATGAACACAAGAAAGTATTTGAAACTATCCTTAATTCAACCATCACTTCTCTGCAATGTCACTACCAAGGATTAAATTACTTTTTTAATACCCACTAATGAAGCCTTGCATTGCTACTAGAAGAGTCAGGCAGACTCTTTTAGTTTGTTTGACACTAAGGCTTTGGTTGATAATCATGCCTTTATTGGCTACTTGCCTTCCTTCTAAATGGATTTTCATTTCATACACCACCAGAGCTTTAACAAGAAAATACAGAATTGTTTTAAGACATCACACCTGATAGCTGCCTTTGCTTCAAGGAATCATGCAAAAGGAAAAAAAAAATTGGGATAAAGCTTTCTCATCTCCTTCCCCATAGATAAGCAATTATAAATAAAATACACACAAAAAACCCAAAAAGAATCTCCCAGATAGTTAAATGTTGCTATATTTTATAATAAAAAAACAAAAACCATAATTGGAGAATTTTAAATGAATTCAAATGAATTTCAAAAAGTTGACCTTTTTAAAGATTTCCCTAATCTAAGCATATATTCACACTTCACAAAAATAGAAATCAAAAGGGATTCTTATTTAAAGTATCATCGAAAATGAAATGGAAAGAAATTCTTAGGGGGTACAAAAAAATATTATTTATTCAACAAGCAATGTCCCACTTCCACACTTATCTCCTCAAAATAGCTGCAAAAATCACCAGAGACCTTTGCAGGTTTAAGTCTATTCTACATAAAGTAGGGAGACAGGAAGACTCAAAGCTGACATAACACAGGATCAGTGGGACCCCAAACTCTGATGAAATTCAAGAAAGTCCATAAGAAACTACATAAGGGTCTCTTTGGTGTCACAGAGCAGTGGGCTGGCAGAAGCAGCAGTGGTCTCATACATATCCTTGAAAAAATGTAAGCTCCAGTGAAGGCCATGCATATTTGTACAATGTGGGGAAGAAAAATCTATTCACGTTGCCCTACTTAAATTGCCTCCCACCCCTCAAGAAGGAAGATAGCTTCACATATATTCTGTCACTGGAAATACTCAATATTTTCTGTTAAGAGGGTGCTTACTGATTTTCAAGTCCAAGTTCGGAGGATTTATATAAAGATACCTGGCTCAATATTGACTTAAGCTTCAAAAACACATGTAGCATTTAAAACAAAGGATAAAGGAACCCAAAGATAAGGGATGCAGACTTCCTGATAATACTGAATCAACTGCTCCAGCCTTGTTAATTTGTAAAGAATTCAATGTTAGAATGAGATTCTGAAATAACTGTTCTTAAAGATACATTTGGTTTTAGCTAAAAAAAAAAAGTTTATTAGAGAATTAAAAGTATCTAATAACAATGATTATAAGACAAAGAAAAAATAGAAACATTCGAACAGATTAGAAACTGTCCCGATAATTGACTACAGAGCATCTTTTAAGATACAAATGGTTTTCAATGACTTCACAGTTATATGCTGTACTACAGCCCAAACCCTAAGTTTTGTATTGGACAAGGACATAAAAACCATTTGACTATTTTTCTCTGCATGCAATTTCACTAAAATATGCTCAGGTAAAAGATCTGTCAGCTAGAATACAAACAGTGGTTTGTGACTACTAAAATCAGGCAGTAGCAGCATTCTTACCTGCTGATACCCTACCTAATCAAAAACCTAGTATTATATAATTTATTTCACAGAAATAGGTTTCAGCCAAGAGGTGTGTTTGAGAGACATCATTCAATATTGGTTCTGGAGTCCTAAATAGGTTGTGTTCAAAGATGTACAGTTTCAAGCCAGTACTAAGGCCTTGGACAGCACTGATAGCATCTTCAAATCAAACAAAAGCACCTGTTTGTCGAGGCTGGAAAACCACGCAATCAATAGGGACAACAAGGAATTCCATAAGGCTGACCTACAGTCATTTCAAATTGTAGATCTCAAATTTCAAATAGCCAACTGTAAAAATATTTGCATTGATAAAAAAACTCAACATATTTAAATAAGAAATAAAACTACGGGAAAAAGTCAGGAGCACTGACCCTACTTACTTGCACAGTAAGTGCATCACAGAGCTTCCACATTGCTTACAGCACTGAAGTTTTCCCTCTGACTGGGTTCATTTAATTAACTCAAAGACTCTGCCAAGAGGCTATGAACAATGCTGCCAGCTTTTGGCTCACCCCTAAACTATGCAGAGTAGTGGAAGCAGCAAATGCCAAGATAAGCTCTGAAGCGTCCGTAATACAGACGGATGTCATCCATTCCAGATCAACAGAACTATTCATTGTATTACTTATGCTACACAACATCATTCGCATTCACTTGCCAAGAGCTGCATTTTTCTCAGGCTTTTAACCAAAATATAAAATGGCATTCCTGTCATCACACAGACAAACCAATGACAATGGAGAGCTCCATGAACTCACAACTAAAGAACAATTTGCAACAGGGATATACAAGGTTGAGCTTGACACTGCCTCTTACTGGAAGAGGCTGGGTTTGAATCCCTTCCATCACCATGCTGATGTGAGTATTCTTTTCTCCTGCATTTTAGTTGATAAGAATACAGTAACTGTAACCTAGATGTATAAACTAACTGCATACATTGAACCTTCTTTTTACTTTATTTTCACCGTGAAACCTTAAATCCAGGCTCAATGCTTTGTAACAACATACTCATGAGAGAATGCAGTTACTAGCTCCCCTGTAACTCTCAATAAGATCTCAGAAGCATCACTTACAAAGAGGTTTTCTGTCTTTCTACCTCTACTTAAGCCTGTGATTCTTTCTGTGACTACTTCTTGATACCTGATGGTGAACAGGTCAAATGCTCTTTAAGACTCCTGAGAAAAGGATTTCTCTACCTTTTGGACCCAGCATTTGTACAGCTGCAGAAAACTTTATAATTTAGAGTTGTAAAGATAATCGAAGTATGAACTGTGGGATTATCTGCGATCCTCAGTTTGCCACAGGAAAAAAAAAAGTGTAACAGGCCTTTTTAGTTTGCATGAGACAGATAAATTTATTAAATGAAGGTGTACTAAACCAGGTACCAACTGAGGCTAGCTGCAAACCTTGGGACTCCTTGGGGGCTGTCCCCTTACACCCACAGCATCAGCACTTTCATATGACCTTTCAGTAACAGCTGCAGCCCTGCATTAGCTCGTGCTGGACTGTGACAGATCAGTGAGACCATCAGCTGCACAGCTGGCAACTGCTGCCCATCAGCCATTCCTCATCTCCCAGGAAGAAGATGTGACAAACACCAGGGTTAAATTGTCTTTCTGCCTCTCAGAGTTGGACAAGAGATGACACTCCTGTTCCAAACAATAATGAAGGTTAATGCTGGATAGTTTTACCTTGTGTGTTAGCTGAAACAGAAGATGAGAGATTTACAGCATGCAAATAAAATTGATTATACATCAAGGTAATGTTCACAACATTCCAGATTAGAACTTGAGTTAATCCAAAGTGCAACAACTTCTTTTGCTAAAAGTAAGCTTCAGTAGGGATCATGCTTTGCTCAGCTGACTGGTAGTTTCATATGCATCTGTTGATGTTGAATGGAACACAAACTATGTATCACAGTATTATTAAACTGTGACTATTTTACAAGTTGACACCTATCACCTCACAACACAAAATAATCTACTACATCCAGGGAGCTATCAAAGCACTGGACATAAAATGATGGGAGAGATTTTAAAGGTATGCAAACCATTAATCTGTAAAGTTGTTACTACCTTGTTCCCAAAGGACTAATACAGTCCCTCTCTGAATAAACTCATTGCTTCGTATTTTAGCCTTACAGGCAGTATGTTTAATTCTCTTCCTCAAAGTTCAAGACTTCATAAGAGCAACAAAAGTATTCAAACACTTGGAAGAATATTGTGGGTTTAGGCTTTGGGTTTTTTTAATGAAGGCCATCAATGTAGATCTTCAGTAAGAAAAAAAAAATCATGTTGCCATTTTTGAGTACCAACAAGGAACCCCCGATTTGGATAATAAACATATTTGATATAATTTTAAATAGTGACATGCATGCTTTTAGCAAAGGATATTAAACCATCTGAAAAACTGTTCAACAGGTAGTCACAGATCACAGTGATCAAATTACCACAAGAAAAGATACTTTCCAACTCCTACAGGAGGTTAGATAAAATGATCACAATGATTCCCTCAAGGTTCATATCCAAACACCGCTTCTCAATCGTCCTGTATTTCTTTTTCCAGGTGGTGTTTGCAGCTAATGATGCTGGTTATCGACATTACTCCATTGCCATTCTCCTCAGTCCCTTTTCTTACTCAACTACAGCAGTTGTTAGTGAGCCAGTAGAATAGAAGCTGGCATTAAGCCTGAAAATTTAGATGAGTAAATTAAAGTTTCCATAAATAACAAGAACTTAGTTTCTGACTGTACCAACAGCTTTAGACTTCATGGTAAATCACTAACTGTGACAGTCAAGTGGTTTATTCACTTTGTTAACTTGACAAAGAATGTGTATTGACTTTGTTTTTAAACACTCTTCTGAATAAAAGTATTCTGTGTGTCTGTGTTCTTTCTGTAAGTGTTGCTCTTTCAAATACAACTTTGGAGTTTGAAAAAAACATATTAGCTTTAGAAAAAAAAAATTAATTGGAATTCCATTACTGGGATTCTGAGAATAAACCAAAGTCTTCCATGAAGTTAGCAAACTACATTCCATTCTTGCAAAGGAAACAAAGCAAACACACCTGATAAGTGTCTCATGAAAAATACATGTACAAGAAATTCAATCCACCATGTACTATCATTTACAACTTATTACTGAAGACTACAATAAGTCAAGTCAGATGTGACTACTACCCAGGTCTCTCCATAATCATCAGAAAAAACAGAATTGGGAGGTGAGTTTAAGATACAGAAGCAAAAGTATCTCAAAATTGACAGCAAGGTATATCATTAAAGGATGCTACAACATACTTAAAATGCCTTCCTTCTTGCTTTCCAATATATTGTAACTGGTAATGACTTCACAGAGTCCATATCCAGTGTTGCAGAAAAGTATTAGACTTGGATGAAGTTTATTAATGTATTATAATTAAAATTATCCTCAATGAAAGTAGTCCCAAAAATGACTCACATCTCTAACAGACACTTCTGTAACAACTGTAAGATAGACGAGCAAATAAGGAAGGTAACGGAAGATTCCTAAAAAAACAAACTCCCTATTTAATGCCACAAGAAATACAGATGAATCCTTGTATTACTCATTCTCCATATATAAGGAAGATTACTCCTAAACAAAAATAATCATACAGAAGGGCCATTAGGAGATTCAACAGAATAGCAATGCTGTATTGGAAAACTAAACAAAACTACTGAGCCAGCGTAATAAACCCAAACACTGCAAACATACAAATATGAAGAGAGAGTAAAGGATTCGTTAGCTTGATCATACCATGGCTTAATCTGCTGTATTTGTTGGCCAAGTGTCCCTTCATTTCGAGGAACTGAGAACCAGAAAAAGCAGTCTGTCCATAAACAAAACAAGGAAGATACTTCTCCACAGAACCTCAGAATAAACAAACCAACACAATATTTAGAACACTGTATTTCATAAAAGACAATGATAAAAAAGTACAAACATTTTCATGAACAACAAAAAACCCAAGCTATGATACTACACAGGAAAAACTCCCAGCATTTGTTTCAGTGCATTTTTCCATTAAGCCTATCTTACATACCTCTACAAATAAAATAATCTTAAGTACACTTCCTTTCACTGATACGTAATGGATTCTTTTAATATCTTTAAATAACTGGCTCATCAGTAACCCACTAAACAGTCATCAGTAAACATGACAGAAAAACAGACTGGCAAGATCCAAGAAAAAGGACATTTTGCACTTGCTTTTCAATGTACTGTCTACTGCAAAACAGATTTTATATTCTACTTATATCTGACATACAGCAAATGGGTTCAAGATTATCTTAGCACACCAACCAGTTTCCACTGTTAACTTTTCTGTAATGTTTTGACTTGAGAATTTGAAATAGCTTCAGGATCTTGTAAATTACTCCTTCTCCATCCATGTTCACTCCTTGAAGACATCCTTACTTTGCCTTGTCACCAATGCAAAAGCTAATGTGATGTGCTTCTCTCTACATTATACAAGAATCATGAAAATAGCAAAAGGAACGTGCACAACTTAGTTCCGCATCGCATTTATTTTGTTTGAAGGCACTGTCTATGTTAAAATTCACTACAGGATAGGACTGAGTTCAAGCAGGTAGTATACAAACACTATTTTGATGTAATTTAAGATGGCAATTTTTAAAATTTTGACAAAATGATAAACGGTATTTAGAGAAGAGTGTGTTGGTTAATTCAAAATTAACACCCATCACTTTGGGGCACCAAAATGTTAACTTTTTAAGAACTCTGCTATATGTCATAATCCATTCACATACTCATTTAAATCATATTTTTCTAGGACCATACACGATTAATCACTCTGACCTGTAAAGTTGTATTAGTTCAGCCACAGCATATGTGTAATATAGTATGCATATATGTATATATATACATACACTCCAGAATTCTGGAAAACTGAACATTAATTTCACAGAGTGCATAACAACTGGGCACAAAAGCATGCTTTATAAAACAGTACAGACGTACAGTACCAAATGCTGTTTCCTAACTGCAGTTGTTGAATTGTAGGTGCACTTTTATTGAAAACCAGAAATCACTTCAAAATTACATTAGGGATTTAAAAATTTATTCAACAGTTCTTAAAGAATTGTATTAGTCTGTAATGAAATAAGACTAGTTTTATTTTGAAGATATAAGTGTTCATACAGTGAATTAATAATCTTCCCTTTATCCATATGCTTCAGAATATTCTATACACTCAGTTATAGAAAAAAATATCAGGAGGTGATAAAACCACTTCAGCATGCTTTTGAAGGACGTGTTGTTCACTTTACGCTCATTTTGTTTTATTTTCATTGAATTATATCATTCCTAAAGCATATCAGATGAACTGGTAAATTTTAAGGTAATTCCAATATGGTTTAAAATATCCCTTACAACTTTTGTCAGCTACTTAATTCACTATATTTCTACTAAATATTTGGGATGCCTACAACTAAGCTCATAACTTTACTGAAGAATGGCTAAGGGCAAAATTTGCTGCTGGGATGACAAAGAAATGAAAGGTGTTTATGGCAAACAAACTCAAACGTACAAAGTACCACACCATCTGTGTCAGCAATTCAAGAAACCTACACATAGTAATGAGTTAAAGTTAGTATTCTTTGTCAACACTCTTACAGAACACTCTATGGATAAAAAATCCTTATTATATACTGCTTTCCACTCTTCATGGGCACAGAAGTCAGTCTTTGGTTCCTTAAGAGTTGAGTAACTGTGACAAACAAAACAGTTTAGTAGATCTTGGTCAGTATCTTTGTATTAATGTAGAAAATTAATGTTCCGGTCCTCTTCCTTAGTATTAACATGGGATGTAAAAAAATATTAGAAAAAAAATAATGCTTCGCAGTGGATACTTTTAGGTAGCATAACATTACAAGCCAACAGAAAATATGTTTTTCATTATAAGCCAAGAAAAGAGGCTAGTTGCTCATACACGTAACACCACAAAAATAGAGAAACAGACAGGACCAATCCTTAGTGGGACCGTGTAACCTCAATCTCATTGAAAGTCATTGACTTGAGGACACTTGGTGCATCACAGAAGCACTCAGCACTCTACCAGAATAGGTCCTGAAATAGCTATATTGATTAATATATTATAAGTGGAATTTTAAAAACCACTTGGGATTGGCTTGCTTTCAGTTACACTTATGCCATCACCATCATAAGAGGAAGCTTGACCAAACCCGTGGTTCTGAAAATCCCATACTGCAAGCATTACAACTATGAGAATTATGTTTTATTTTCTTAAAAACCTAACTTTAATATTCTTCCAATGAAGACACATTTTTGGCTCTTCTGATTTTGGAGGAATAAAAGTGCTATTTACTAGCATTTGAAAAAAAGAAAAAAAAAAAAGAACAATACCAAAATACTGTACGTACCCAGACACATTGTTTTAGGCATGAAAATCCCTGACATTGACACTAGTGGCACACTTGGAAACCTGTAGATCATAATACGCAACAACGCAAGATTTTGTGTAATACACATGCAATATGCATATAAATAGGATTTAGATGGCAGGCAGGGCATCATACAGTTTTGCTGGCAATAAATAAAATTAAAAGCTTTCTTTCTATCAAGTTCATATATGAAATTGATTTTTCTACATAGATATGCAGGAGGCCTAGAGCTCAAAACTAGTATAACAGTTTACAGTCATAGCTGGCCAACAATTAATATCTCCTTCATTTCACATAAGGTATAACCTTTTTTAAGCATACTTATATTTTACACTTGTTCTTTCATGCTAATGAAGACATTCCTATAGAATTCAAACAAGAACACACTCAAGTACATACTGAAGCATAAAATACTGAGCAATTTAAAAGTAATGTACACACATTAATTTACATCACATATTTACAAAACACATTTAAAAAAGAAACAAAAGCATTCATTTAAATATGAGGGAGGGGTGTGTGGTTTAGTATAAAAAAATTCCTGGAAGAAGAGGCCTCTGTCTCTACTTCCAGAGAAGCTACAAGTCTGTTTTCTGCAGTTTATTTAGTTGAGTAGTTAAGATAGAGAATATGAAGAATGAAGGCTTGAACAGTAGTCTCATGCTGTAAACATCTGAGTGGTAGCTGCTGGCTTTTCTTTCAGAACAAAATGGTACATACAACCACTTTACTTTTCATCCCATATACACGTCATCAAACGGCCAAAAAATCTCTATTTCTAAGCTGCTGTCTGTTGGTTTGTTTTACAGTGTCTATTGGTAGCTTCCAGTGTCAAAATATTTTTCTGGTATGGTAGCTTGCCATTCCACTTCCATCAATAATCTCTAACAGGAGCAAGTTCTGGTATGAGATTAACAGTTATATTCTTATACAATCTACTGACAAGTATATTAGGAGAATATATTAAATTGTTCAAACCATCGATATACTGACGTTCTCTGGAATACCTCAGAAGTTTATATCTGCAGAGGGAGTTGGAAGAAGAAAACACAACAAAGATTTGCAAGAAACAATTCAGTTGATGTTAGACATGATACAAGTAATTTCATTTTGAAATTAAGTTTGTAATTCTGAAACTACCTCGCAATCATTACATTACCAAATTACCTAACTTTTAAATCCAAGCCACTTTCTGGTTTTTAATACACTCATAGTTTATGTTTGTATATAAAAATGAACATTAATACGAAATAACAAAGATAGGAATCTAATACATATACTTTATATGGCCCCATTCTGAACGTTATTTTGAAAGAACATTCAATTTCTTCACTTTTTTTTTATATGAAAGTCAGATGTAGGGCTCAGAGAATATTTAGGATCCACTTCACTGTTCATCACTATACATTTAAACATCTGATTTTTTTTTAATTTAATTTTTGAGACTTGCATTTGCAAACATCTTGAGGTGATTGAAAATCTGACCCAGGTTATCTATATATATATATATTCATATATTAGTTTTGTATCACTTATTTACTCATGTCTACTGTAGGCGTTCATCTATAAATTATGAATAAAGCAGAAATACATGTTTCCAGAGACACTCATCAGTGATAAGTGAGCAGTATTTCTAATTATCTGAAAAGCATTATAAAGCCTCTATTTTGTTTTTCACATTCTCATTTTTAGGCGTAGTTTATCTGCTGCATTTGAGTTCCTATTCCAACCTAGGACCACCAGAACCTTCTGGCCAGTTAAAGTGTTTTATCTCTGGAGCCAAAGAAAGGAACCCCAGAAGTTTATAGCAATGTAAGTAGGAAATTAAGAGACCTGTATCTCAAAAGAATTAAGTATGATGGAACAAACCAATTCTTGAGGAGTTTTAAAGTCTATTTTCACACAGGAGTTGTGTCCCTACATGCAGAATACCCAAATTAACAAACTAATAGAGCCCAGTCAGCACTAAAGCCCAAACTATTAAGGAACAGTAACATTCCTCAAAGATTATGTTGACAATATCTTCTGATACACAAACTCAGACTCACTCATGGCTAAGAAATATCTGAACAGCAAACACATTATGTTCAAGATAACACAAAGCTTAGCACGAAAGAGGGAGTAACACTGATAAGCACTGACTGCTTATTTGTACATGTGGAAGATACGCACGTAAGAAAATGTACATCTTTAGTATCTGAACAGTTCTGTTTTTCTTACCGTCCTAAAAACTGGACTTCACCTCTGTGATGATGAGGAATGGATTTGTACTTCCCTAAATCTCCCTCTGGTCTTGTTACATTGTATCCAGCATAGTGAACCCTACAGTTTAATACAGAAACATCTGTATGACAAGTATTAAAAAGATGTTTTTATAAGCTACAGCAAAGTGAAAAAGACACATCAAATCTTTGAGAGCTAAGTTTTTGCATTCACTCACATTCTCTTCTTAAACAACCTGAAACACTCCTAATCCAACAATCAAAAAAAGCTGACAAAAATCAATGAAGTTTAAAATAATAATTTCCATTTCCCGCTTTGTTCTTAAAGCACCACAGCAGAAAAACATGAGAATAGTAAGGAAAAATAATGAAAACATACAAACTTCCTTTAAAATACATCTCATCAATTCCAACAGCTCAACTGGGACTTTTACAGTTGTTTGCTGTAAGCAGTGAGTATTGTTGTACATTGTCCAGTTTGTAGCTATGAATATAGCCACAAATTAACCACTATCACAAATACTGCTACTAAGATATGAAAGATACTTAAACTCATGCTTACTCTACACATCTGTGGGACACTACTCCTCAATGCTAGCAGCAAGAGATGTACATTAAAAAGTAACCCACAAAAGACTAGAAAGAATGAGACTGAGTATATTTAGTACTGTTATTTGTTCTTCAACCTGTTACTTGGTACAAGACTTATCCTTTAAAATGGCTGTTAACTGTCCTCAAGCCAAGAAAAATCAGCATCATACTTACCACTTCAAATGGTATGTTCTGGTATTTCTGAAGTGAGCTCTTTGAAAATGTAAGAATTTTTTAATTTAAAACAAATTTTTAAAAAGTAACAACTGAAAGAAAAAACACCTAACTGCCTGCAAGGGATGGATAGATATCACAGAACAATGAGAAAGACATAAGAAATGAACACAGACCTGTTCCAAAGATCATCATCTTCTCCACCCCATCCCCAAAAGGCATTTGGAAACCCATTGATCTTCTTGAATTGCTCCACTGTCAGTCCACTTACACCACCGAAGAACTCATTGTATGGAAGACTGAAAACAAAAGATAAATTCTGAACTCAGACAAGTAGCCTTCAATTTAACCAGTACCTTTCAAAAAACCCAAGAATCCCAAACTAAAGGATGTGAAGAGATGCTGAATGTATTAAGGGAAACTGGTTCATAGGCTGCTGGCATTAAGTAACATATATGGAAGCTGAATAAAGTATTTCCAGTAGTTTCTGGTTTGTATAAAAGGTACTCTTAGATTGTAACTCAAATTAGTCTATCATATATTTCAGATGGCTGATTTAGACCAGAAGCTGAAGTGTAAAGTGGAACCCTCAAACTATTGTCTTTTGGCACTATTCAAACTGAAAAAAACTCTTTAATCACGTGAAAAAAAAATTGCAAATCAGTAGCACATCACTTTAGTGATTTTCGTTCATGACTGTATTCCAACATAGCTGTTAAAACTTGAATGACACAGATGTAATAGTACTTATTTAACCCCAGTGAAATACATACCTACATAATTAACAATTCTCCAGTTCTTACAAGCTAAACTTTTGAATAAAAAGGATGTATGGAATTTTTATCAGTAAGTAGTAACATATTAGGTAATAAGCAGTTGTGCAACACAAGCAGGCACTGTAACTATATAACATACTAATGCCCAGGCAATGTGATTTCCAGTTCTCAAAACAGTTTATCAAGGTAAAAAAAAAGAAAAAAAATTTCATTATCTATATTCACTTTCATCAATATTGATTTGCATCCTTATCCCAGAAGCTTCTATGTTAAAGTGTGCTCCTCTTTAGAAACAGAATAAAATTTCATCATATAAAAGTAATTGAAAATATTTCTCAGGAGATACTTCCAAATCTGGAACCTTCAAGGAGTTAGGACTACCTAGAAAAAGATTTACCACTGCTTAGGACACAATTGCCAAACTGTAGGGCAAATAACTCCAGAATGCATGGGGGGGAAAAACAGAGTCATGTAATTTCTGATCTCCCTGGAAAAACAGGATTCAACCAAATCTTAAGTGCTTCTGGGGAAGGTTGTTACCACACATCCCGTTGAACAACTAACTTAAAAAATAAGGAGGGGTGTTGTAAAAACCCAAGAAAACAAATACCACCAGCAAAAACCACCACCAACGCAAAATCAATCTGCTAACCAAAAATAAAAATAACTGGTGGATGAAAGTTTATGGAACTTGAGGGTTTTGTTCATGTGCATGTGTGTGGCACATGTGCATGTTTTTGTTTATAGAAATACATACTTTTAGATTTTATACATATATATACACATTTATTTAATAATTTTTATCTGTATTTAGACATTTTATAAATGTACATAGAAATACATAAAGAATTTCCTAAATATAAAGATATATGAAATATGCATGTTTCTATGCTTTTATTTCTGCATTTTTTAATACTTATAAAATCTTTAAAGGTTTGAATGCTGATTTGCTGACATCCTAAAGTCAAGAGTCACATTTTTCAATGTAGTGCTTTGGATCTGTCAGGTTGACCAGCTTGTCAAGTTGATCAACTTGACAAATAAAATTTAAGAATGGGAAACACAAAAACAAAGNGAGATACTTCCAAATCTGGAACCTTCAAGGAGTTAGGACTACCTAGAAAAAGATTTACCACTGCTTAGGACACAATTGCCAAACTGTAGGGCAAATAACTCCAGAATGCATGGGGGGGAAAAACAGAGTCATGTAATTTCTGATCTCCCTGGAAAAACAGGATTCAACCAAATCTTAAGTGCTTCTGGGGAAGGTTGTTACCACACATCCCGTTGAACAACTAACTGAAATAAGGAGGGGTGTTGTAAAAACCCAAGAAAACAAATACCACCAGCAAAAACCACCACCAACGCAAAATCAATCTGCTAACCAAAAATAAAAATAACTGGTGGATGAAAGTTTATGGAACTTGAGGGTTTTGTTCATGTGCATGTGTGTGGCACATGTGCATGTTTTTGTTTATAGAAATACATACTTTTAGATTTTATACATATATATACACATTTATTTAATAATTTTTATCTGTATTTAGACATTTTATAAATGTACATAGAAATACATAAAGAATTTCCTAAATATAAAGATATATGAAATATGCATGTTTCTATGCTTTTATTTCTGCATTTTTTAATACTTATAAAATCTTTAAAGGTTTGAATGCTGATTTGCTGACATCCTAAAGTCAAGAGTCACATTTTTCAATGTAGTGCTTTGGATCTGTCAGGTTGACCAGCTTGTCAAGTTGATCAACTTGACAAATAAAATTTCAGGATGGCAAACACATACGCATAGTAAGCAATAAGCTATAGCTTTACATGAAGCTGTTGGAGTGTCATAAGATAGTGTTAATAAGCAAGAGAAAAGTCATTCATTAAAATGGCAGAATGAACGGGAGTTACAAAACTGCAAGACCCACTACATTCACTAAATTTCAATAGCAACTGAATACAAAATACAAAATACAAAATACAAAATACAAAATACAAAATACAAAATACAAAATACAAAATACAAAATAGTCTAGCAGCAAGATAATCTTGTTTAAAAAGCAGAAATAAATTCTATATTTATGAGAAAATTAAGTAAGAACGAATGTAGCCAGAAAAGATTTCTAATAAGCAAGGTTAAGTTTTTCCCTCTTGATATATGTAGTGTGTCTTATTATCAACCTCACCACAGCAATTTAAACACTGAGAATCACAAATAACATCTTCAAATCAGCAGCATTATGAGATCTACGTTTAGTGCCCACATCTTTTTAATGAATAGCTATTTTCACAAATTGCAGGGTAGGAGGCTTTTATATTGGTTTCTCCTACTGCATACACTGTCACAGAATTTATACAAACCTCAAGAATGTTTCTGGGTCTTTAATATACAACATGTATTTTACTAATTACTTACATGTACATGTATTTGTCCAACTTTGCTGCAAAATGTCGTGGCATTTCTCCACATCCATAGTAATTTCGGTCATTTTCAGGTAAGTGATCCACATCATGAAATATTATGCAGTCCCAGACAGCATCTTTCATAGCCTCTTTGAAGCCAACATTAAAGAGCATTGCACGATTAAAAGGTTGTGTACCTGTCTTCAAACAGAAAATGAAGGAGACATTGTAAGAATCAAGGTGATGAAATTTCAGTACTATAAGAAATACATCCTCTACCACACAAAAAGCCACACTGACAAGGGTGCCTTTTACTCTTCTAGCTAAGCAAAGCAATAGCTCCAGTTAGCACCAACTACATCAAATGTATTTCATAATTTAAAGAGCCTAGATGTTCCCCCCCCCTTACACAAAACTTAACAGCACTAAAAATTTATAGCACTAGTAACTCTGAAATATCAAAATATGGGTGTTTCGGATTAATACAGCATGACATTAGGAGTTAAAGAAACACTAATACAAACTAAGAAACATTACATTTTGCTTCTTATTAAAATGGTTAATTAGAATAGAGTATTTCAGTTGGAAGGGACCTACAATGATCTAGTCCAACTGCCTGATCACTTCAGGGCTGACCAAGTTACAGTATGTTGTTAAGGGATTGTCCAAATGCCTTTTAAACACTGACAGGTTTGGGGCATCAACCACCTCTAGGAGGCCTATTCCAGTGTTTGACCATCCCATAGTGAAGAACTTCCTAACACGCAATCTAAACCTACCCTCTTTCAACTTAAAACCATTCCCCCTTGTCCTATCACTAAAATGTCCCTCCTCAGCTTTCTTATAGGCCCACTTCAGGTACTGGAAGGCCATTATAAGATCTCCTCAGAGCCTTCTCTCCTCCAGGCTGAACAGCCCCAACTCTCTCAACCTGTCTTCATAGAAGAGATGCTTCAGCCCTCTAATCATCTTTGTGGCCCTCCTTTGGACCCGTTTCCTACAGTTCCATGTCCTTCCTATGTTTTGTACTTGTGCACAGAATTAATCTGCCCCATGCAGATATTTAAACTTGTTAAATTTCATCCCAATAATCATAACCCAATTCTCCAATCTATCTAGATCCCCCTGCAAGGTATCCTGTCCCCTGAGAAAGCCAACAATACCTCCCAGTCCAGTGTGATCAGCCAGCCCGCTAACGGTGCATACAACTCCTGCGTCCAGATTGTTGTTAAATATACTGAACAAAACTGGGCCTAGAACGGAGCCCTGCGGAACAATCACTGCTGGTGACTGGTTGCCAGCTAGTTGTAGCACAGTTTGCGTTTCTTTTCCCTTTAACATTTACAAAGACAACAGATTCAAAGAGTCCATGTTAGGACCTATAAAGTATCAGCCCACATTTGAAGAAAAGCAACTCGTATCTTGCCACTGCTTAAACTGGGGAATGGAGCTGAACTTTCCTCTTTCATTCAAAGCATCAGAACAGCAGAGTAACAACTTTTAAATTCTAGATTCATCCAAATCTTGACAAGAATATAAAATCTGTAAGGAATCTTGACAAGTCACTTCTCAAATGTTGTTACCTGCTCAACAACATAGAAAGCAAATTCCAGCCGCTGCTTCTGCAACATAGGTATCAGATGACGGAAAAAAATTGGTAGATGCTCATGACGGTTCCGGAAAGGAATCAGGATCGCCACCTTTAAAAAATTATATGGGTATTAAATTATTATAACAGCATTTTTGTATTTTAATGATTTGATACTGATCAAGTTTCCAATGGCTTACATAGACTTTTCAATTTTTACATTTAAATTGGTTTGGTGCTTTACATTTTCCTTCCCATTAGGAAAGAGTATTGGAATATTGCTCAATTAAAAAAAAAATATTCCGAGTAAAGTATCAACAAGTTTTTCTTTTTACGTTTGCTTGCTTCTAATTACAAATTAAGCAACATAAATATAGGACTAGTTTTCATCCATTTGATAAAATGTTAAGTAACAACAGTTAAATTGTATAAGTTCTTGACAATCCATTTCAAATTTTTCTTCAAGTTTTAGCCCCTTCTTGAGCATAGATAGCATAATACACACTCTGTGACATTCTAACTATTATATAAAATATATAGCAGTAAAAGACTCAGGGCTTGCAAACCCTTGTAAACTATTCTTATGCATCAAGAAAAAAAAAAAAAGAAGCATCTCACCTTCCATCGTGGCTTACAGTCTTTTGGTTTCCAGTGTCCTCCTGGTTTAATGTCTAAATCTTTTGAAAACAGTTGCTGAATTTCATCAAAACTAATTTCACTCATATTGACATCAATAAGGCCTCCTAAACAGAGTAAAAAATGGCATTTATTAATTTCAATTAAGACAACAGATGTAATGCTACAAGTTATCTCATAGGCAAATATCATCAGAAATTTGCAGGTACAGTACCTGAAGATAAAAAAAAACCCAATGTTTTTTATATCTTCTTATAACACATAACAAATATCCTCTAATCTAATATCTAGATCTATATCCTCTAACAAATATCCTCTTAATATTCAGGTTTTTGCAGAATTTCAGTATTTCCCCATTATAAACATTCCTTCAATAAATCTGATAAGCAAAATACTTATTTCAGAGGACACAGAACAAGCAAAGTAATCGGACTTCTGTATCTATTTCAGAATTACAGTCACTTTTCATTTCAACAATCCCACATGATCTGCATTACTGAACTGATACTCAAATTCTGGGTGTCTTCTTACCTGCAATTTCACAAAAAAAAATTTAAAAATGCATCAACACTGCACTCAACAAGCTCCTCAATTTAAAGTCTAGATAATTATGCACATTTTATGTACAGCCTGCATCCACCACTGTCTCCATGAAACCAAGTTAGCAAGGGGCTTGATTTGAGAATTATTATTGATAGAATTCATTAGCTGGTAGCAAAAAATCAAGTTTGTACTTACTAAGAAGAAATACTGACAGTTGATAGCTAAAAGCTGTCGGTCATTGGTTATCTATGTGTATATATTTCACAACTGGAAATAAAGGTTCATAGTGAATACTCACAGAAGCAGAGAAATCAAGAAAATTTGGGGGAAAAAGGAATGGAAGGCTCATTAACCAGAAGCCAAAGTTGTTCTTCAACAACTATGCTAGATCACCAAATAAAAATCTGGGAATAACTATCTGACAGACACCATAAAATATTCTACTTATCTTTGTTTAGAAATTTAAGTCTTTTGGTGTGGGTTGGAACTTTAAAGGCAATGAAAGAAATTACTCCCCTTTTCTCTCCTGTGCCCATATACCCAAAATATCCTATTTGTGTCCAAAGGATTGCCTCATGTTGTATCAGTGAATTTGCTAGCTATTAATTCACCTTTTGGAAACACTGGAATTTTTGCACTTTACTAGGAATAACTACTGTTCTCAGAGGAAAGCCCAAGATACTGCAGTAGCTATTTTAGGTCTGGATTTGATTAATGGAGAACTACATGGAGAGAGAGAGAGAGAGAGAGAGAGAAAGAGAGAGAGAGAGAGAGGAAAAATATAAAAAAAAATCAATAAGGAGCAGCATAATAAGATCTCTTAACAGATTTACACAAACTCACATTATTTAGTTCAGAAGTAAAATTAAACCTGGGAGTTGCTGAAGAGATTGCATAAATATATGTCAGAACAAACTATTCCTACGGAGCTTTAAATAAAAATAAAATAGTTTTTAAAAAAAGTTTAGATGATCATAAGAATTATATCTAAAAAGAAATCTTAAAGAAAGTCAAAACAAGGGTATTCAACAAAGGACCAGTATATAAACATAAACAAACTAAATTAAAAGAAAATAAAAATAATAAATAAGTTTCAACTACTAAGAGACACAGAAGCAACGAGAACCTTTCAGCTTATTTATCTTTATTTTCCTATTAGATTATTTAAATAAAGGTCAATTACTACACTAGAAAAGGAAGTAAATAACATCAAATTGGGTGGGAGTGTCGATCTGCTGGAGGGTAGGAAGGCCCTGCAGAGGGATCTGGACAGGCTGGATTGTTGGGCTGGGGCCAACAATATGATGTTCAACAA
>VXBZ01012063.1:133093-157887 GCA_013399135.1 Heliornis fulica | reverse complement strand
TGGTGAAGGGTCTGGAGAACAGGCCCTACGAGGAGCGGCTGAGGGAGCTGGGGTTGTTTAGTTTGGAAAAGAGGAGACTGAGGGGAGACCTTATTGCTCTCTACAACTACCTGAAAGGAGGTTGCAGTGAGGTGGGGGTTGGTCTCTTCTCCCCAGTAACAGGCGACAGAACTAGAGAAAATGGCCTCAAGTTGCGCCAGGGAAAATTTAGGTTGGATATTAGAAAGAACTTCTTTACTGAGAGAGTCATCAAGCACTGGAACAGTCTACCCAGGGAGGTGGTTGAGTCCCCATCTCTTGAGGTGTTTAAAAGATGGGTAGATGCAGTGCTTGAGGACATGGTCTAAGGGTAGACTTGGTGGCAGTAGGTTAATGGTTGGACTGGATGATCTTAGGGGTCATTTCCAGCCTTAAAAATTCTATGATTCTATGATTGGTACTATGAGAAGTACAGAGATGGGTGAATAGAAATCATCAGGATTTCCTTGTTAGTGGTGGGGGGCAGGAGAAAGGCATCCTAGTAAGTATCTGAGCTTAATTTCAACAAGTCAGATACATACTGAAACCAACAGTGAAATCAATTTCAGAAATTACTGTTACTGAAGGAGAAATGAAGCATGCACACAAGAGGCAATACCTGGCTAAGCTGGAAGCAGTATGCAGGAAGATATTTTGATGGTTTATAATGGACTGCCCACTAATACGAGGCAACAAACTAATGCAAATGTACAGAAAATAGCCAATCTCATTCTGGACTATATTAACTGCTGTTATATGAAAGATAATTATTAGTTTGTATTGTAAACAGTTTTAGCCAGTTATAATGCTTCAAAAGGAAATAAGACAGTCAACATTACAAAAATTAAGAATGAGAAGAGCTTTAGAAAATATGTAGTCTAGAAAGTCTGAAAGTACTGGAAGTTATCTTCAAAAGAAGAGGCCAACAAAAGTGTAAGTTTTCCAAGATAGAATAATTCTGTATATAGGTGGCAACTTTTTTCTAAGCATCAAGAAGGGCAAGCAGAAACCCAACAAACGTGAAAGAACCTAAAAAAAAAAAACCCAAACCCAAAACCCCAAACCCAAATGCAGGTTGAGTATCAGGAAAAGCTTCAACTATTCATTTGATGGAATACTGTAACATACTACTTCTGGAGATAGAACAACTTCCTACACCAATGTTTCCCTCTTGAAAAAAACAAAAAAACAAACACGCAGATTTTTCTAGTATCTATTTAAAATAGGTTAGGTATATTCAACGACAGTGTGCTGTGATGATCAAACTAAAAGATCTGGTATTTCTTATCACTCATTAAGAGACAGTTCTTAGACAAATCATTAAATCACTTGGGTAGACTGCTTAAACTTCTTGTGTTAGAATTTTTATTTCACATAACTGAAAAAAATTACCTGCTTTCCATTTACCTCAAGTCAGTATTAAAATTATGTTGATTAAATGCTCTTCTGTACTGCTTCTATCTTGAAGTAGAGGTACCTTGCTTATGAACTAGCACAGCAGTGCTCACCCAGTAGCTTATAACCTAAAAGACTGATTCACACACAGAAGGAAACTTGCTGGTCCTATTTTAAGAACATATGCACTTGGAACAAAACTTGATTTTACCATACTCCCTCCATGATACAAATTTGGCAAGCTGATGTAAAGAAGAGTAGTTCACTTTAATAACAACCATAGACTTTTAAGCAGGTCAAAATATATGTGATTTGAGAAGTCTTTTTCCCTGGCTATCTCAGGATCACCTACAGAATTTCAGTGCATTAAATAATCTGCAGAGAAGTTTTATTTAATTATAATTAAATACACAGATATTGATTTTAAAAGTATACATGAAAAACAAAAGGTGAGGCATAAATGCCTCTGCTGATTAGTATCTTATCCAGTGAATTATTTTCCAGTAAAGTTTATGTTTTCTGTATTAAATTCAGCAGGACAGAGTAAGTACAAAGAGATTACTAATTAAAAAAAAAAAAGTTGGAGAAGAGCAGCAATAAGAAGACACACAGACAAATTACAGAAGAATTACATATAACCAATGCAGCTGATATGAAGGATGGCAGAGCAGGAATCATCCCTATTCTGGCAATTCTATATACCTGTCACAGCAAACAAATTTGCATCAATGATTTAAAGACAACATGCTATAAATAAGCTGACCTACTAAGGTACCTTACTACCTTCTCCTTGTGCTTCGTCCCTCTACTCTAGGACAGCAGACTAATCTGGCTGAATTTATCTTGATTCAGATCCCTTGAAAGTTTCATTAAAAACACAAATTTATATACACTTTCAATCAGCATAATTATAATTCTTGTTTCTCTAGTTATCCAGTGTTACAATTTTTTTTACTTTTTGTTTCCTAATGTAGCTAAAATATTTGCATTAGATTTTTTTTTTACTTGTTTACACATGCAGTATTACAGAAAAGAACATCCACATGATTTTGGAAGTCAAACCCTATTTCTCTACCAAAGAGTTTGATTAAAATAAGGACATCATCACGCTGCAGCTAACTGCTACTTGGCTTAAGACAGTTTGTACGACTGAAGTTCAAAACCAGCAGCAACTGATTTATACATTGTAAAAATACAGATGTGTAGACAGAAGTAAGAGGCAAGGTTTAGAGTTCAGAGTCACTGGAAAAAACCCCACAGATAAGCACTGCTACTCTTCACTAGATAAACTTCTCTGTCAAAATTAAAAAGGAAGTTATAAAAGAATCTAGATTAGACTAATAAAATCCACTACTTTTATTTGAAGAAAAAATAATCAGCAATTCAGTTTGGCAATCAGGTACATTGTTTGGCATGATATGGATATGAATAGCTTTATTACATCCTCATTTTGAATGATAGCTCACATTTTATATCAAGTGTTAGCCTAAAAGACAAGAAGTTATGGAAGATGTCATAAATATCTTCAGAAACTATTTCAAATTTTCTCTCTTACAGTAAGTTGTGGCAAGTGTAGAGTCTTTCATCTGGGGAGGAACAACCCCAGGTACCAGTATAGGTTGGGGACTGGCCTGTTGGGAGAGTAGTGCAGGACCTGGGGGTCCTGGTGGACAGCAAGATGACTATGAGCCGGCAATGTGCCCTCATGGCCAAGAAGGCCAATGGCATCCTGGGGTTTATTAGAAGGTGGGTGGCTAGTAGATCAAGAGAGGTCCTTCTCCCCATCTACTCTGCCCTGGTGAGACTGCACCTGGAGTATTGTGTCCAGTTCTGGGCCCCTCAGTTCAAGAACATAGAATCCTTGAAAGAGTCCAGCCCAGGGCCACCAAGATTACGGAGGGAGTGGAATACCTTCCTTATCAGGAAAGGCTGAGGGAGCTGGGTCTCCTTAGCTTGGAGGAGATGGAGGGGTGACCTTATTAATATTTATAAATACGTAAAAGGCCAGTGTCAGGATGATGAAGACAGCCTCTTCTCAGTGATGGCCAGTGACCTCTTCTCAGTGATGGCCAGTGATAAGACGAGGGGCAATGGGTCCAGGCTGCAGCATAGGAAGTTCCATTTGAACATGAGGAACCTTTTCACCATGAGGGTGATGGAGCACTGGAACAGGTGTACAGAGAGGTTGTGGAGTCTCCTTCTCTGGAGACATTCAAGACCAATATGGACACGTCCCTGTGTGATTTAATCTAGGTGATCCTGCTCAGGCAGGGGTGTTGGACTAGATGAGCTTTCAAGTTCCCTTCCAACTCCTAGTGTACTGTGATTCTCTGATACTTACTTGCTACATTTAAAATCAAAGACAATAAAAGTGTTAGGGTAACAGACACTGCCAGATACTAAGGAACAGTCACTTCTAGTAACGTTTAAACTTATTTACTGAGTTGTTGATTCTTCCTCTCTGTCTGGTACATTCTGCCACTAAATGAGACATTTCAATTTAACCAATTAGTTTTGGAATCTATACTAATGCTGCTATTAATTCTTCACTCAAAAAATTGTCTGTCTACTAAACATTTATTAGAACTCAAGAAATTCTATGTATTATTGACTCAAGTTATTATTTCTTCAAAATGCAGAGCATAAAAGGACATTTATTCATTCCTTGATTCTCACAGCAACTCTGATAATGTAACAGCAATTCCCGAGAAGAAAAAAAAAAAAAAAAAGACAAAATCTCAACAGCAATTTCTAAGAAGGAACTCTGTTTTAACCAAAGGACTGCAATTTTATAAAGGTTAACTGTAAGAACTACCTCTAATAGCAAACAAGGTCAAGGTAAAGTAGTCACCACCACCAGCAATAATTTGCCTCTTTCCATGTTCAAAACTAGTCTCCTACCTAACACATCTTGGTCTCTAAGGACTGGCTTTATCTATGAACCTGAGGAGAGTAAACCATGACCAGGATTTTGCCTGAATCTGAAAAACAGCAAGTTTGCAGGAAAGGGGAATTCAAATGAAAATTTATAGCCCTTGTGAGTTTTTGAGAATGTTCCTGAAGCTATACTTGGTCTACAAAAAGAAGATCAATGAGTCATGCCAACAACCTTTCAGCCACATTATTAAGCCATGTTAAGGAAAATGACTTATAACAAGGAACCTTTCCAATCTCAGTTTGTGTAACTGCTTTAATTGTGTAATACCTGTTTACAAAGCCTTCTACTCACACTCGGAAACTACTACTTGGTACAGCTGTGATATAGCAGATTTTACAAAAAGCCAGCAAACTGAAACAGCAGTGGTGCCAAAGTACTCAACTCACCTTCTTATTTCTGCACGGCACTCATCTGAAACTAAACACTTTCAAACAAAATAATGAGAAGCTTAGATTCCAGCCTTAAAGACAAATAATGTTAGGGTTGCCTAATTAAGTTCTATTTAATAACTTGGGAACTTAAATGGCTGGGTTTGAAAGCTTGATTTTAAAATTTCCTGAGGATCACAGCTTTTCATTTGTTACGCAAGTACTACTTCTTCATGATAACACAGCTTTAACACTTCCTTACCTCCAATCAGTTCGCACTTCACTACTGTTCAGAGTTCTATATACCGAGGTAACTGATTACTAGATGAAGAATCTTTGCGTTAGTAATATCATTCCCCAAAAGATAACCTTTCATTATTCCTCAAAATATGTATCTCTGAATGCATAGTTTTTATAAAGTTAGAGTATTCCTACATATTAATAACAACATTTAGTATTTATTTTGTATAAAGGAAAATTATTAGTAAATACAGTTTAAACCACATAAGGTGAAGAGGTCAAATGCTACACAATAAACACAATAGTTACAGGCAAACTGCTAGGCATTATTGTCTATTCTCAGACGTATTTTATTCATTATTGTTTGCTATATATGTGGACTCCTTACAATTATATAAAATAACTGTATTTTGGTTTAAGCACAGTCCAATTTCCTAAATAAACATTATGGTCAGTTTAAAACTTACTCATGTAAGGCAGCTTCTCTGGACAAGCCTGGTAAGGAGAGTAAGTGAAGTTTTCTGGGAGATACATAGTTGTTTGAGCAACACAGTCACTAGAATTGTTTCCTTCAGGATAATCTTAAAAAGAAGAATTGATTTTTGTAAAATCACTTATGTTGTACACTGAATTAGTAACATGTCATCATGCAGGTTACAGCATTAACTGTGTAGAAACAAATTCCCAGCTGCATGATTAAAAAGCCTAACAAACCACGTTTTACAGCACTAAATGAACTACAATTAAGTAATCTTTGCTACAGCTAGGACAAACATAATGAACTGATAGACAGTAACTATTTGGCTTTTAGTCTGGTTACGGAGAAGTAGGACTTTGGACTAGGTTTTCATAATTAAGCTGTATCATTGAGGTTCGACTTTTTATCTTTTAAAGATCTTTTAAAAATTAAATAAATACTCTTACCTGTGCCATTCAGTGTAGTATTTTTGTTAGTGTACAATCTGATCATGTGTCCTATTGTTTTAACATTTTCTCTCAACATTATACCACGTGCTTGCACCATAAAGAGATACGTGTTTGCTGATAAAACAAAATCAATTTTTAAATTAAAATAAGGTATTCACAAATTATTCAAACATCCATTTATAATGAGTTCAGCATTTGTTACAATGTCTGAATCCATGGCTACTGAACATTAACCTTTGAGATGAAGGTCCATAAAGAATGAAATTAACAGCAGCAAAACAGAAGAATAAAACTGATTTATAACCACGGCTCTATCTTAAAGAAAAAAAAAAATTTAAAAAGTAGTCAGTACACACTTTATATGGCAGTTTCATTTCTCTTTAACTTGCAAAAAACCCACAACCAATACTGCAAAGAAACAATTGAATTTAAATGTTTCCATATATATATATAACACCCTTCATACATGCATCTACATATACATGGTAAGAAATATATGGCAAAAATTCTCTAGAAAATCTTATCGTTCAATGGAAGAGTCCCCTTTTTTACTCACCTGTTACCACACCGTTCAGTAAAACTGTACTGCTATTCATTCACACCCAATGGCTGTTTTGTTATACAACTGCTACAAATCTGCCAAACTCAAAGTATTAATGTTTGATAATTATATGTGAAATATTTATTACAGACATCAAGGCTGAGTAAATCAACATTCTGAGTAATTAAGCGGCTCACTAATAAATACAGCATGAAATATTCCTCTCTCTCTGCCTTGCACTCAAAACCCCAAATCTGATCTCAAGACAGTGCTTCCTCCCAACAGAAGAGAGTGTGTTGGAAAAGAAGTGGCATATATGTCAGAGCTCAAAAATTAAAGGGAAGGCCAAATTCCCTTTGCAGAACAGTTTTCACTCGGGGTAGCAAAGAGGATCAAAGGTATCATGTGTCACTTCATCTATGTCTGTCCATTTGTCTGGCAGCCACTTGGCTCCCTGTAACATGTGACCACCCTTGCAAAAGAAAAAAAAAAAAAGAAAACCAAACTCAAAACTCCAGGACTTTGGAGGAAAGAACTAAGCATACCAGAAAAAAAAAAAAAAACCCAACAGATTAATCTTTGTCTGTCCTAAAGAGATTAAAGAAAGTTAGAAAATTATCTCAGACAGACCAATTCATCACATGATGACCCACACCAGCAGCATGACACAAATAACTCCAGATCAGATGGTATCTTCTCACAGCCCAACACAGAGACTAGAGCTGCAGAGAAGCTTTGGCAAATAATACTACTGACACTCACATAGATACAAATACCAGCATAATCATTTAAGGTTATTATTTGCAATCCTACAATAATGGTTTTATTTTTAAAAAGAATGAAAGGAGGAGACTTTCTGGCCTTCAAAGAACTCTATTACAAGAAGAAATATTATCACTGAAAAGACAGGCTCTGAATATGTCACGTGCTATGCATGGTGCGCAGTTCTCTAGCTCCTGGCCAGCATGACTACCTGCTCTGGGTAAGGAGCTTCCATATATGTAAAAGTTATTCAGCTGCTAGGATCCTGAAGTTGTCTCAAGCCCACTCCCCAAACACCCCCCACTCCTCTCTCCACCACTGAAACAAACAAAACAAAAACACCCACAACTTTGGCCTGATAACAGAGGTAGGAAATCCCACAAGAATGATTCTTACTGGGATCCAAGACAGCCGGATTCAACACAAAAGATATTCAGATTTACAGGAAACTTGCACAAAAACCTCTCAAAATTTCATCCCAATTCACTGTAAAGTAGCACTTAGGGTTTCTAATTATTTTCTTACATTTTCCATTCAAATTCTGTTCTTATGGTGTCTGTATTAAACATTTAATGAAATCTCTACAATTCTTGAGCTCATACATGAAGTTACCTACTCAAGAAACATTCTCCTTCAGTAATCAACATCAAACCAATTTTATCTGTTCTTTCAAGAACAGCTATACCTACAAACACACAATTTCAAAATTCAAGTCTTCCCTGAAAGGAAAACTAAGTGGATTTTTACCTTTGAAATAGAACAAAAATTTCCCAACTAGAAGAATGACTTTCTTCAAACTTCAACATATTTCAAATTGGTATCCTTCCTTCTCCCTTCCCCACATTACTGTATATATACTGTATACTGTTGTTCTCTTCAATACCTACCTATCCCAAGACTAAAATAAAGGTTTTTTTAAATATAATCAGTAAGCAAATACTGATTTCAGAGGTAACCTCTGGAAGATTAGGCTCTATACTCTCCTTTTTAATATGATGACATGTGCTGTCATCTTGACAGCAAGATGACCATGAGCCGGCAATGTGCCCTCATGGCCAAGAAGGCCAATGGCATCCTGGGGTTTATTAGAAGGTGGGTGGCTAGTAGATCAAGAGAGGTCCTTCTCCCCATCTACTCTGCCCTGGTGAGACCTCACCTGGAGTATTGTGTCCAGTTCTGGGCCCCTCAGTTCAAGGACATAGAATCCTTGAAAGAGTCCAGCCCAGGGCCACCAAGATTACGGAGGGAGTGGAATACCTTCCTTATCAGGAAAGGCTGAGGGAGCTGGGTCTCCTTAGCTTGGAGGAGATGGAGGGGTGACCTTATTAATATTTATAAATACGTAAAGGACCAGTGTCAGGAGTAGGGAGCCCAGGCTCTTCTCAGTGATGGCTAGCCACATGAAAAGGGGCAATGGGTCCAAACTGGAACAGAGGAAGTTCTATCTGAATATAAGGAAAAACAGTTTCACTGTGAGGGTGACAGATCACTGGAACAGGCTGCCCAGAGAGGTTGTGGAGTCTCCTTCTCTGGAGACATTCAAGACCAATATGGACACGTTCCTGTGTGATTTAATCTAGGTGATCTTGCTCAGGCAGTGGGTTGGACTAAATGATCTTTTGAGGTCCCTTCCAACTCTTAATGTTCTGTGATTCTATGACTCAAACTTCGTAAGAATGATACCACCCTTACTAATGATAAACAGAAACCCTTCTTTTTTCTACCTAATGTTCACATGCCTTATTAGTTTCTTTCTGCCTGCTACCAAATCATACTGATTACAAACATTTCATCTGCCAGACAGATGTCACTTACTACACACACAGCAAGACAATGAGCAGACTCTCCAGCATTGCTCCTGATACGGTTGAGATGAAATATTTGCCCAGAATTCACTGCAAGGAATACCAGAAAAATCTACTCAAGCATATACTGTTGCAGTCATAAGAACCTGGCATAGCACAAAATTCAGACTAGGACCTTCAAACAAGTGTATATATATTCCTATGTTTCCCATAGGAATTGAGAATGATGTAGCCCAGACAATGCAGACAAACACGATAAAACAGATTGTCTGCAGAAACATTTGCATCTCTCTTTGTTGAAGGACAACTCTTCTGACAAATGAAGGAAAATTAGAACAAACACCACACCTTTGTAAGAGACAAAACTAGGAAAAATTCTCCCAAAAGCATACATCACAAAAAGACATAAGGAAAAAAGAAAACACCCAACGAAGCAAAGCCTGTTGCTGCCTCAGCCTAGGTACTCAAGAGCAACTATTGCAAACCAGAAGATCACGTCTTACCATGTTTTCATCAAGTTACTTTTGTGGTCTACCTCAATCCAACATGTCCTCTTCCTGGCTGATCTGCTTGCCAACTCACCATCCAATTCTACCCAAAGACATAAACAGAACCAAAAAAAAACTTCCTTTCCATGGAAGCTGTCCAAGCCACCTGAGTATCCAAGATACAGAATGGTCTGGGGTTGGAAGGGACCCCAAGAATCACCAAGTTCCAGCCACCACCCTGGTGGTGGCTGGAACTTGGAACCTCCAAGCCTGCATCTTGACAAGGCTGCCCAGGGACCCATCCAACCTGGCCTTGAACACCTCCAGCCTTGGGGCATCCACCACCTCTCTGGGCAGCCTGTTCCAGCACCTCACCACTCTCCATGAAGAGCTTCTCCCTGATACTCAATCTAAACCTTCCCCCCTCTAGCTTCAACCCATTGCTCCTTGTCCTACCACTATCTGCCCTTGTAAAGATCCAATTCCCCATCTGCATATATGCTCCCTTTGAGTACTGGCAGGCTGCAATGAGGTCCCCCTGCACCTCTCTCTTCTCCAGGCTGAACAAGCCCAACTCCCTCAGCCTGTCCTCATAGGGGAGGTGCCCATCCCTCAGATCATCTTTGTGGCCTCCTCTGAACCTTCAACAACAGCTCCACATCTTTCTTGAATTGGGGGTCCCAGGTCTGGATGCAGCACTCCAGATGGGACCTCATGAGAGGGAGAGAGTGACAATCACCTCCCTGTCCCTGCTGACCACCCCTCTTCTGATGGAGCCCAGGATACCATTGGCCCTCCGAGCTACAAGAGCACACTGCTGGCTCATGTTCAGTTTCTCATCCAGCAGGACCCCCAGGTCCTTCTCAGCAGGGCTGCTTTCAAGGAGCTCTTCTCCCAGCCTGTACATATGTTTGGGATTCCTCAGCCCAAGTGTAAGACCTTGCACTTTGTGTTGTTAAACCTCATGAGGTTCATCCAGGCCCACCTTTCAAGTCTGTTCAGATCCCTCTGGATGGCTTCCTTTCCTTCTCTTGGGTCAACCTCATCACTCAGCTTGGCGTTATCAGCAAATTTGCTGAAGGTGCACTCAACTCTACCATCGATGTCACTGATGAAGACACTAAAGAGCACCAGTCCCCAGCCAGATCCCTGAGGGACGCCACTTGTTACTGGCCTCCACCTGGACATAGAGCCACTCACTACCACCCTTTTTGTCTGTGTCCTTTCAACCAATTTCTTATCTACTGGATGGTCCACCCTTCAAATCCACATGTCTCCAATTTAGAGATAAGGATGTGGTGGGGACCATATCACAGGCCTTGCACAAGTCCAGGTAGATGACATCGGTCCCCTTCCCTTTATTCACTGATGCTGTCACTCCATGATAGAAGGTCACCATCGGTGAGGCATGACCTTACCTTGGTGAAGCCACGCTGGCTGTCCCAGATCACGCATTCTTCCCTCATGAGCTCTAACATGTCATCCTGGAGGACCTGTTCTACCACCTTCCCAAGCACAGAAGTAAGGCTCACTGTGAACTACTCCTGTAGTTCACAAATCAGTTACAAGAACAGACGTGACCAGTTTATTCCACTGTCATTCAACACCTGTTTAGGCAGTAGCAGATGCCAGAGTAGCCAATTAATTACTTCAGAAGCTAAAAGCATCAGGCAAAAATTGAAGATATAATTTAGTCCTAAAAATAAATTTGATCTACTGGCACAGGTTTGTCAGCAAATACTTATGAAAAAGAGCACAGCTCACATGTCAGATCAGCCAGAAGTGATGGCAACAAAGCATTCAAGATAATCCACAGTAGCCATAAGAGTTAACAGAGAAAAGTGTGGCAGGGAAATGAGACTGACAACAGAATACTGACTGCTGGAGTTTGATGACTTCCAGAGTAAACCTCTTTTCTGCTGTCACTGGTACTTTAATACTGGTCATCTTACTGAGCCTGGTATGGATTTCCACAAACTTTACGTATGCTACCATAAATATTACCCTTAACGTACTTGGCTGCCCCTCAAGCACCTGTATAGTAATGCACACAGTATGAGGAATAAACTTCCTGACACAAGTGATAGAGCAGCCAGTGAGAGGAGTTCTGCCAGACCTCATACTCACCCAGGAGAGGCTCACTGGAAAGGTGAGCACCAAACACAGCTTTAGCTACAGTAATCATGAAATTGTGAAGTTCAGGATCCTGGGAGCAGGAAGGAAAATGAAAAGCAAGGTCACAGCCCTGGACTGCAACACAGCAGACTTTGGCCTCTTCAACTATCTGCTCCATGGAATCCCATGAGATTAGGGTCTTAGAAAGCTGGATAATATCCAAAGATCACCTACTTCGAGCTTAAGAGGGCTCCATCCCACTGAATATGAAGTTAGGTAATAATGTCTGGAAACTTGTATGGATGAACAAGGATCTCCTAGCCAAGCTCAAACACAAAAAGGAAGCATACAGAAGGTGGAAGGAAAGCAAGGACAGGTAATGTACGAGGAATACAGAAACAAAGCTTGAGCATCCAGGGATGCAGTTAGGAAAGCTAAAGCCAAATGGAAATGAATCTGGCCAGGGACGTCAAACACAACAAGAAAGGTTTCTGTAAGTACATAGGTGACAAAAGTAAGACTACGGAAAATGTGGGTCAACTGCTCCATGATGCAGGGAGCTGGTTACACAACACATGGAAAAGTCAATGATGTAATGAATACCACATCTTTGCCTCAGTGTTTATAAAACTGGCCTTCAGGATTCCCTGGTCCCAGAGGGAAAGATTGAATTAAGGGAGATGTACCCTTGGTATATAAAGATCAGGTCAAACCGGACATAGACCATAGACCCTGATTGGATGGACCCACAATTGCTAAGGGATATGGCAGATATACATCATTGCGAGGACACTCAGCAATCCTTGATTAATCAATACAACTGGGAGAAATGGCCAAGGATGGGAAAACAGCACATGACCCTCCCATCTTCAAGAAGGGAAAGAAGGAAGACCCAGAATACCACAGGCCAGTCAGCTCCATCTCAAGTCATGGGAAAATGATGGACAAGATGGATGCAACCTCTTGTTTGGGTATATGAATAAGAAAATCATCAGGAGTAGTCAGTGTGGCTTCATCAAGGGGAGGTCATGATTGACCAACTTGATAAACTTCTACAAGAAATACCTGGCCAGGAAAATATAGAGAGAAGTGGACATTGTCTACCATGACTTAATTAGGCCTTTACACTGTATCCCCTAAGATGGTCATAGGCAAGCTGATGATGTACATGCTGGATGCCAAAAACTGACTGACCAACCAGACCTAGAGAGTCAGGATCAGTGGCATGACATCTAGTCGGAGGCCAGTAACTAACTGTACCGCCCAGGTCAATGTTGGGTCCTGTTTAACATTTCATTAGTGATCTGGATGACAGGGCAGAGTGTACCATCAGAAAGTCTGTTGATGACAAAACTGGAATAAGTAGCTGATACACCAGAGGGTTGTGCTGCCATCCAGAAAGCCTTCAGCAGGCTACAGAAATGGGTCAAAGGAAACCTCATGAAGCTCAACAAAGAGGAGTGCAAAGTCCTTCACATAGGGAAGAACAACCCCATGAACCAATAAATGTCTGGGGACACCCTGCTGGAAAGCAGCTGGGCAAAAAGTCTTGCATCCGCCTGGACCTCCAAGCTGAACATGAGCCAGTAATGTGCCTTTGCTGCTGCCAATGAAGGCCAGTGGCATCCTGGGCTGCATTTGGAGGCATGTTGTCAGCAAGTTGAAGTGATCCTTTCCCTCCAGTCAGCACTGATGAGGCCACACCTGGAGTACTGTGTCTAGTTCTGGGCTCCCCAGCATTAGAGGGATGGGTGTACTAGAGTGAGTTCAACAAAGTGCCATGAAGACAAAAAGTCTGGAGCACATTTTACCTGAGAAAGGTGGGACTGTTCATCCTGGAGAAAAGAAAGCTCTGGGGAATCCTAATAAAGAGTATATAATGGACATGAAGGGATGGTGACAAAAGGACAGAACGAGACTCTCTTCACCAGAGCCCAGTAACAGGACCAGAAGTAATGGGTAGAAAAAAATTTTTCTACCAGTAAAGTTTCTGGTAGAAACTTCTTTCTACCAGGAAAAGTTAGTAATTGGACACCAACTGAAACATAGAAGCTGCACCTGAACATTGGGAAACACTTTGTTACCCTGAGTAACTGAGCACTGGCACAGGTTTCCCCGGGAGGTTGTATATATATATATATAACTCCTTCCAAGCAGCACATAAAGAGAAAGCACTTCTCACAACACTGCATTAGCTTCACCCTCACAAGATCCCTTCGCTTCACAGAAACAGCATCAAATTCAGTTTTATACAGAAACTCAGTAATTTATCATGCTGGGCACATACACCAAAAGAAAGACAAAACAGTGTGTTGTGCACTTAAAAGCAATCAATGTTGTAAAGTATAAGATAGAACAACTGAATTTAAAGCTGGATCAATGACTAATGTTCTGAAGAACAGCAGGAAGTTAGAACAGTGGTTATTTGAACAAGACAGAAAAGCATTAATGAGATTTGAAACAATGATTTCTTAAATGCCAAAGAATTGGAGACAGAGTTGGAGATCACAAATTTCATTTAAAAATGCTGATTTATTTGTACAAGAAAAAAATCTGAAAACAAAACCACACAAGAAAAGTGCCTTACATCAGAACACTCTGAAATCAATTAGCAAAAAAGTTCATACCCCCCTAGTTAAAAAATGAGATCATCATCGTAACAGCTTTAGCAACATTATACACTGATCTTTGGGGGCAGGAGCAGGGAGGTTGGCAAGAAAGTCACACCAAAAAGCTCTGATAGAAGATACTTCATAAGGAATCCATGGACATTGCAAAATCCAAATGCAATAAACACAGTTCTGCAGAAAACACGTCTTGCAGAATGACCACTGCCCCTAAAGATACTCATCTGCAGATCAACACCTGTTTTCACAGGACTTCTGGAAAACATCACATAAAAACTGACATGGACTCAAATGGGTTAATATAAGCTCTCCACTAGTAATTGTAAATGGGGAATCATCTCATGGGGCGATTTCTAGAACAATTCCCACGTGGATCTCTTCTCAAGGTTTACGGTATTATTCTCAGCAATAGAAGTTCTAAATATAGTACTGGCAGAGTTCATGCATGGCAAATTAGCACAAAAGTGTTAAAGATTAAATTCTACAAGCTAATCTAAATATACAGGGAGAGCTCAACTGAAGATTGCTTTGAAAAAAAAAGATCACAGTTATGACTTTAGAAGCTAGGAATATTTTCCACAACTACAGAATAGGGATTTCAGTCTGTAAAACAGATTCATTAAATAATTTCATGGTGAAGAATGACACACAAAGAAAGGTCAAACTAGTATAAACAGATTCCTAGTCACAAATTGAAAACCACATAGAACACACTTAACTTTAAACTTCCAAAGGATTTTATTTTTCCATGTGTTGTTAATCACATGTTTTTGCTTAAACCTGTCCATAACAAAAAAAAAAGGCAAAAAAAAGAGTATGCCTTGAAAGATATTTTTACTTGATTTTTTTTTTTGTTGAATATTTAATACAATTTTCTACTATTTGTAATTTAACAATAAAACCAAACTTAATAGGTCTGGTGATACTGCTTTTAAGTCCACATCCTTGTATGGAAAAATATGTTAGAAAGAAAACAGCCTCAATCTACTGAAAATACAACTACAGATACTTCTGGAGGTTACTTGGGGTCATTCATATGGTATAGTCAGATGAATCTGTATAAGGCACAACAAAGTCTTTAAAGCTGTTTTCAGTTGTGGTGGTTTACAATACTCCAGACAACACATACTCAACTACAACAAAGGCCGTGCCAAATGCAAAATCCTCTGACTGCAAGTGGGAGAGTTTCAGTAAGTGTCAGTTTTCTGTTTACTGGAGCAAGTAAAAAGGACATCTCACTGGTCAAGTCCCCATTTAGAAGAAAAAGAATTCTTTTCCTACCAGTATTTTTAAGCATAACACATGACTCGATGTTCAATACAACTTCTAATGCATTTGATACTGTTTTGTTCATAGACTCATAGTATGTGTTAGGTTGGAAGGGACCTGATATAGATAGAAACTAGTTTTAGGAGGCACATATTAGTTTGACATGTTCAGAACTATTAGTTTTGACATGTAAGACTGGACAGTACTGGGGAAGAACTAATTATTAGCTAACAGATGTTTTTAACAAAGCACTTCACCAAGTAATAGGGTTGAGATAACAGAAGCTGGTAGAGTACGGAAAAGATAAGCAAGGATGTGAGGCAGTCTCAGAAGACACCGGTTTGGACTGGTCTTAACAGTTGCTGAATCATCACAATTCGGCACTCCACACCAAAGGTGAAGAGTGCATCTTGAAGACGACTATGAGCCTTCCTCCCAAAGACCCCAGCCCACGACCATCAGGCAGCAATGCACAGGTGCCAGAGGGAGAAAAGTTATGATAATGGACTCTCAGAACTCTTTAGAATAACCCAACCTTTTCTCAGGAAACCTTATGTATATGCATGACTCTGTAATAAACAGATGGTTGTTTGTTGAAACAGCGTGCAAGCTAGGAGGTGCTAGCCCCCTTGCACCCGGCCTCGTAATGAACATACCTGCTTTATAACCTTTCACAGGTTGTGAAGTTTGATTCCACAAGTCAGACCTTTAAAGGTATTTTCCAGCCCTGGGCTAATAGTTACTTATTAAGTTAGAAATAATTCAGCAACCAATTCTGAAACAGCCTCCTACGAAAATTTAAATATAAGCATTGCTGTAACCACTAAAAATTCATCTTCCACTTTTACTTGGTTTGGGCTTTTTCCTTCTACTCAAGGTAGATTCAATAAGGAAATAACATACTTTTAATATTTTTATTAAAATTTTTACTTAAATATTTTCCTTTTAATTTCTACTATTTTAACATAATTTCAATTCCAACTTTGAAATATTTCACTGAATTTCATTAAGACATTTGTTTAATAAAGACTGTTCTACATAGGATTACTTTGGACAACAGTAATTAAATAGTTTTATAGTGACATTTTAAGCCTTGCCAATTCTTCCAGAATTTTATTTTAATAAGTTCAATTAAAAAAAAATTAAAAAAAAAGAAAACTCTAGTATCTGGAAATGAAATATTCCAAGTATTATCATATCTTAAATATTTTTTAAAAAACACACAATAACATGAAGGTAAAGAAGGACAACTGCAAATTTAAGAGAGTGAACTGACCATTTAGGATACATTGCTAAAATGGTATCTTTTGTACCTGAAAGCCCTGAATCCAAACCTTGTGCCGTACTCACACAAATCTAGCCCTGGATCCCACACAACACACAAGTACTGCATGCTGCTTCCCATAACATCTTTGCATCATCTGAATACAACAGATTACCCAAAACAGAAAAAAGAACTGTAGAAAAACATTCAGAGATAGTCACTTGTAGAAACAGCATTAGTAATGACGAGCCAGTAGATAAGCTATTTTGCACCACAGATGGGTTTGGAAATGGTTAAAGACTGGGCCATGTCAGTGAACACTATAGCTCCAATAAATGTTTCCAGGGCATATGGTTTCTCCTCAATAGATGAGAGGAAAACAAGTTCTCATTTAAGCCAGCCACTTATTTGATTATTTCATGTGAGGTATTGTAATAATTACTTTGCCCTTGTGAAGTTAGCTGCACACCATAAGTGCCTGTATTTTGTTCCTTTTTCTGACTAAGGGAAAGAACACAAATTGAGTACTCAGTGGAATCTTCTACAGGCAAGTTCCCCCACTAATAACCAAGTATACCAAGGGCAATTAATTCAGAAAGAGATATGCATACTTTGTCAAAATTTACCTGTTGGTGTGAGAGTGATGAATGACTGAAGTGCAATAATTTATTCAGCATCGGGTGCTAGGAATGACTGTACTGTGCTAACATGTAAAAATCTTAGCACTTCCCAGAATAAGGCAGAAAACTTACCCATGAAACTGCCTGAACTTATAATAAGCACAAGCCATTAGTCAGAATGCCAAGAATTTCTGATCACTGGAAATCAGTAAGCCTCATACTCCTCTTTGCGCAAAAAGAGAAAAAAAAGGTTCCTATTCATCAGAAAGTGGACTAAAATTAAGGGTTTGGTTGCAATTTGTGGAACTGAAAAGCTACATTGCCAGAACTAAAAAGATCACTGCAGTGAACAAAATTATGCCTGCCTCTAAAAGAAACCTTTAAGAACAGATGAACCTTAGCAAAATAATTAGTTTAAAATAGCTCCCAAACAACACTGGGTCTGTAGAACAGACATTCCCCTGCAGAAATTATGTAACAGAGGGACAGACAAGTTTCATTCATTGAAGGAAGTTGTAAGAGACCCATGAGAACAATTCTCTAGAAAGATGTAAAAGATTACGACTGATGCAAAAAACCATGAACATCTACCACATCCTGGAAAAACCATCAGTCTTATCAGATGGAATTTTCAAACAGCATCAAAGGAGGAAAATAATAAAGGATTTGTATTGTTTTAAAAAGACTAGTTGCATTACTCCTATTTCAGTGCAACCCTTAAGCTGCATTAAGCCCACTGCCTTGAAGACACAGGCTCTACTATAAAATCCTCAGACAAGTTACTATAATCTGTGTATCACTGTGGCAAACAGAGCCAACAGTGTGCTGCCCTGTATTAGCAACACATAACCAGCATGTTGTCAGGAGCAACTATTCTCCTCTATTGAGCAACTCCTGAAAACACATTTGGGGTGCTGTCTCCAGTTTGGGCATCCCAATAAGAGACAGACATACCAGAGCATGCCCACAGGAAAGCTTTCAAGATGGAACACATGATGTACAAGTAGAAGCTGAAAGAAATGGGTTCATTCAGTCTGAAGTTGAAATGACTGCAGGGACAATGATTGTTTTATTTCCTGTCTTTAACTATGTAGTAGAAGTATCTAGAAAAGAGGAAATACAACACTTGGAGGTACACAGAGGAAAGACACAAGACCATGAACACAATATATAAATTACATACTACAATTTTCTCAGTTGTCAAACACCAGGACAGATTTCCCAGAGGAACTACAGAATCTCTATCCCTGGAGTTATTCAACACTCAACTGGACACGGCCCTGAGCATTACAATTTAGTAGGATTTGCTGTCAGCAGGAGAGTGGATCAAATGACTTCCAGAGGTCCCTGCCAATCTCAATTACTCTATGATCGAACATTAAGTCTTTAGAAATACCACAATTGTCACAGATTCCAGGAACAACAAGTATTAGCAAAAAAGCTGTGCCCAAACCTATGGGCTCAGCACATGGAAGCGCTGACAACCATGTAACTTGCTGATTGCATTTTCAACTCTTTCCTCCATTTCTACACAAATTTATAAGGGAATTATATCACCCTTTACTACTAGGACAATTATTTCCTAGCAAAAGAATAGGAAATACATTTATATCAAATTGCAAGCTAAACCAAATGGAGATATCTCCAAGTTCCATCTAACCTCTACAACTGCTCTTTGGTTAGAATTGACAGAGACACAGTACAGTTTTAATAAGAGAAGCAGAAGACAGAGGAGAAAACAGTAGCTGTTTTTTCCTCCTACAGCTCATTCTATCAGTCAGAACTTGTAGCTACTGATGTCAAAGACTGCATGTTCCCTGATCTCTCCACTGTTCCATAACTGTTCTTAAGAGAACTGCAAAGGTCATCGCATCCAAGTTGGCCAAGTTAGAGCTCTCAATACTGTAGTCAACTGCAATCTAAGGTACTCTTCCACTCCATCTGGCAAAAATTCTCTGCCAAGTCAGACAGAAAGGAATAACCCAGAGATGAGGAAGAGGTCATTTTCTGAAATCAGTTATGCTGTCCAATGGGATTTCTGTTAAGATGCTGACAGAAAATAAGCAACAACAACAACAACAAAATAATTCTCCAGCAATATTCAGATTGGCTTGGCAGTGAAGTAAGAGTAATGCTCTCAGTCTCTGCTGACTTGCTACTTTGTCTTGTTCTCCTAATCTTTGGATCTTTTCCACAATGTAAACTTGAACCTAAATGTGTTCAGTATAGCTGCCACCACCAGATATTGTCTATTCAAGCTCCTTTTATCAGTACTGTTATCTACAGCATAAGACCATACTGATTACAAAAACTCCTGTTTTCAGCTAGCTTCTTCAGTCTCTGACTGCAGTATACAAAGATATTTGTAACTTCCAGCGACTTTTCACAAATTTTCAATGACTAATTCAAAACCAGCAACTTCAGTTTGTATTTTTTCACTTCATACCAGAGAAGGAGCACTATATGACATAGTGTCAGAAAAGTCATTCTGGAGAAGTAGCACCTGTTATCTGCTTCCATCAAATACTTAAGATCATCACATAGAAATATCTTTAAAAGTAGAATCATAGAATTATTTTTATTGGAAAATAACTTTAAGGTCATCAACTCCAACCATTAACCTAACACTGTCAAGTACACCACACCACCCTATTCCTAAGCATCACATCTACACATCTTTTAAAAACCTCCAAGGATGGGGATTTAACCACATCTTTGGGCAGCCTGTTCCAATGGTTGACAACCCTTTCAATGGAAATTATTTTGCTAATCCAGTCTCCCCCGGAACAACTTGAAGCTGTTTGCTCTTATCCTGTTGCTTGGTACTTGTGAGAACAGACAAATACCCACCTGGCTATAACCCCTTTTCAGATAGTTGCAGAGAGCAGTATGGTTTCCCCTCAGCTTCCTTTTTTTCAGGCTAAACAAACCCAGTTCCATCAGCCACTCCTCAGAAGACCCTTCACCAGCTTCCCTGCCCTTCTCTGGACACACTGTAGCACCTTAATGTCCTCCTTCTACTGAGGGGCCCAAAACTGAACACAGTACTTGAGATGTGGCCTCACCAGCGCCAAGTATAGGCCCATGATCACTTCCCTAGCCCTGCTGGCCACACTGTCTCTAATACAAGCCAGGACACTATTGGCTGCCTTGGACACCTGGGCATACTGCTGGCTCATGTTCAGCTGGCTGTTGACTAACATTCTAAAGTCTTTTTCCTTCAGGCAGCTTTCCAAGCCTGCAGCATTGCATGGGTTTGTTGTGACCCAAGCACAGGACCCAGCACTGAGCCTTGTTGAATCTCATACAGCTGGCTTCAGCCCATCCATCCAATCTGTGCAGATCCCTCTACAGAACCTTTCTACCCTCAAGCAGATCAACAATCCAGCCCAACTTGTTGCCAACTTACTGAGGGTGCACTTGATCCCATTGTCCAGACCATTGATATAGATATTGAAGAGAAGTGGCCCCATCACTGAGCCCTGGGGAACACCACTGTGACAAACCACCAACTGGATTTAATTCCATAGATCGCAACTGTTTGGGCCTGGCCAGCCAGGTTTTTTTACCCAACAAAGCGTACACCCATCCAAGTCATGAGCAGCCAGAATGCTGTGGGAAATGGTGTCAAAGACTTTACTAAAGCCCTGGTAGGCAACATGCACAGCTTGTTCTTCATCCACTATGTGGATCACCTTGTCATAGAAGGAGATCAGGCTAGTACAGCAGGACCTGCCCTTCTGACTGGGTCTTATCACCTGGTTGTCCTGACATGCCAGGTGATGTCACTTAAGAAAGATGATGTGCTCCGTAACTTTTCCATCACCAAGGTCAGACTGACAAGCCTGCAGTTCCCCAGATCCTCCTTCTACTCTTGCTGTAGATGGGTGTCATGTTTGCTAACCTCTGCTCAACTGGGACCTCCCCATTAGCCAGGCCTGCTGATAAATGATGGAAAACAGCTTGGTGAGCACTTCTGACAGCTCCCTCATCCTTGAAATTAGATTTTTAAACTTTAAACATTTAAAATGTTTCCTAACATTTTAGCTTGCCATCTTACCTCTCCAGGTTTTGCTTTAAAACATCCACTCAAACACAGAAAATGAAAAGCAGGAAAATAGCTATCTTCTCTAATTAGTAGTTAGAAATAAATCTGCTTCCATGTTTGAGCTCCTCTGACTATTAAAAGACCACCAGAGAGCTGAGGTAGGGTGGCAGCCATAAACAACCTCAACATAATGTTTAAATGCTTCTGAACCATGTAAACTGTGTATTTTTATATGTGGAATATTATATGCCTTAGCCTCAAAACATAGATCAGCATCTAAAAATCTGGAACCTAAATGCTTTTTCTCTCCTCATATTTTGAAATACACAAGTTTCTATTTCCCAATGAACTAACACTCTGCAAAGCCTCTATAAAAAAAATGATATGGAGGTAATTACTGAGTAAATAAGAACATTTAAATATTAGACAAATAATTAAAGACCTATAAGTAGTTAAGATCTTTCCCTTCAAAACAAATTGTCAGTATACTAAATTGACCCAAATTGCATTTGCCACAAATTCTGCCATTTCAATGAAAGCTGCAGTAACTCTATTTTCTAATTAGATGAAAGAGAGAGGCAATGTGATAATGACCTCTTAAAGAATATGCCCAGTACTAAGGGATTCCTTTTACAGACATCACCTCCCTTTGATAAGCTGCTTTCTAGGAGGGAATGCCACTGCATTAGCCAACAAAAATCCAAATTTTCACTCAGCTTTGACATTTCAGGAAGCCATTCTGCCACATCTTCCCCCTCCCACCTTCCAGTACGCTGCTGCTTCATAAAACACTACAGAGTCCAACTTCTCCCCCTCTCTTCAGTTTTTCTGACCATCAGGAAGAAAACAGCTCGAGTTCCCTGCAATACTATTAGAACTGTTTATCCAACAAACCAAGTATCTTCACTAAAATATAGCTGTACACAAAAATTATGAAAAATCCCAACCATTCATGACTTAATTGCAGAATACACTTCATGAAAAGCTGTTGACAGGTAAAGTGAGCTTCCATAAACAATCTCAGGCCCTCCTTTACATATACATCAACTTTGATTCAGACACACCTATTCCACTACACACAACGGCAAAGGAGCAAGCACGTACTGTAATATGTAAATGGAATGAGTATACAGCATAGGATTATTAGATGAATCATCTGCCTATAAACTTGGGGAATGGGGGGTGGGTGGGAAGGGTTATTGGTTCTTTTACAAATCTTCCATTCTTACAAGTTACATTTTTCCCAAGAATATTGCCAGGATACCTGTTTAGTTTAAAGATATTTGACATTCTTTATTACCATTCTACAAAGTAACATTTCCAGGTACAATCAGGAAATCAGCATCACATCTGCAAATTAACAGGTTTAGCTTACCAGTGTAGAATTTCCCTGCTGCCCTTTACCAGTTTCCATATTCCCTCCCCTAGTAAGACTAGCACAGCACCGTAGCATTTCCAACTGGATCCAAGTTCCACTGACAAAGAATATGTCAAATATTTTAATGTTTTGACTTAAGCTGGATGAGTTCAGAACATTAACTGCATACAAAGCTAGGGTAGCACACACCAGTGAACTCTGTAGCAAGAAAAAGCTGTCATCTCACAAATTTGTGTAACTACTGAAGATTTTTGTGACACTAAACCATAGCTCGAAAAGGCTAACCGCAGTACATATGGCTGAGATAGCAAGAGAGAGCAGTTTAAGTGATTATTACTTTTGTCCTTGAGGTTGATCAGACCTAATATCCTATCTCAAGAACATTTTTGGTACACAACGTTGATTACATTTCACTCCTGGTACAAAGGAAACCCAGCAGACATCAAAACCCCAGTAAAGAGAGTCAGGAAAGAAAAAACTCACCAGAGGGTTTGACTCTGAACAACGTACTGCATAAGCCTTGTTTAGCAAGAAGAGAACATTACTTCTAAGATGACACATATTGAAGAATGAACATTTAAATAATGAAGCAAAACTGCAGCTGCATACATTATGCAAGATGTTAATAGATTCACTTGCTTTTAAAGATGTGTGATTTAGAAAGCAAAGTGCAATTTCCACATCAACTGCTTGTACTTGGAACATTGCACTAGTGTCTCAGAACTAAGGTGTCCAAATGGACCCTAGCAGCATCATTCTCCCATTTACAAGACTAAATTACATCCATTTCAGCACTGAAAACAAGAAACTGAACCCATGATATAGACCCTAATATTTCTTAATATTTACCTGAACTGTAATAATGACTGGGATGTCAATACCTCATGAAGTACTATAAGTACAGGAAAAGTAATTACACTTTGAAAGGGCTTGCAAGCTAAATAGGAGACTGAACAAGAGGAAGCAAAAGAGCATAAATAAACCAGCCATCAAGAAACAATTCCTGCAGATTCAGTGGCCAAATCAACATGGCCATCTTATAGTAATGACTGCAGTGAGGAATTTTAAGCACCGAGTCCAAGTGCAAGATGATTTTACAGGTATTTAGGGGACACTTGATAAGCAAGGAGAATTAGAGGAGAAAACATCAATGCTTCCTGGAAGGGGAAGGAAATAATAAAAAAAAAAAAAAAATAAATCCAACACAGCAAAATACCACAGAGCACCACATAGGATGCCACTTGCTTGAGCTCAGGGGTAAGACTAACCAGTTCTGAAAGGATTATCTGTTGAAAAAACATACAATGCTCTCCCAGAAAGAGAGCCAATTAGGAAAGCAGAAGTTTTTCACTTGTCTGATCTAGGGTTGAACAGTTATTTTACATAGCTTTTCTTAAACTGTCTCCCCTCTGAAGCAGTTCTTTCAGAATTGGAAGCTACCAAGCTGTAAAACCCGCGAAGAGAGATACCACTGACAGAAGTAAACCACAAATATTCAAGTGGGATCTTCATTTCTGTTCACACGTGCTTTATTATGAATGCAGTTACTAACGATTTAAAAGGGGAACTCATTAAAGTGGCCCAGCAGGCAGTTCTGCCGTTCTTCGTTCTTTCCTGGTTTCTACCGTTACTTTGTAACATGATGAAACGGTCAGCTGCTTTTTTTTTTTCTTTTTTACCTCATTTTTCCCGTCCGGGTAAGAAAGAACATCATTTACCTACCTCACGGCGGTTGATGAATCTTCTAGAGCATTTGAAACCAAAAGAACAAAGATGCGAGATTGAGACAGGTTACCACGGCCGCCGCGGCCCTGTCAGCCGCCAGGACCCTCCCTCCTCGGGGTGGGGGGCTTGCGTTTCGACACACGAGACGCCCCTCGCCCGGCGCCGTCGGGGAGAGCCGGGTGCGCACCGCCGAGGCCGACCCGCAGCGCCCACCACCTCCTGCCCGTTGGGCCGCGGCGCCCACCCCCGCCCTCACCTCTTCCCCC
>VXBZ01012063.1:76507-132138 GCA_013399135.1 Heliornis fulica | reverse complement strand
GTGCCTTTACCATGCCCCTCCACGGCGGGGAAGCGCCGGGTCCTGCTGGCGGCGGCACGGCTGGTTCTCTGGGCAGCGCGGGCCGTGTCTGCTGATCCGCGGTGGTGCCGTCCTGTCCGCCCCTCCCGTTCGTAGTCAGCGCTGCTCCTGTGCCAGGCGCAGCCAGAGGCGTCTCTTACTTAGCTGCTGCTAGAGCAGTCGGAAGCGCCAGTCAGCGGTGCCGGCCCGGCAGGGTCTCCACAGGGCAGATAACGAAACATTTCCTGGAGGTTCGGCTACGCCTGCGCTCGCAGTTCGCTGAATTAATAAGTGATAACCTGCACGTTGCATTAGCAGTTTGCTGCCAAGCCCGTTGCAGGCAAACCCCATTTTACAAGTCAGCAGTGTAAGCTTCACGTCAAAGGAGCCGTTCATTCCTGCTGTGGCAGCTAACCTTGGCTACCACGAGTTGTTAGGTGATCTGGGCGAGTCCATGATTCCCTTCGTTCCCCTGCAGAATGCTGTCACGGAGGGGAAAGTGTATGCTGGGGTTTGGCAGCTGGCCAGGATGTGCCTGAGTGCACCTGAGATCCAGTTGCATAAGGATCCGGGTCCCTATTGGTAATGTGTGTTGAGTTTATACAGCTCGAGCGTAACGGGAGGAACAGCATTCTCCCTCCCTTCCCCTCATACAGTTTTATCTCCCTTCCCCTACTACAATTTTATCTTTGCACTATGGTTGAGTTTGACATTTTTTATTTTTTTTCTGCAGTGGGTATTATTGATAATTTTGCTTCAATAATAATTGAGACAAATAGTTTTGTTCACCCAGCCCAGCTCGTGCTCTAGTAGTTTTTACTTTGGGCTGAGGGGATGGCCTGATCACTTCCTTCACTTCAGTCACATGCAGAGGGCTTCCAAACACTGTGGGCTTCCATATTGGTACTGTGTATTATAAATGTAAAAAGCTTAAGTCAGTTGATGTGTAAACGAGAGCTAGAAATACAAAATCCCTGGTTAATCAGCAGAGTAGTGTTGCAAATGACTGATAGTAATAACAAAACTGCAGGTTTAATTTAAAAGACCATTTACTTAAACAGTCAAAAATGAGGTTATTCTATCCTATCTAGCTTATATTCTATCTAGCAAGATAGATGTATATCTATACTATCTATATCTATACATCTATCTTGCTGATACATCTTGATAGATGTATATCTATACATCTATATATACATCTATAGATGTATATCTATACATCTATCTTGCTAGATGTTGAACAGGAACACAGAGTAATTATAGCCACAGCATGGAATTTCCTGATTGTCACTTAGGTGCAGAGCATAGACATAAGAATTTCCCAGTAAGGGTTTCCACAGGAGAGAGAAAGAGAGAGAGAAATTCTGTTCCTTCAGCTCTTTGTCAGTAATATTTTGATGGTTGTTATTACAGTGGATATCAAATAGATGGATAGACTGAATGATGCATTTTGTCACAAAATTGTTTCTGAATTGCCAGTAGTGGCTATGTAACTTGATGTATGTCATTTATTTTATTGAGCAAAGTGTAAAACTAGCTATAAAAATACAACATAGAACTACTATATACATATATGGCTTAAATTTGAAGCTTCAGCTGCCTGTATTATAGTGTCCCTGTGGACATGAACTTGGGTCGACGAAGCAAAAATGTAAGTTTATGTCTTGTTACTATCTCACCTTAAAGTAAAATTTGTTTTATATGTGATGCAGTGTTATTACTGCTTTAAGTATTAAAGCTATTGGTTTACTATATTTAAAGGTGATAACTGAGTATTAATTGGCGAATGCTTCTCTGACATTTCACTTTTATTAATGGTTTTGATATTGATTTAGAAGTGGGGTTAATGCAGTCAACATAGAGGAGGACATTAGAAGATCAGTACAATGACAACTTGTAAAATCTTATCAGAGATAAGAGCGAGGACCATGGTACATGAAACTCTCCTGTGGAGGAACATTAGGTGGTGCTATTCATGTCACTGTCTGAGCATAAATAAAACCAAGTGCTCTATCTTCAGCTCAACAGTATTAATGTAGTTTTAATTGCTTAGACTGCTAGGTGTACTTTTGTAAGACTTCAGATGCTCTTGTGATGAGCATGAGAAAATCTGTGTAATAATATATTAAATATATAGAAACATTTGTGGAAGAATATCACAATGGAATTTCAGAAGATAGACATGTCATGTTGAATTGAGTCTTCAGCAGCAGGACACTGCAGGAGCAGCAGCATGACTCACAGTTGGAATAGACAACTAGGCCCAAGTATCAGCTCTGAAAAGAATACATGAAGTATCCTCCATCTTCTTTAAATATTACTTTCTTCAATAAAAAAAAAAATAAATGCACAATAAGTAGATCACTTCTTTGAATGTCACAATATTGCAAATTGCTTATTATTGTAAGAATAGGAAAACCTATTGAGTATACATTGCTCTTTGCTGTACTTCATCCTGCAATTGAATTTATGCAGAAAAGTACTTAAATAATTGTAACTGACTCTGGAAGAAGATGATATGTCCCTTTTATCCCTCTTCTGGCCATCCAAAAGTGGATTGTCTTATGTATCAACAAGCACAAAATCAAACAGGATATCACCAGAGCAACTGCAAAACCGTCAATGTCTCCAGAATGACAGTAACCAACACAAACACATGTGCCGCTTGTTCCGAAAGGGAATATATTTCAACTGTTGAAGCCAAGGAAGTACATGCATAAAACTAGACTAACACACTTCCCATGTTACATTGGCACAGTCATGCATGACAATGTCATGTTCTCAAAATTGTGGCATTTATCTGCTGGAGAAAAGCAACAACACTTTTTCAGATAGAGTAAGAGTTTTGAGGATTTTTCATTTGGATCACTTCTGCAATCTATTTGAAAGAGTGACATTGCCAACTGTTGTGGCTTCATAATGGTGAGCATAGGTTGCTGTGAGATGATGACAGGAACAAAGGATGGAAGACACTGAGGGAAGAAAAACTGTGTTAAACTACTGCAGTCACCGAGTGTTGAACCTGAGCCTGATACAGGCACCACTGAAGCTGTGTCAAAGGTTCCTCTATCTGAGGAGGCAGAAGAAAAATAATTTGTTAGACTTGGGGGCTGAAACAATACATGTACTAATGTGCTGTCCATATAATATCCAGTTTTGTGATCTGCAATACTAATTTAAAATCTCACATTTTGTTCTCCAGGTCATTGATTGCAGCATGTTTACATCATCTCTCATTGCTCATACTCAGTCTTTGAATCAGGGGTAGAAAACTATTGTTTAACCAGCTGGTATTTTTGTCTTCTCTGTAATGACGTGTCTTAAGTCTGTCTTTCCTCCAATTAATACATTTGTACACATGATCAAGTTTTACAAGTCTCTATATTCTGTATTGTTCTCACAAAAAAATTCTTGACTCTGTGGTAACTTCCTGTCGTTTATCTGTTCACACACAATCAACAATAAAGTACTAAAATGACGCATAAATCTTGCAACTTCTGCATTGTTGCCTTTGTATGAGTTTAATCATCACCAACATCATTGTGTCTTCTCTACACCTTGTCTTTAAGTTTCCACACAGACATGTTTATTCGCTGTCTGGTTGCTGAGAGTCACTAAGCTAGCCGAACTGCCTTATTTTGACTGTAGTTTAGTAGCCCATTAAGCAGGACATGTCTTTCACACTCTTTTTGCAAGAACTCTCTTACACTCACAAGACTCACTCCCCCAAGATAGGTGAACTGCAGCCAAGCCACAAACCTTCCTTGGTTCTAAGTGAACCCCTGAGCCACAGGCAAAAGTACATGATCAGCTTTATCCTCACTGCAGGAAGGTCCATAAAATCTTCCTGGTGGCTTGGCTTCTTAAATGTTTTGCTGTCAAGGGTTTAGTATTCTTTCTTGCCTTTCCTGTTTTCCTAATTGATAGTAATAAAAATTGCTAAGTGAGCGTGACATGCTTTCATTATTCATAGGTTCCTTTAGTTTTTCCTTTACTTGCAATTAGAAGCTTGATTAATAACATGTTGTTATGTGGGGCAGCAGCATTTTGGAATCCTGTATAGTAATTGATACGTAATCCTTCTTGTAAGGACAATAAGGAGTTAAAATGCATTGAGTTAAAAAGTTCAGGGTAAGAAGAATGAGAACAGGCCTGACAATTCCAAGAAAATGCAGTCTGTGTAACATTTCTAAAGATTAAGATTTTTAAAGATTAAGATAAAGATTATGATTAAAGATTAAACCAAGTTGTGTCATGGTGATTTAGTCTGTAATTTAGCAAGGAAAGTTAGTGTACTTCAGTGTGGCACACAACACATAAAAGTCACATCAGTAAATACTGAGAACTAGAATAATGTACTTATGTTTCAGGTCATGTGATCTAACCTCCTTACATCATTTATAGTCTCGTTACTGGATGTCAAATTGGAAGTATTTTGAGAATGTTTTAAATCTTTCTGGTCATACAAATTTGGTCCTGAAATTTATTTTTAATAACTGCAGTCTCTTGAGTTCTAAATTCAAGATAAGTTCATAGGTCTATTGTACTTGCTACCATAGAAGAGTATTATCATAGAATCACAGACTGGTTTGAGTTGTAAGGGACCTCAAAGCCCATTTAGCTCCAACCCCCAACCATGGACAGGCTCACCCTCCACTGGACCAGGTTGCCCAAAGGCCCATCCAACCTGGCCTTGAACACTGCCAGGGAGGGGGCAGCCACAGCTTCTCTGGGCAACCCTTGCCAGGGCCTCATCACCCTCACAGGGAAGAATTTCTTTGTGATGTCTGATCTAAATCTATCCTTCAGCTTAAAACCATTACTCCTTGGTCTGTCACTACATGCCCTTCTAAAAAGTCCCTCTCCTGGATCTCTCCTGTAGGCCCGTTTAGGGAATGCAGAGCTGGATGCAGTACTCCGAGCGGAGTCCCACCAGAGTGCAATAGAGGGGCACAATCCCCTCCCTCGAGAAGGGTTGTAAATCTATTTTCTTTAAAAGGTGGAATGACCAAAAATGAAACATCAGGCAAGGCTGGGTAGTCTCTGATTCCAGCCTTGCTCCTGTGTTTGCTGGGCTGTGATGTTTAACAAAATTGTACTCGTCTTCAGTCAACAGGTTACAACTGGGTTCATAGTTCACGTAGTTTTCTAGCTGATATTACTGTGGGTTTTTTGTTTGAAGTGGATACAGTGTAATTTTGCTACTTTTCTGATAATGCTACACAAAAAAAGGAAGTGCAACTTTTTCTAATGCTAATCTTGAATCTATAGATCACAGGCAATATCTGTTCTAGAGCTAAGCCATGGAACATACAGAAGAGAGATGAAAGATGCTAGTTTTCACTAGCTGGCTCACCCTAGGATCTCATGTTGTTTTAACACTGCACGTAATCCAAAATAATTTCTCTCAGTAACACCTAAAACAAAAATCAGGAAAAAAAAGATTGTAGAGAGTTGTTTTTGAAATGTTAATGTTAAATGTGAGAAATCCCCTTCTGTTACAATCATTTACTAACCATTATATATCCCTCTACCAACCGCTATAAAATATGCAAAACACTGCAACCAAGTTGTAACACACAGTTTTATAATTCCAAGAGACAGAAATATACAATAAACTATTACATGCCATATGAATCTTTTATGAAAGAATATAGAGCCTGTAGTTATGTAGGTTATAAGTTTTAAACTCCACAAATTAAGTGAAAATATTCCTATTTAAGAATTTGTAAAAAATTTTCTGCCAGCAGAAGACCAGCTCATCGAAGCAAAAATTTTGGAACATATCAGCTCTGGAAAATGTGCCTGAAAAACAGAATTCCTTTTCAGAGGTTTTCAATCCCTGTATTCCTAATTTCAGGTGAGTATTTGACACTAGACAACAATTTGGCAGTTGGAGAATTTCAGGAACAGGACTACATCTGTCTGTCTGTCTGTGTGCATCTGTTCTACTACAGAGAACATCTTCAGACCCTTACTTCTACAAGTTTGGAGTTTGGTGCCCTGTAACTTTTGTCAATTTTATACTTTGGTGAAGTCTATCATGATAAGAAAATCTTAACTGTCTTTTCCATGATAGAGCACGTGTGTTCAATTAATTTCTCTGAGTCAGTTCTGAGTACTTAGTTTTTATCACAAAAAAAACTTCTGTAGTTCTGAAAGGAACAAATAAAGGGAGACACAGTAAATAAAAGAATCATCACCTTTGGTTTTACAGATGAGTCTTTTATGAAAATCAGTAGGAGCAAGAGTTTAACATTGCAGGGCATCAAGTGATCAAATTAACTATTATCCTGTCATTACACATCAGCAAACTATGTTGCTGTGTGTGCCTCTTTCTTTTACACCTGTAGCACAGCTCAGAGACACAGAACACATGTTCTTGTGCAGCTCTACTGATATTAGTTAAAGAGAGTAAGAGAAGCCTGTGCAATTAGACAAAGCGGATAATCCCATCATATAACTTTAGGCTTTCTCACATAATCACCAGAGAGAAAGAAGCACTTTATGTACATTTTATATAAGGAGCCTCAGTTGACAAGGCTGTGTGGTTACTCTCCATGTGAGAGGTACATGAGATATCCAGAATCACAAATAATCAATCATTACTGTGGGAAAGCACTCATTGTCTTAACCAGTGCTTTTAGGTATCCTAACACCCCTACCCCGCCGCCCCCAAACTTAATTTAACAAGGTAATTTAACAAGGATTATCATTTTGATATTAAGCAATTTATATTTTTTTTCTGTGCCATGGTTATAACTATTTGCTATGCCATAACATTGTAAACAGGTGGAAAAGACAGTGTTTTGCATTGGATCACATAGAGACTCCTTGAAAGTGGTGCATGCATAGTTGTTTGAAATCTACATAGCAAGGGTCATGTTCCAGTAAAAACAATTTTTATTGCTGTAAGAGTGTAGTATGAAGAGAGATTGATAAAAGATTTGGTTTACTATTTGGGTATCATGGGAATTACTTCACTGTAACTTGTACTGATGTCAGAATTAGCCTGACACCTCCATTTGCTACATTTGGAGAAATAGCAGTTCCTTAAAACATTTCTGAAAAAGGAATGCAACAAAGAAAACCTAAGAGCACACGGAAGGCTAGGCTTACATCCTTGGACTGCTTCCCTAACCCCATGTTTAAAGATGTCATTCAAGTCTTAAAAATCAGAGTACAAAACTAAATCATGCAGTTTGGCTCTTAATCGCTTCAGTGGTAAAATAAATTAATAGAAGATTTTGTGGAAGGCTTGAGGACTTTTGCTTTGCTTTGGTTTTCATAGCTAAAATCTTATCCTCAGAGACGCAATTCCTCTTCATATATAAATAGAAACAATCTGGCCCCACTCTTTCTGCTGCAATTAGGAAAAAAAGTAATCAGAATTTGTTAAACAGACTTCAGAGACAGTAGAGTCTTACGCCTTAGAAGACAGATGTTTTCTGATTAAGCTTTCTATCATGGTCTCATATAGAAATTGCACAAGTCACAGATAACTTTAGCAAAGGTTACAGTTGATGCAATTCCACTGCTTTGTTCAGTTTTCAATACCAGCTTTATTTAGTTTGTGAGATACTGTGTAAATCGTCTGAACCTTCTTAAGAGCTGAAGCAATGCTGCTGTCCTCAGAAAAACTCTTTGCTGTACTGTAAACCTAAACAATAGAATCTAGTTTTCCTAAAGTGTAATTTTGCTACTTTTCTGATAATGCTACACAAAAAAGGAAGTGCTAAAAATTAATAAAAGTATTTTCATTAATACAATCTCATTTATGCAGTCATGTACCAGCAGTTGTGTAGAGATGGTGATGGTGACGATAATTGTAGTTTCTTAGTCTTCCTACTACAAAGTCTCCATTTACTTGTTTGTAATTTAAGTAATTGTTAATTTGTTATGACAAAAAAAATCTGTGTAAGGTGTCTTTTCTAGGTTGAACTTATCCTACTCTTAAGAAAAAAATCTGTATTTACAAGATGAAGAAACAAAAATCTGGAGAAGTCTTCACCTCTCACCCAATAGAAAAACAAGAAGACCCTTTGATCATAATTCAAATTATATATATTTTTTGAAAGATATAGTATATATATAGTGTCTATATATATAAAATACCCAATACAATAAACATCCAGTCTTTTAAATTATAGAATAGTTACAAATTCCACTGAATGGTCTAGACATATTAAGAATACAAAATTGGAAGGGTTTGGGTTTTTTTCAGTTATATTTAGGTCTAGATTTAAAATAGATTTTTAATCACAATCATAGCTTACCTCAGTTAAAATTAGCCAAAGCTCGTTCCTTCTGTGGGTTATGTTCCTTGCAGTACATTTCGAGGTATGTGTGACTTCATATAGATTAGTGGTGGTCTGCTGTGCCACAACACCTCCTTTACAGCATCCAGGCCACCAGTCACAAGAAATAAGGCTAAAAAAGGCTAAAGTAGACTTTGACATAACCTACAGCATCCTGAGACCTGATCTAGGCCTGTGCTACTTGAGGGTCTCCAAGGTTCAGTACAGAGTGTGTTTCTTCCAGCTAGTGGCACATGTCCTATCCCAGGGGAGGTTTAGGTTGGATATTAGGAAGAGGCTCAGTACGGAGAGGGTGGTCAGACACTGGAACAGGCTCCCCAGGGAAGTGGCCACAGCACCCAGCTTGACTGAGCTCAAGAAGCGTCTGGACGATGCACTCAGTCCCATGCTCTGACATGTCTGGCCCTGTGTGGAGCCAGGAGTTGGACTCCTTTTGGGTCCCTTCCAACTCAGGAGATTCTGTGATTCTATGCACACAATTCTGAGGTGGTCTTAAGATAACTGCCTATTCCCATTATTTATTATTGGTACTGCTAGTGGGCCTCAAAGTCCCGGTCACAGAAGAAAACCCCATTTTTTTCGTACTGTCTGTATAAATGAAAAATTAAAATAAACCCTACATCAGGAATTTAGGTCTGACCTACCTTAAGCATCTGATGCTTTCAGCGTAGGTATTTACAAACACACACAGGCACACAAGAAATTGTCCACAACTTGCAAAAATATGAGTCTTTTAATCTACTCTCAAAGCTGGTAATTTGTCTTGATCTTTGATCTGAAACACAATGACAAAGAGGTAGTTCGTGGAGCTATATATGCTTAATAAGAACAACAAAATGATGTAGAAATCAGTCTGCCAAAAAGTGATTAGATACTGTAATTGTGCATTGTTGCTTAGAGTTTTTCACAATTGAACACTTGGTAACATGATTTTTTTCCCTAAGTTCTCATGGCAAAACCAGTAAGAAATATTAAATTGTTCTAAGCTTTGATTGTTAAATTATTTTTTCTGTTCTCAAATATAACCAAGAACAGTCAGGTCATAAGTATATTTACAGTTATTTGTGAATAAATTTAAGAAACCCTAAATCAATAACAGCATCTTAAAGAAATTATTGAATCTGAGCATATTCTGAGCAAATGTCTACTTTTGTCCTTAAGATCTTTTGGTAGAATGACATTGCGAGCGTTTAAATACAAACTGAGAAGAAGAGAAAAGAAAAAGATAAAAGGGAAAGTATTTCTACATTTCAGAACACTTTTGGAGAGAATCAAACAGACCAAAGAATTGTCATGAAGTTACATTAAAATTGAGGATTACCAACATAGTATTAAATGCATATGCAATCAGATACGGGCAAATGGGAAATATATGTTTTGTGACAGGTACAGAAGGTCTCTTCATTCATGCCTTCCACACAGGATGTAATCATTCTCTCTAGCTTACCTAACATCTAGTTTCCATGGCAAATGCACATCTTTGAAGACAATTCTGAGTTATAGTGATGATAAAGAACAGGACTTGACAGCATAGAAAGTCAGAGATTACCTCATTAAGTTACTGTGTGCTATTTTTGAAAATTAACTTCCTTCAGCTCTGTCTTTTGCTTTTACTTGCGTATGTGTATGTCTGTATGTGTGCATGTGTGTGTGCGCGCGCGCACGCATGTGTGTTGGTTTGCGTTTTTTCGTTGTTGGATTCTTTAGGGTTTTTTTTATTTATACTTGGGATAGCACAGACACTTGATTTACTTTGGAGTTAGCATTTTCCTTCTCTGTTTGTCATGAGGTTTTCTGCAGCTTCCTTTTACCTGTTGCTGGGTACCCTCTCCAGAGTCTCCAGCTGACTGCCTAAATAAAAGGTTCAAATTCAATTCCCCCAAGGGAAAAAAAACCCAACATAAACAACAAACAGTAACTTCTCTGCAAAGCAAACAAAATCGTCACAGGAAGAAACATACTAAAAAAAAACCCATACAGAAGAACCAACCAATATTGATACAGTTACCCAGCTTCTACTGGTCTCTTAATTCAAGTATCTAGGTTGTTTTTGTTGTTTTTTTTCTTTTGTCCTGGTTTTGTTACCTAGGTGTTTTTCATTGCATTTTCTGTGATATTTATGCTTTCACTGATAGTTTTTAGTTGTCTTACTTTCTTATATGATATGTTTTTCTTCATTTCCTATTTCTTTTTCCTGTGTTTTCACTTCAGTAAATAGAGAAGTTCTTAAATAAATGTGTGAACAAAAGAATCATTTGAAAAAATATAGTCCTGCAACACAAAATAAAATCAGTATTTTATAATATTTATGGTTCGACTGAAAATGCTTTCTAGCTTCAATTTCCTAAAAATCATATGTTCACTTGAGTTATTCCTATATTCCATGTGGCTTAGTTCAAAATCCTTTGCTAATGATTTTAGAGCTCCTTATGTTCAACTAAGTCTAGAAAGTGTTTAAATGACCCAAATGCTTTAGGAGGTGACACTAAATTGTTAAATTTTAAAGGCTGTTCTCATTATCCTAGATGCATAGGGGATTTGCAGAAAGGTGGAGGTGAAAATAACCAGAAAATATGCTGTTGCAGCCCTGCAGGCAAGTTTGTGTCCACACAGGTTTCACTGATGAATCAAGAATTAAGTAGGAAATGTATTTTTTTTAAATGTTTTATAAAAAGAAAAAAAAAAACCAAAACCAAAACACTTCTCTTTTTCACTAGATGAGTTCATGGTTTCAGTTCTGATCATAGAATCACAGAATCTCCTGAGTTGGAAGGGACCCATAAGGATCATGGAGTCCAACTCCTGGCTCCACGCAGGGCCAGACAAGTCAGACATGGGGCTGAATGCATTGTCCAAATGCTTCTTGAGCTCAGTCAAGCTGGGTGCTGTGACCACTTCCCTGGGGAGCCTGTTCCAATGCCCAACCACCCTCTCTGTACTGAGCCTCTTCCTAATATCCAACCTAAACCTCCCTTGTCTCAGCTTCATGCCGTTCCCTCAGGTTTACCAGGTTCCCTGGTGGTCACCAAAGAGAGGAGATCAGCACCTGCCCCTTCACTCCCCATCATCAGGAAGCCACAGACTGTGTGATGAGGTCTCCCCTCAGCCTCCTCTTCTCCAGGCCAGACAAATCAAGGGACTTCAGCCTCTCCTCATAAGACTTCCTCTCCAGACCCTTCACCATCCTAGTTGCCCTTGTTGATCATCACATCTCCTGAAAGTGTAATTTGAAAGGATACAAAGCCACAGGCAGAGCTGTGGGTGACTTTTGTTCAAAGGATACTAACTGGGTCAGGACACTTCAGATTTGAATCATACAGCTAGGACAAGGTAATTAGTGAACTTTTTTTTTCCCTCAAACACAGAAACTGTGGATCTTTCAGCTAGATGATCAGGCTGTAAGTTTAAAGCATGCAAAAAGAAGTATGTTTTCATTCAACGCAAAATTAAATTTTAGAACTCACTGCCGTAGGTACTTACAGGGGGCAAATGTTAATGTGGTTTGAGAAAAAATGAGTCACATTCAAAAGAGATACATTTATTTAATAATTACTGATGGACTCAATGGTTCCATCAGAATTTCTGGTTCCAGTAACCCCTGACTGCACGAGCTGAGGAGTTTCTGTGTCACAGAGAAGCAAAAGCATCTACTCTCTTTCTTGACATCAACCGTCTGTCTGGGTCAGCACAGTGAGCTAAACAAATCTCAACCATTATGGGCATTTAAACATCTTGCAGTATAAACAGTCACGGCAGGTTAAAACAGCAAATAAACACCCTGTTAATGAGGCACAGTAAAATAACATTCTAGCCCTGAACCTACATCTGTGAACTATTTACTAAATAGTAATATTTTCATAATAGATAAGCTCTTTTTCACACACAGACGAGCCACATTACGAAGATGTTGTGCTACACAACAGGAATATGGACAGACAAAGTTTCAGTGGGAGTTATCACACAACCTGCCCCCAGAGCAGAATGGTAAGGATGAAGTCTTACATTTTGAAGCAGGGCTTGCAAATTCACTACCTGGCATTATTTATGCTCTTGAAATCTATGAGCCATACTGTGACTTCTGTTATTAGATCAGTTCCATGTTCACTTTTAAGTACTTTTATGAGAAAGGATCAGCAACAGAGAATCTGTATTACTCAAAGCTATGATTATTGTAGCTTTACTTATGATAATAGAGATTAAAGATTACAGTTTGGATTCAACCATTATGTTCAGCATGAAACACATGAAACAATAAAAAAGGTAATAAACTCAAACAATGCAGTTGTTTCTAAAAGAACAGCTTAAAAGAGGAGTTATGTCTAAGGCTCAGACTTATAATCCACACAGCTGATTTTGTAACTGCCTGGACATGAGGAGGGCTTACAGTAACTGAATACATATGCATTCTGAGCCCTAGAAAATGCAAAACACTAAGTAGGATTGCATTGGAAGTCTAAGCCGAGGCACATGAGTGCTGTTGCCGGGCCGGTGCTATATTCAGTGCAGATGAGAAAAAAACTCATCTAAGGTCAGTCCATTGTATTGTTCTGAAACCATTTTGGGTGCCAAAGCTCAGATTCATGATCTTCTCCTTGCTCTTGAGTCACTTTTGTGTCTAGTCCTTCTTCCAAGTGTATTGATGTATATGAGTGTCTATGTTGAAGTCAGGATGATTCAAAAGAGGAAGGGGATCCCTTTTTCCCAAAGAAGGAAACCTTCCAAATTCACAGAAGAGATTGTCCCTTTCCACTTCCAGCTCTCTCTTACTGTCTTCTGAAGGAAAAAAAAAAAAAAGAAAAGAAAATAGGAAAGATGTCTTAGGCCTGCCTCATCCATTTACTTACAGCAATTTGACCACCCTCTAGGCTTGGAAGTCTACACCATCACAGAATCACAGACTGGTAGAGGTTGGAATGGACGTCAAAATATCACCTAGTCCACTCCCCCTTCCAGAGCAGGACCACCTAGATTAGATCACACAGGAACATGTCCAGGTGGGTTTTGAATGTCTCCAGAGGAGACTCCACAACCAATCTTGGCAGCCTGTTCCAGTGCTCCATCACCCTCACAGTGAAAACGTTTTTCCTTATGTTCACATAGAACTTTCTATGCTCCAGCTTTGACCCATTACCCCTTGTCCTATCACTGGACATCACTGAGAAGAACATGGCCATCATCTTGCTAAAGACTACACGCAGTAATAGGATGCAAATATCCATAGCATCTAGGCATCCACTCTGTTCCCTCCTTACTTGGCTAAGCTGCTCAGCTTGCAATCATTTTTTGGTTTAGTCTGAGGGAGTGCAATAACGTTTCACACATATATGTGACTGGTTTTCCAAACTTTTATAAAATAATGCAGGAACCTCCCATAGCTGAGTACAGCAATGCACACAATATAGTTCTTTATTTCAGGAAGGCCTACTGACTCGTTTGCTAGTATGGGGTTTTTTTGTGCTTAGGACCTGTGGTTAGAAGTGTGCTGTAATGTGGTGTGCCATAATGGCGTCACAAACAAACTGATCTCTCAGCACAGACAAGAAAGGGACACTGCCATGTTAGCACCTTCCTCCATTTTACCTCTTGACTCCCACTCCTGCTTGATTAGTTATGACCATGCTTCCAAACCTTTATTCAGGTAGTTTATATATATATATACACAACCCTATGTTTCATTGATGGTCAAATGAAAAGCAGAGATGTTTGTCACTGAAATAAAGTGACAATAAAGGCTTTTTTATCATTTTTTGAAATGTCAGCTGTCAAGTTTCACTTGTAACGCATTCAGATTTTCTTATCAGGGTATAAACCAAACACATCAGCCTTGCTAATGATTCAAGTAGCTTTTATCCTGTTCCAGATAGCGTGTCCATGCAAGAGAAGGACAGATATACCTTCAGACATTTTGATGGTAGGAACTAGCAGGGGAGCAGATTTTCTCCTGCTTGTGCTTTGCTCTTCTAATTTGTCTTTTTCCCAGAAATAGTCTTTGTTACTTCAAGACCAGTTAGTTGACAGTGAGTGTTCTTTTAGCCCATTGCCCTTATGATGGACTGACCTTAAATCTCACATAATGTTTGAAATGCCTATAAAAATGAAGTCTCTCAAGTTAGGGTTTTGTTTTGTGGTTTTTGTTTTTTTTTTGTTCACCGATAAGATAATATTTCAGTCATCAAGAAGGCACATGTGAGAGAGGAAGAAGCAAAAACACTGATTTCCTTTTTTTTTTCTTTTCTTTTTAAATCCTACTATGCAATTAACTTGTTCCTGCCAGGAACACAGACTTACCTGTGGCAGTGAACTCAGCAGGGCTAGTGCTTCTAAGAGTTATTCTGTAATTCTTATTCATAACATTTGCAGAACTAATGAGAGCTTAAGGATTTTCCTTTAAAGATTTCACTAACACCCTGTTATTTTATTACAATTATGTTATTTTATTACAATAAATTCCAGACATAACAGTATTGTGGGGTTTTTTACACTCTGAAAAAAATTAAATCTGGACTTGTTTCATCATAAGCAAGCATGAAGTGCTGTGAAAAGGGCTGTGAAAGTGCACATCATACACTGAGTTATAATTGTCACACCTTTGTAACCTGACAAATCTTTAAATCTGTTCCAAGGTACTAATTGTAGGGTAATTAATTAATCCTTGCATGGGTAATTCAGCATTCATTGGCTCCTTTTGCAGGCCACTAGCTTCTGGCTTGCAAAATGTACATCATGACATTGTGATAATGCACAAGGAGAACTTCAGATGGAAAGGCATGGCATTAACGTATATTTCTAAATGTTTTATTGGGGGATATTCAGCTGCCATTTCCTAAATTATACAGTAAGTGTTGAATTATTTTCTGCAAACTTTGCATTTGGGGCATTTCCTAGACATATGGCATTAGCTTTTCTGACAGGAAACCAGAAATTGAGAAAACCAAGTTCCAATAAGCCAAAGATCAATCAGCCTGTTTAGCAGATTATAGAAGACAAACATAAATCCACTCTTTAGCAAGTGTCAATATTTGCTGTTGCCTCAGTTTATAAAACAATAGAATATCATAGTGCCTGAATAGAAGGGGGTAGCCTTTAAAAATGAGAATAGCAAGGGAGAAAAATTTATTGTCTTTATTAGAGAAAGCTTCTCAGTGAGAAAGAAAACTGTGATAGATACAGTACACATATTAGGAAGAGAAAAGGGAGAGAAGTACTTCATGGCAAGAGGAGGATAGATTCTTAAATAGAATCACTGGGCATATACTGCTGCAGTTTCCCGCAAAGATAATGGCAGCATTTTTCTGTAAAGCATCAGGATAAATATGATATTCATCTTCCAGTGTATGGAAATAGATGTGGTTCTTATATTAAAATATTATCTGAATAGTACATAACCAGCAAAAATATAGAAAAAAAGTGCCCTTGGTTACCGGATAGCTGAAAAGAGAGCCTAAGGGGAAAAAAGCACCCTGTTTCTCCAGGATGCCTAAAGCTAGAAATTATTTAGTGGTGAATAATCAATGTGAAACCAACAGCCTGACCCCATTACCTTATGCCATGTAGGTCAACAGGAAAGACAGAGAGACAGAAACAAGTATTTAAATTAAATATTATTTTCACCAACCTTGCATAAATATATATCATACCTATATTATTTGCTTTTTCAAAGAACAAGGCAATGAAATTCCTCATTTCTGGTTTTAGAATCCTGAAATAATTTAAGTATCTAACTGAGAAGGAGATATATAACCTTCAGGAAACATTTGGAGTATTTTTTCTCTATATTCACTGTAAAGCCTGGACAACTTGTTTAAACATTACCAATTTAATCCCATCTCCAGACTTTAGGATTTATGTATCTGTCATTTTTAGACTTTTCTAACAGCCAGACAGGGAACATCAGAGTGTGGAAAGACTAAGGCAAGCATAAAAAATTAAAATCATCCAAAATTAATTGTATGTGCAATAGTTGGGAATGGCTGTATGTCAACTGAAGTTCACTCTAGGGCTAGTTCTACCACTAGAATGAGGACTTTCTTCTACAGCATCTTCTTCTCATCCCATCAACACCATCAATTGCTTTCAGCTGGCCTTCCTTCCAACCACTACCATACTGCAGTAAAATGTCTGGAAATATTTTTTAAGTCCTGCATACACTTTGTTGCATTTAAATTTCATGTTGCAGAGATCTTATAAAAGAATGTGGAATTCATGGTCACAGGTCACAACTTCTAAACTCAGAACACTTTATAATGGACTATAAGGAGACTAAAGCATAAAAGACACTCTAAAAGCACTTCATGAGAGTTACTTGGAGCAAACACTAGTTGTTAATGACGCAACACAAAATGCCATCTAGATTTCACTTATTAGGGTCACAGATCCCCTGTGACCTAGATAATTCATTTTAATTACAATTTCAAGAACAGAAATGCCACCTTTTAAAAAAGAACAAGAAAGGTGGTGTTTTTAATAATAAGCCAGCCTAAAAAATAACTATAAATTCCAATGACAGTCAACTGACTCGAGCATTTAGATGATCTACTTTAGTTGTATGTCAAATACCCTTCTATTGTCTGTTCTTATTATACTCATTTTCTATAAAAAAATTCCCCAAATGAAAATGACTGTCAGATAATGGATATATCATCACAAAAAAAAATAAAAATACATGCACTATTTTTTTCTTCTAAAATCTCAGAGGCATGGTTTGGAATATTAGAGTCCTTTGAAATATTGTGATATACTGGGATAGTAATATTTTAATTGAAGTACAGAGGAATTATGGAGGTTGCCTTGTAAACTGACAAAAAAAATATATATCAACTCTGATTAGATTCATGATGATAATCCTAAAACTGTGGATCTTTATGAGACTTCTGGAACATGTGGTTTATTTGTCATTCACATATCATTACATTAAAATACACTTCTACATTCTCCCACATGTATATTTCTTTTTATCAAGCTTAAACAAGTAGCTGGAGATACTGTGTACTCTCAGAAGTAAGCAAGTGGTTAAATTCACTAGGTTAGTCCCAAATCCACAAATATGGTGGACACAAACCCCTTCATAGTGTTAAGGAGTTAAAAGACAGATTTACCACTATTATAATCTTTATTACATTATTATGAAACAGAAATTGAAAACTCATTGCAGTGGTCATTTTCATAAGTGATGCAGGAAATAGAATGTGCATTGAAGTATTTTGTGTTAATAGCAAGGACCTTATTGCTACCTTGGAATATAAAAACAAAGTTAATCATATCCCAAATATTCCAACCCCAAGGCTGGAGGTGTTCAAGGCCAGGCGGTCCCTGGGCAACCTTGTCTAGATGAAGGCTTGGAGGTTGGTGTCCCTGTCTGTGGCAGGGGGGCTTGGAACTCAATGATCTTTGGGTTCCCCTTCCAACCCAGACCCTTCTGTGATTCCATGAATTTAAGAGTGGATATGCATGTTTAAATGTGGAAAGTATGGTGAAAAGCTCTGGACATGTTCATTGGCAGGTGAATTTCAGGAAAATATTTGAAGTGTGGCATCGGGATAGGGATGGAGTGAAGCACTGCAGCTCCATCAGGTCAAGCAGCTGCAGCATTTTTTTTTTGTGGACTTTTGTTTTTAAATTAAATTAGTGAGAGGTTGTTAAGGCATAATGGTTAACCTAAGCCTCAGCATTTATGAAAAGTATAATCAAATTTGTATGATTGAGAGTAGGGCAAATGGGCCATCAAACTTTGATGGATTAGTTAATGAGCAGCACAAACACTGGGTATTATATGACAGTGGTTGATGCAATTAATGTTCCAACGGCACAGAACAATTCTAGTAATTATGAAAATCCTTCTCTGATTTTAAGATATAGTGCCAAATATCTTTCTTATCTAGAAAGTCAGCTTGGGGTGTTGCTTGTGCATTGTCCATAATTCTGCTACTGGGCAAAGAAAAGCTGCTAGTTTAGTCTACCCAGGTTTGTAGTTTTGAGTATTGCTTGTTATGAAGGTAGAGAGTTTGTGTGGAGCCAACAGTCCTCCAAAACAGTCCAGTAGAGTCCTTCAGGTTAAGGCATCCCAGTATTGCCCCAAATATGAGGATGGGTAAACTTGTGAATAGTTCAGAAGATCACTGAAATCGTTAACTTGTTTCTCACTCAGTTAAACCAACTATCCAGATTAGCTATGTATTGAAAATAGAATGCTATCATCTCCAGCATCTCCAGCATTTCTCAAATATGAAATGGGTAACTTTTCTCATAACCATCTATGAGAACTCCAAGAAGACCAGCAAAACTATTCCCCAGTAATATGTGTTGTGTTTGAGTCACCCCTTCTGTAAATTCAGGCAGAACGTAAAAAATCATTCTGCTTGCTTAGAAGATTAAATATTATTCATAAAGGACCTTGTGAGCTAGGGCTTCAAAACATATTTACAAAATTATTGCACATAGTGAAAAATGCCACATTGATTACACAACTGGGATATTGGGAAAATTAGGCTCTGTTTAATATGATTGCTTGAGTGTATTTTCAAAACTGCTGAAACAAGCATAAAATTAGTCACTGTAAAAAAGATATATTCCTACTCTTTTCTCATTTCCAAGTGTAAATCAGAATGAGAAGCTGCAGAGAAGTAATTAAAAACTCACCCCAAATGAAGCGGATATATTTAACCTGAACAGCAGAGTCCCTTTCAGCTGACTTTGGAAGGGAACCAGGTTCCATTACCCTGCATGTGCCATTCCAGCCCTGCTTTGGTCTGTAACCAGTCGGTAATTAGGCCACAGACATAACAAATTGGAAGTATTAAACCAGTCGACTGCATATGCTCATGTACTGTAGAGAAGAAAATCACTTCACACAAAAGACTAATCATCAACTCTAGCCTTGAAATAAAACAGGAAATATAGTTTTTTTGTCTCACAAAGGGTATATCACATATTTTAAGACAGGATCTCAGTGGAAGCTCTTAAAGGTAATTATATACATACATCTGTTTATAGATAGCATAAAACTTCAGTGTCTCCTGACCATATCATTCCCATGAACAGTCAGCTCATTTCAGAGGAACAGTATATCCTACAGAAATCAACCTGCATACTAATGTAAAGGACAAAAGATGAACATCAACTACCAATACCCGACTGGAACATGAGCCAGTCCTCAGATATTTCTTTTCATAGATAGAAGCAGTTCACCACAGAGAAAATTTTCAATAAAAATAGATTCCAGCTAAAGAAGCTTTCTGATTTTCTGTATTTTTCTTCAACTTTCTAGATATATATAACTTCTTTTACCATCTCCACACAACTCCAGCAATTCTATCAGCCTGGGGCATTTATTTTACTGCAGGCAAGAATGAAGCACTTTCTAGAAAAAGTGGGATTTTGGGTTGGTTTTTTTTTGCAAATACCCTTTTTCTCCACTCAGCTACTCTTTTGTTCTCATCAGCCTTGTCCTTTTCAACTTTTTATATTTTCTGTTGAGGAGGAAGGGGGTGGCTGAGGCTATTTTTAGAAGCACTGATTCACTGTCTTTTATGCTTCCCTATTCCTGTCAGACTGAGCTGAGTGCTGCTTATTAGTGGAGTACAGTATCTGGCACACACCGCAACAATGCAATTACTGCATCACCTGAAATTACCTTAGGAATTCGCCAGCACAGAAAGACCCACACATTTAATTAGAACGCTGTGGTTTCTTTTTAATAAGTTGGCTTCATAATTCAGAATTTATTTTACGTAAGTATTTAGTAGGTTCTTTCCTTCCAGCTTCAGGGATATTACAATTTATATCTGAAGGAGCATGAGGAAGGAGATGGTATCAGTTAGCTTTGTCAATAACCTCAACCGGTGTGAAACTAGCAGAAAAAGGAGAGACACAAAGAGGCACTGAAGCAGAAGTTATTTCTTAGTCTGCAGTAATCATTAATGTTTTGATTGATTTTTGGCTCAGCCAGTCGAGTAGAATACATTTTATTTTTATACAGCTTCTTACTGCACAAATCTCTCTCTCTCTCTCAATTTCACTTACACTTAATTTACAACCTATGGGCCAGGCTTTTCTTTCACATCCATCTTGTGCTGGGGAGCTCCATTAATTTCTGTGGAATTATTTCCAATTTCAAATGAGAGAAGACTGCATCTTCCCTTCGTTCCCTCTCCAGTGGAGCAGGGAGGGAGCAGCAGCTCTGCTCCTGCTTATGCTCTGCGGGGAAACATCTAATTCTGTCTAACATAGCCAGGTAGAGATGAGATACGAGCACAAGTGTTTAAATAGGGATTGGAGAACTATTAAAAAGCAGATAACTGTGCAAGGTGCTGCTTGTTTTTGTAATTGAACACTGCTCTTTGCCAGGCAAAGCAGGAACATCACATTCAGAACAGTTCATCCCATTTGCCAAAGCAAAGGGATCCAGCTTTATCTCTGTTACATCCATAGTACACAAGAGAATCAATACTTCTCAGCTGAAGTTTTCTCATTTGGTCCCCATCACTAGTCAAAGGCAGTACGGGAGCTAAGGTCCCCGTCACTAGTCAAAGGCAGTACGGGAGCTAATTCCAATATCAGATTTAAGGGGAGCTGCCAGCTCCCATGATTGTCTTCAAGCAGCTGGCTCATGGATCTTGATTACATCTAAGCACTGGAACCTTGCACAAGAATTGCTCTTAGTCATTATACTGGACTAAAGCACATACACTTCCCAGTTACTTTGGAGCCCACATTTTTCAGTAAAACTAATGCCACTTAAAAATGAGTTATGCAGAGAAGAACACTGAACAGGAAGAGTGACGTGTTCTCCATCTGTATTTCAATTATGAAATGCCACAGCATTATACTTGGGCAGATTGAAGGAGAAAAAAAGAGAACAGAAATTAAACTTCCTCTTGTGCATTTGTTGTGCCCCCAGGTATAAATACTCTGAGAAACCCTGAATTACAGTAACAGAAAACGTGTCCAAAACTGTGTTTAGGCATAGCTTGAGAGCTGCAAGTAAAAGGAAGCTCAGGGAGAAACTCAGTGTAGCATCTGATTATAGCATACCTATAGTAAATTGACAAATCTGCACATGTTGGCTGAACTTAATAAAGACAGGTGTTTTCTAAGAAGATTCAATTATGGTATTGTGACTCGACATGGGAACTCCAAAGTCGCGTATGAATAGCTTTAAACTCTTTGAGATGCTGAAGATCCTGTACAGTTTAGCATGTGATGCTTACTGTAGGATTTGCAATTGCTAACTTCTCTGAAAGTTTTTTAAATGGCTCCCACCTGAGTTAAGGAAATGGAAAGTCATGATTTAAGACAACTGCAGCTAGGCAGCTTGCCTGCCGGTCAGGCAGAACGGCTTTGCAGTACTGTGATGATATGGGATGGATCTTGTTCTTTTTAAAAGATGAAAAATATGTAAATGTCTTTATTATATATAGCACAGGATATAAGCAATCTTTAGTGTAATGTTCTTGCGAGAAGTATTTCTCATGGTCAGTGAATAAAAAAGTTTTAGGCCATTAATTTCTTTTCAGCTTGTAAAAAAACCCCAAAAAACGAACTAGCAATTCAAGATCAAAATACACAATAAAACAACTCTTGAACTGAACTGCCAGAAATTTTTCTGACAAGATATTAGATCTCCCAGATTCCAGAAAGGAATAGATGCACATCATTAACTATCAGGAGGTAACCTGGACAAACTAATTTGCTCTTTGTGGCAGACAACCCCACCTAATTTTAGCTTTGTACACTCACACGGAGTCTAGCTGATTTCAGACAATTGCAGAGAGCAGAGACCCACCCGTTGTGCCAACCCTGGACTGTTAACTCAGTATTTGTTAGCATGAACCTTCTAGATATATTCAGTTCTCTCCAGGTCTCAGGATCTCAGCAATTGTGTCTGTCTGAAGTAAACAAAAAACAAAACAAAAACAAACAAACAAACAAAAAAACCCAAACCATAGAATAATTAAGGAAAGTAGCCCAGGAGATTCTCCTCTGAGTAACATTTAGTAACTAATATCTTTTTCTACAATGATAACTAAAGAAGGGCTCATGACTGAAAAAAAAAAAAGGAGTCAGTTCTCTGCTGCCAAAGACCTGTCAGACTTCACAAGCTTAAAGAGAGATTCACTGGTCTGTCTATATTGGGTTTTTCCACTGCCACGTCTTCACCTTACCCCTTTGCACTGCAGCACAGTGCAGGGCTGCAGCCCATCTGCTGCTCTCATGTAGCAAGATGCAGCAGACCTGTCCTCTCCCTGAACAATCCTGCCCACTGGGGCAGACACCATTGCTCTGTAGTAAGTAGGGGGCACATAGAAGCCAACATATTGTAGAAAAGCTTTACACTCAAAGGGGCCTTGGCTCACTCCCTTGTGTGCCCTGTGTCAAATGGACTCCCTCATCTCATTTTGATGACCTCATCCCGGGATTAAAATTGGGTAAAAAATACAGTTTACCACTATGAGCCATCATGAGGAGGTTTACATTTTGTGAGACAAATATGTAAAGAAATCTGGAAGTATCAGGTGGCTTGCAAGTAAATTCTGCGTGGTCATGAGAGCTTCTTTATATGCTCTTGTTTATGCTTCAAAAAACAGATAAGGAACAAGAAAGCCTCATGGAACTCTTCCAGAAAGTGTAACAATGTAGGGCATTTTTTGCCACTGCAGTTACCATAGATGGTGACTTACCAAAGATTAATTCCTCAAAATACATTATACCGATTGTATCTATATACATGATTATATTTATTTCCAAATTTAACTTTTATTTAAAACATTTCATTTTCTAAAATGGAGCATGATGCAATGTTGGGTTGATTATCAGTCCAAAAGGATTCCCTACAGAAATCAGTCAGTGCATGCAAATAGCCAGGTGGATAAATTTGGCTTTTGTAGAAAAAAAAAATTTGGTAAGCAGCGAGTAGTGAGCATTAAATAAAGTTTTAAGAAAATGTTTACTTCCCTGCCAGTATCCATACCATCAGGTTTTAACATGCTGTACGAAAGTTTCTATATCTGCTCCAATGAAGCTTAGCTTTTGCTCTGCAAAACAGAAACTTATCCCACAAAGTTTTTACTGAAAATTTAAGGGGTGTTCTGTCCTCACTGTTAATACAGAACACTATTTTTTCTCTGAAAGTCTTTCAGATGAGACCCATACTATCTGACGCTGACATTTTCTGACCTTTTCTGTGCCTGGTTCTCTTGTAAGTGGTGCCCACACAGAGTGAATCAAACCAATCATCAAAATACAGACAATCCAAATATATTCCTTCCAAGCTTGCAATTCACATCTCATTTTCTCTGTTCCTGCCTATTCATTTGTAAACTCTTTGTATCTCTACATTGCTGTGTTCATTGCTGTCACTTAGGAAAGGAATAAGTGTGGAAAAAAAAAAGATTTATATTCACTGACTATGCAGAATGCCTTCTATCTGAAGCACGTATCTGAAGCTCTCCAGCCTTTCTGTATGCAATTGTGTCATAACAATCAATACATTTATCCTCAACATCAACTTCTCCTGCCCTGCAGATGGCAATCTGAGGTATATAAAGAGTGAGGGTTAGGTCCACCAAAGGAGCTTAATAACAAATCACACTAGCAGCTATTTCAGGGTGTAAACCCCCTTTTAGAGTCTCCACACATGTGTTGCCTAAGCCTACAAACACATAAAAAGTTTGCACCGTGAAGGTTGCTAGATATAAGACTTTAGAGTGCCAAGTAGCCAGGATCTTGAGACAAAATGGGTTTCTGAAAAAAATGAATGCTTCTCCAAGGTTTTTATAGAGCTGGGTTTCACAAAGTATTCCTGAATACATCAAACCAGAAAGTTCTGAGCAAACAAGACAGTGATGGTAGTCTTGATCACCAAGCCACCCCAGCCCCCAAATCACAGGAGTGCTAATACTAGGGCCACTGTAGTGATTGGTGATATCTCGAGATGTTAAATAAATAACAAGAGATTAAGTGAGATTTATCAATGGACAAGAGTAATGATACTTTATCAACAGGCTTGGGAGATTCAGAGAAGAAAACATATTCTACCTACTAAGAAAGATTCCAGGTAAAATCATAGAATGTGTCAGGTTGGAAGATCAGGTTGTTCAGAGCCCCATCAAACCTTGAATATCTCTGAGGATGGGGCCTCTACCACCTCTCTCGGGCAATCTGTTCTAATGATCCACCACACTCATATTGAAGTATTTTTTCCTAATATCTAACCTAAATCTTCGCTTTCCTAGTTTCATCATCACACCTCCTCCTATTGCTACATGTGTTGTGAACAGTTCTTCCCCGGCTTTCTCATAGGCACCTTTCAGGTACTGGAAAGCCTCTATAGGGTCCCCCTAAAGCCTTCTCTTCTCCAAGCTGAACAAGCCCAACTCTCTCAGCCTCTCTTTATGGAAGAGCTGCTCTAGCCTTTTGATCATTTCCATGGCCCTCCTCTGGACAAAAAATCTAAATACCACAAAGATTATAAATTTCAGGGCAAAATATTAAAACTAAAATTTTCCTAATGCCATCAGATCACATAAGTTTCCATCTTTGCTCCTGTGAACTAATACCTGACTGCTTCAAAGTTTGAGGGATAGGATAACATTTCCTGAAATCCTAAGAAACTGTCTAGGGAACACAAAACCAATCCTCAGTGTCTTGTAATTTCAGCATATTTTCCTATGCCTTATAAATTTATCCCTAAGACATTTTCAATAGTACTCCATGCATAGGGATCAGAAAATGCCACCTCCCTCACATGCTCTTTTCCTCATACTTTAATAAGCACTAAAATACTTAACGATGATCTTTAGGGCATCATGACTGACGTGTACCTCACCGCTATTTTTTCTGTTCTCTCCAGATTCAGGCAGATGTACGTGTAATGAATACATGTTCATTACATACTCACAGTTTCCTTTTAAAAACTGCAATTAGAGTCAGCTTTTCTTTTGAAATGAAACTGAGCATCAAGAGAATAGTCTTTGACTCTGTGCAGGTGGCCTGCCCTATAAAGGAAGCATTCTCCTTATTTGAGAAGATGAGTATGGTGTGCGCTCAGAAGAAGAAATGTGATTGGAAAAATCTTTGATGTAATTAACGTACTTTCAGTTTTCAGTAAGAAAAGCACAGTTCCCTCTTTTTTCAGTCATATATGAAATTACATACTTAAAAATTAACATGACTCTTCAGTAGGATTAAAAATTAGGTTTTGTCTCTACTTGTAGAGATAGACCATGATAGATTAAACCATGCCAATGTATAACACTAACGCACTGTTGCCTTTAGCCTTAGTTTAACATTATTTTCTTTCATGTTTTATTATCTTTGGATGTGGTTTGCAGTTTTTTATATTTATGACTTTCATTAGGGGGCAGCAAAGAAAGAATCTGAAGATTAAAGTTTTTAGTTTCTATGTTTATAACAGCATTAGAACCTGAACTAGTCACTAGATGTCATTCTAACACACCAAATAATGTCTTTAAAGTTATCCATTTTTCTACCATAGATGCTATTTACCTGTCCTTTGAGTTCCCATTCGAAGCTAAATGCTTGCACTGATGCAATCTCTCTTCATTGCAAATGCAGCTCTTCAGTGTTCCAGTGTTCTGACCAAAAAAAATAATGTTGGAGCTGAGTGATTAATAGGACAAGCAAGTTACACATTACATTGAGTTGTCTGATAAGTCTCATTAAGTGATTAGCCACAACGTGTTCACAAAATTTCAAATATATCATGAATTCTAGCATGTCTGAATATTGTTTGAAATTTGTATTTGAAAGAGTATTATTGGTTATTATTATATCAGCCATTGAAGGAAAAGATCAATGTTTTTCAACTTTGGTGACCATTTACCACTACCTTAGTGAGTAGTCATAGGAAACAACGTTCTAACAGATAATTAGTAATTTTTACAAATTATAATTCAATCTTTTATTTTCAAGATATGCATATAGGCAAATTGAACTTCATTACATAATGCCATCATTCTGCAGACAGAGGAGGATCGGGCCCTACCTGGAGGCAGATTCTCTCCTCGCTGCCTCCTTTCACTCTTTGATCCCAAGAGTTTCTTGGCTTGTTGGAGTTTTGATGTGGATGTGGTGGCCTAAAACATGCACCCAGCATCAGTGAGTCTGCATGTACTCAAATTCAAGATTGAAGAAGATAAAGACAGAGGCCAGATCAGTCCATTTTATAGTCTTTTCCCCTTATTTTTTTCTGGTTTGTCTCCCCCTAGTTTTCAATCCTCATTCATTTCTTTTTGACACCACTGTGATATAAAATGCTTATTTTCCAGCTAGATCTATACAATATTGCATTCATTAAATTCCTCAAGTTTTTCTCTTGTTGAAATATTATACTTTAAGCTCCTGCAGGCTCCCGAATACTCTTTTTGCAAATCAGTAGCTAATACATATGCTGATGAAATTCCCACCCCTGTTTATTCAGGGAGTCTCTACTGGAAATTATCCCCTGCTTCCCATTCAGTAGAAGAAAATGTGAAAATCCTCAAGATATGATGATTGAAATCAGTTACTTTAAAGGAAATAACATATTAAAAGCCTCAATAAACCCTTATTTATATTTTTTTTTTAATCAAGGTCCTGGATCAACAAGGGAACAGCTTTCCACGGCAAATGTGAAGAGAAAAACATACTTTTAGAGAATGTTTTAATTCATAAAATGTTCATAAAATACAATTTAATTTATTTTTTGTAGAATTTGAAATAAATGTATGTAAAATTCATTTTCATCTTGAGAAAACTCAGCTCATTACATGCATCAGAAGTGAACTGGACTAGACACAGTGAGAAATCCACACACTGACAGCTCTCTTCTATGATTTATTATTCTTTCTCTGACCAATTTTATGACAAATTAAATGTTCTTCCTTATAATCCATGGATTACAGTAACAAGAAAGGGTGGCAGAAATGTTAAACTGTGGATGGAGTTATGGATAAACAGTTGTGCCTGTGAAATTAATTTCTAAGGTATTATATTGCATGTCAGTTTACAGATGAACACAATTTGTACCAGCTGATGACTGAAGAAATTTGAAAGAATGCTTAATAAAAGGAAGGAAACTTAGACGGTATTATATGAAATCTCTGAATCAGAGTAGTTTTCAAATTTCAGTTTAGGTAGTTCTATACACACACACACGTTTTTATAAAACATTGCAAACCAACAATGTGGCACCTGATGATTTACAGCTACCTGAAGAGTCCATTGGTTATTTTTAACACTGGTAGATTTGTCTCAAACCACAGAGGGGAAAATATCTTCTTCATTTCAAGAATTTCTATTTCCTAATATTGTTGGACACAGAGTTCTCCTAGACTACCTGCACAGAGTTAGCAGTTGCTAATAGTGACTGAAAATGGACTGAGGTTTTCTCTCATCTTCACTTCCACCAATTTCCTCTTGTACATGTCATAGCAGCTACATTTCCTAAAACAACATGAAAATAATGTATGATTCTGCAACACATCTGGAAAGTATATTCTGAATTTTGTGAGGCAGAGGGGGAACAGGGAATGATCTTAAAAGTCTCATTATGATTTTGGTTGTGTATGCCAGAAATCAGACTGGCTATGAATAGCCCATGCCCAGTGGTGTGTGAAATTGCCTTAGTTGAACCACTGAAATATTTCAGGGTTGCAACTGAGTTACATAAACAAGCAACCATTACATAAAAATGTTTCTCATGCTGTTTGCAAAGGGGACAAAACAACAGCAAGTCTGAATGAAAGAACTATAAAGAGAAAAAAAAAAGTCCTTTGGATATAATGAAATGGGTTTTGTCTCCTGTCCTTTCAATAAGGCAATACAGAGCCATTGTCCTAACCTGAATAACTCACACTGATGCAGTTTGAATCCATCAAAGTTAACTGTCTTAAATTATTCTTTCTCAATGATAGCCTCTCTTTGATACAACATTCATAATCTTACTGAAAATTTCCTGGGATTAAATTATACTCCTAACAGTGGTTATAAAAAGCTACATTGGAATCTGAGAGATTAATAACATAATTTTTCAATGAAAAAATTGTTGCTTGGTTTTACATTTTTATTTGTTATCCTTTGTCAATTTAATGTCAGCAACAAAATCATATCCCAGGCACTTCAATCTTATCAATTTATAGAAAATGTTTTGAAAATATCACAAGATTACAAAATCCATCAGTGTGGAGCTATTGAAAAAGACAATCATCATTTCAAACAATAATCATGACCAACTGGCAAACAAAAACATTCTTTTGTGGAAGAGAAACTCTCAGTGTAATTGAAAGCTTTATCTAACGATTGTAGAAGCTTACAATTTCTTTCTTTTTCTATTTTTTTTCCATCAACACATAGTTAAAGGTGACTAAAGGCTTAAATGAAACTCTGACATACACTTGGGGCTCTTCAACATGTCCAGATTTTGCTGGTTTGGGACATTTTTACTTCCTTGTTACAGATGTGCTTCTGATATAGCTGTACCAACATGCTTGTGTTAGGGAGATGCAATATTTAAAAAAAAAAAAAAATCACCCATTTGGCTCTTCTACCTCTTCAGGGTCTGTAAGAAGTTAAGCTTTGCTGTAAGCGCAGCGAACAATGGCATTATTTTGCTGGTCACATGATATATGTCTAGTGTTTAGGCCTACACCACCCAATCTGAACACTCTGGAAAGAAGAGGTATTTCTCTTTGTTCCTGTCAGATGTAGCCATGTCACCAAAATTTGCCTACAGAGGAGAGGAATTCAGACCTTGGGCCAGGGCTTGAGGGAGGCTTTAGAGTACAAATCCATTGTCACTGGTTAATTTTACATATAGCATATGTGAGTGCATGTGTGTGGAATCTTCAGTACTTTTGATCTTCCTCCTATGTGCATCTGAGACCCAGTTTGTCCTTGGGCAACATGTATAATTGCCAAAATTACTGTTACTTGTAATTAATGAGCACATGAGAGGGTGTCTGGCTCTAATGACTCACCTCAGAGTACCCTGTGCTGCTGATCAATTACCTTGGGCCCTGCTGCCAGCCATCATTACATAATTGCTGCAGCCCAAGGGATCGGGCTCTCTTGACTATGAGAATATGTCTTCATTCTGTGGATTCCCAGTGGGAAATGGACCTTTGCTGAATATGAAGGGATTTTTTAAAAATGCCATCTAAGAGGAAAATGCAAAGGACAGGGGGGAAGTTTAGCTCATACTTTGCCTTGCCATTGAGATTTATTTTTTCATTAAGTGGCTAGCTTCCATTAAATTGTCACCTGAAAAGCAATATCTTTTTTGTTGCTTTTAAAAGAAACTGAGCACTTCTACCACCCTTTTGCATCCCACTGAAAGTCTCATCTTCTCCTTCCTACATTTCCCCGTGCCCTCCCTCAGCTTATTTCTCAGACAAGGAGCTCTGTGTGTCCCCTGTCCCTTGTATAATGGTCCTCCACCTCCTCAGCTCCACCAGATGGATATGTTTCCCTACAGATATATTAGGCAGTCTGTGTATACTCTCTCCTTCTTTTCCTTCTTCTACAGTTTCATTCTTTATATCAGCTGGTATGGGAAGGCAATGTGGAAGCTCACCTGCTCACTTTCAAGTGATTATTTGTAGCAAACCAGTGTAAGAAGGAATAAAATAGCTATGCAGCACAAAACATCAGGATAAAGCAATGTAGATTCTTCCTAACAGTGGTAAGATTATTGTTGAAGATTTTACAGTTGTCAGGCTGAATTGGTTAAAAGCATGAGCAGCTTTTCCAAACTGTCGTTCTTTGGCTTAAGCCAAGGACACAATGAGCTGAGAAGGACCTTGCCACTTCACAACAGGGCAGTAGTTAGATGGTGAGTTTCATTCCTAGTACAGGCTATATGATAAAAGAATGAAGAATCATAGAAAAAAAAACCACTTGTTAAATAGGCAAAGGAAAATGTACTTGATAGCTACCTCTAAAACCACATATCACGCCTTCTATGTATGTAACAATGATTCCTATCGCAATGAAGAGAAAGGAGGAGCCTTCATACTACAGCTACTTTCCTGTGCAAAGAACTTGTCTTCTGTGTCCCCAGAAACTTGCATGAGAAATTGGTGTGACTTCTGGCAGAAGGGAATGGAAGGAAGCATTTACCTTCCTTAGCCATCTAAAGATGTCAGCTGCTGTTACCCAGCACTAAACTGTGACAACAGAAACAAAATCCAGTTTTGTTTATTTATAAAAGCGCAGCTGTCCTCTGCTTCAGCTGGAGGAAAACATTTTCTCTGTCACCCAGTTGCTTTGTGCAGCCAAGCAGCTACAACACATTGCTTCAGCCTGGTGACATCCACAGAGCATCAGACCGTTCAACTGTGTGAGTTGAAGGTGCTTTGAAGTCATCTCTAAGATTTTGCACTGAAATTAGCTCACAGGACATAGAGATTCAGGTGCTGCTGAAAGGCCCCTTGCTGCCCTTGGCGGAGAACTACTCCCCGGTTAACAGCTTTCCCTGACAAAGTGGAGGCAGACACAGTGTGTCCAAAAAGTCATCTCTGGTGCATTAAAAAAACTCTCTGTAAAGGATTTCTCAACCATCTCCCCACATCTTGTGGGGTCTCATTTCAGTCATGTGGACATGCTGATGGAAGAACCAAGGCTGCAGCAGCACCTGGATGCTTTAGCTTTTGAGCTGTTTGTCTCCTGCATAACTGAGAGTGGGAAAAGGCTGAAAATATACATTTATTCTGCAAAAACTGATTTAAAATTTTAAAAATCCAGAAGGCTGAAAACCGAAAGCTTTGGTTCATGGGTCTGCAGCTCAAAATTAATTGCTAAAACTGCTAACACAATAAGATCAGTTAATTAGGGCTCTCTGGTTCCTTGAGCACTAGAGGACACAATCATCTGACTTTGCCGTTTGTATACTGCAGTGTACTGAAAATAGAAAATAAAAGTTACACATGACAAAGTATTGATTAATTGTCTCCAAAAAACAAAAAGACAAAACAGCATTAACCAATTATACAAATCTTTAAAAGACAAACTCGTGGAAACAACATTTCCTTCTGTTGCAATTTCATTTGGAACAGCAGGCTGTGCTCCTGAATTAATTTTACATCTGAGACACGGCTAATCCACAAATAAACCTGTTACGGTTGGTGGGCATAGCAAAAGAAGAGCTTGCCAATAGGTGCACATGACATCTGGAGCTTGAAGGCATTTTCACAAGGAAGAGTGTGTTTGGTAATATATTAAAACTTTGAGACTACATCCCCACAGAAACATTTAGCCACAAGAAATCCAGTATCCATGATAGACCCCCATGAAATACTACATCTTATATCTACTGTAGACCCCCATGAAAAGCACATGATCACAGCACACCTGCAAATCTGAGAAAAGCTGGTTTTGCGACTCCCACCGATATAGCATGGTGCATAAAAAAGGCAAAACTTTTACTTTTTTTTTAAAGTGAATTTCTTCTGTTTGACTAATTTTAATCTTAATTTTCAATAGACTAAATATTCAAGCACACATGTCTTTCTCTTTGAACAGAATTCTTTGTAGCACAGGTGAGATGCTGGTCATTTTGAAGTCATTGGCCTATCACCTACTATTTGTAAGGAGCCCAGAATGTTATCCTGCATATTAAGAGCCGTGTACAACATAACAGTGGTAAGGGTAAGGGGATTTTACTCTGGAACACTTAAAGGAATTTAATTTCCAAGAAATTTTGATTTCCACATCCGAAAAATGACAAGTAGGTTCATCCGCGTACTCACCCTGCCCTATAGACATGATGCTAACCAGAAGAGTAAGCTCACAGCATGTGGGTTGGCTCCGTTACTTCACGCAGACAATATCAGACCTTCAAAACATCTATAGGCCAAATCCAAGTCATTAGTGTGGAGATGAGAAAGAAACGACGCACCAGCAGCAAGGAAAACTACACCTGTCACCTAGCTTTTGCATGTACCTCTCTCCTAATTAAAATTACATTAAAAAACCCACTTAAGCACATGCTAATTTAGTTAATGACTTTAATGGAATGATTCTCATGCTTAAACATTATAGGCATAACGAAGTGCTTTGAGAAGTAAATCTGTCACTCAAAGAAAGAAGTATGAGGTGATTTGAAAAAGCCAATAGTTGTTAGTTTCTCAAGCAAAAAAGATTTCTGTGTTGGTCAAACTATAGAGAGTCACACATCCATAGAAGAGATTTATTCTCAGTATGTATGACTAAATTCAAGGCCTCTGAGAATGGCTAATTATAGTCCCATTAAAACAGTGTGTTCCACATCATTTAAGGAAAAATACAATAGGATACCAGTAACGTGAAATTTAATGACAAGAGGGAAATTCCTAGTTTATATGGAAATGAATTGCTAATAAGGGCTTTACTGTGAATAAATTGATGCTTTAATGCTAATTATTTCATTACAATGTGTACTGTTAAGCTTAACTGCATGTAAGGGAACAGCTATAACTTGAAATGTGCTGGCCTTTGCCAAGCAGTTTGGAAAATGCACTGTGTAGTCAAAATTAGAAGCTGTGTAAAACATTTTTATGAGATGAATTGTCCAATCGCTATTAAAACCCGTGTAAGTGGCAGGTCAAAGTATGATTTCTGCATTGCTTTTAGAGTGGTATCGCTAAATTCAATGATACTTATAGTAAAATAAAATTAAAATCCAGTTCTGAGTTATGTCATTTCTACTTATGGAGAAGTTTGCAGCAGATTTGCAGTTGCTCTGCCAATAGCATTTATGCAATAGAATATTGCTAGTAAAACTAAAAAATTTTATCTTGGCTTAAGACATTGGCAGGTTCAATTTCAACATATTTGACTGTTTGTTGCCTTATGGTTTTCCGATAGAGGTGATCTGACCTCTGTTTTACCTTCTGGAGCAGCATGGGAGCAGTGTAACAGCTAGTCAAGACTCCAATTTCTCCCAGAAAACAGTTTATTCATCAGGGACCTGTAAAAAGAGGATTTATAAAGACCAGCTGTGTCATCTCTGGAGCTTCCTATGCAAAACCTGCTGTGAGAGATTTGCAAAAAAAACCCTCACACATTGTGTGGTTCTTGCTTCAGGTTTGGATGGGAGATAGTGGTTTCAGGTGTCAGTATTTTCTCAGAACATTAAGTGTTCCCTAAGCCGCACTTACTTGTTTGCAGTAATGATGCAGCAGCAAAAGGGAGATACTTTAGGACAGTTGTGTGCAATTAGGACAGCAATTTGGTACCTTTAATCTGAGATTTGCTTATCTTTTCCTAACATGGGAATTGCATGCAGCAGAAAATAAACTCAATTAGTGGTGGTGGGACTGGTTGCCTGGGAAGCAGCAATTGCATTCAGTGTGGTCAAACTGAGGTGAATCCATATCGATAACATGGTGTAAAGCAAGTACTGGGCTGTTTCAGGAGAGATAGTTTCTCAATGCTGACAGAAACTTTTCTTCCACACTTACCATGCTCAGGTATTCAAACAGAATTATGGGTGCGTGTGCACTAGTACAGAAACCGCTTAAGGCCCCACATGGTGTTTAAATCCTCAGGTAAGAGAAGTTTTGCAGCAAAAGAAACTCTCACCCTTTTTATGGAGCTTTTCTTTCCATTCTCAAGTAGCTTCTGGGTTAAAAGTAGTTTTCTCCTCTGGTCTGTCATGGATGGGAAGAACTCTTTGAGCTGTCTCCTCAGCACGAAGATGAAGAGGCCACTGAACAATAGAAGGAGGTCTTTCAACCTCTAGTTAGAGAGAACTTTACAGCATGGAAGCCATCAAAATCATGTTCTGTAGGAACTTTTTAAGGTAGCCTTTGTAACTTGATTCACAGATCCAGCCCTCAGCTATGAGAAAGCACAGTGCAGTGCAGTCCAGAGTAGATCTGTACAGTCAGTAACTGTGAGGTGCCTTTGTTGCATGTTGCAGTACAGGCTGGGAGATGAAGTGACAGAGAGAAGCCCAGCAGAGAAGGACTTGGAGGGGCTGGTGAATGAGAAGTTCAACATGACATAACAATGCAGACTTGCAGCCCAGAAGGCCAACCGTATCCTGGCTGCATCCAAAGGAGCATAGACCTACAGGTCGAGGGAGATTCACACCCACCTCTACGCCGCTCTTGTGAAACCCCACCTGGGGTATTGTGTCCAGGTCTGGAGTCTCCAACATAGGAAGGACATGGAACTGTTGGAATGGGTCCAGAGGAGGGCTATGAAGATTATTTGAGGGCTGGAGCATCTCTCCTGTGAAGACAGGATCTAAGAATGGGGTTGTTAATCCTGGAGAAGAGAAGGCTCTGAGGAGACCTTAGAGAGGGGAGGGACATTATAGAAGAACCTGTAGTGATAGGATAAAGGGGAATGGTTTTACAATGGAAGGGGGTAAATTTAGATTGGATATTAGGAAGAAATTCTTCACTATGAGGATGGTGAGGCCCTGGCACAGGGTGCTGTGGTTGCCCCTCCCTGGAGGTGTTAAAAGCCAGGTTGGGTGGGGCCTTGAGTGAAGGTGTCCCTGCCCATGGCAGAGGGTGGTTGGAACTGGATGATCATTAAGGTCTCTTCCAGCCCTAACCTTTCTGTGATTCTATGATTCTATAATTAGTTCTCCCAGAAATCCCATGACTAGACTCCAGGATCCCTGTGCCTCTTTTAATATGCCCCAGCAGATCATGATGCCAGCAAGGATTAGGATTTTCCACTTTAAAAGCCAGGATAATAGGTGTTAAAATATTTATAGTAGTACTTGTGTACCATAAACTGGGGTGAATACAGTCTGTTATGGCAGCAATAGTTCACTGTGAAGCTGGACAACAGTTTAAGATCAGTATCTGCAGACTCCCATATTTAATTTTAAAAGAATATTAAGAACATCCAAATTATTTGTTGAATCTGAAGGCCTCTAGCAAAAGCCAGCTAATTTCCAAAGGCCAAATCAAAATGCAAAAAGTTTTACGCTGGTCAGAATTCTGTGCTTTTAATTTATTTTAAGGTTGGATTTTCTCCTTAATGTATCAATATTTCTAGCCTTCTATTGGAAGACCTCACACATGGCTTCTGGAGTTGAAAAACTCAGCACTGTTTAAAAATAAAAAGGAAAAATTGTAATAACATGCATCATAGCAGCACTTTGAGTGGAGATTTTTTTCTTTTGCTAAGGAATACTGCTTTTCAAAGACAAGGTGCCAATGACGAGCATCTCATTGATTCCCATCTATAGTTTGTTCATTTAAAAAAAAAAAACCTCTATGACATTGTTCAAAGTCCAATTAAAGATATTTTAAGTCCAGGCTTGTATAATAGTTCATGAAATACCATTTTACAAATTTTATGAATATGTCAAGTCAATTATTTTGGCAGTGGAATATCTGGATCTGAGGACAAAAAATACTGATCTCTAAATTACTTTTAGGTAATTTTGTGCACTAAGCTAGGACTATCTTATCTGCTTGCTGCAAGATAACTTGTTCAAGAGTGGAAATGCAGGGTAACAAATTTTTATATACATATATTAATAGGCATCTCTGTGTTCATCATCCACAAATAAACATGTAATATCCTAGTGCCTCATCATGGAAATTTAAAAAATATTGAATTATATAAACTCATCAAAAGACAAAAGATTCTTGCTCCTCTGTTTTTTTTGTTGCATAAAGTAAAATGATTTTCTATTCTCATTTGCTGAGGATCTCTTTTTTGAAAGGTCAGGATTGCTGCCTCTTTTTGCTATCTTATCAGGCTTAAATTGTGATGCTGTCTGGACTATTTCATGATTTAAAGTAAGTAAAAAATAAATTAACTACCAGCTTCTATGTAAAAAAAGCCTCATTGATAGAGCATTAATTAACTGTCAAAAACAGTTGTATTCATCTTAAGAATTTCTCAGCTTTAGATCATAGATTGAAGTGATCTATAAAATTGCTGGCTTGCTTTCACCAAAAGAAGCATTAAATCCTTCTGGTCATCCAAGCCATACAAGTGTAGAACAAGCCTCAAACAACCCCTCAGAATGAATGTGTGAAGAAAATTCAGAGCATGTATTAAACCCTGTGAGAAACATGCATTCATAACATCTTATTAGAATACTAGACCTTCTAGTGGTTATCAGTAAATTCTGTGCAAAGAAGCTGTAAGGTATAAAAAAATATAAATGAGGATAAAGTAAGACTCATAAAGTACTAGGTGCTTCCTTTTTTTTTTGTGACTGGAATCTTCTCTTAACAACCCAGTTCGCATAAACACCTTTGCTCTCAATGGCATCTATATAATTTTTCTATTGTTTAACTGTTGGAACTGTTGCATGTAAAGAACAGATAATGTTGCTACAGGTCATAGAGTTTCTCTCCTGAAATAGTCAAATGCTTCTGTTTCTCTGGCAGAAGTTTCTCAAAATAAATGTCTTTTATCTAGGCAACCTGCTTCCTAAATGTATGTAGTGATAATGTACACCAGACTCAAATTCAGAGGGAAGAGGGTTTTTAGAACTCAGAAAAAGCCTTCTTCTCCTTAGAGAAAGATTTAGACTCACAAAATAGTTCACTACAGGAAAGTTTTCAGATTTTCAGAGAACACGGCAGATGTGCTTGTCTGCTTATCCCTGTTACAAGTAAAATGCATCATAGCAACCAGAGCCTCTATTTATAGTCATAAAATTCAATAGTATGCAAAGACTGAGGGGAAGAACAGAATGAGGATTTCCTTCATCTATTGCAGCAAGAGTGGCTTTTGACATTTTCCTTTGAAGAAAAGCATGGGCCAATTTTCAAATGAAGAAGGTAAGTACATAAATTGTGATTTTCTTAAAAAAATAAGTCAAAGCTAAGTAGTGTGTTCTTTTCAGTAAAGTAATTGTAGGATTATGGATTCCTCCAAAAACATAAACTTAAAGACAGCATTCTGTTTGCTATTCATTATGTTAATCCCTCGGTTTTCTTTATTTGAGTTTACTTTGTGAAGCTTATTCCTGTCCATATGATTTGGATGTTCACTGTGTAAGAAAAGATTCAATCCACTGAAGTCATTTGCATATCTGAATAGTTGACTGAGCACAAGACTCAAATACTGAATTTTAATCTAGAGGGGCATAACACATTCTAGCAGGGACTGAAATAAATCCACATTTAGCTTTGGCCACCGCCAAGAGATATTTATACTAAACATCTGTATGGTTGTTTACCTGTAATAAATTTTACTTCCTACTAGCCAGAATGTGAATTCTGTGTTCGGTGAATTGCATTCTTGAAATAGAGAGTTTAATTCCAGAACCTTCTATGCTTTTCTGTTTAGGATTATCACACAGTTTAATATTTAATTCTGTATATTGTCACCTGTTTACTTAAAAGTAAACTCTGTAATAGGTTCAAGAAAAGATGTAGGATCAACATGTCACTCTCTGTTCAACCTTAGTGTCATTACCTGCATAGACACCATCAAGAGAGCTCGTTCTGGGGTTTTCTTGTTTTAAATTAACTTGCGGTTGTGCATCACATTATTCCAATTAGTCTAAGTGCCAGTAAGTCAAACAGCTGTAACAGGTAATTATGCAATTACACATAATTACTTCACCAAGGTGAGTTATAAGCAAGCATTTTTATTCATCCTGAAAGTCAGAGGGAGAGCAGTGTATACAAGCATTGGCCTGGCATCAGCCAACCGTAAGATGTCATCACTTTGATTGTTACACTGTGGATGTGAAGCAGCCGGACATGGAGACAGAGCCAAGTAAATAATATTTGTTCTTTAGGGCAGCTAATAAGTGCAGTCCTTGGCTAAGAAGATACCAGGTCATCAACAGCTCTCTTCTAGTCAAAGTCAAGTTAGGTAAAAGTCAAGAAAAAAAAAAAAAAAACATGGGAAGTGAAGTTAATGAGAATCACAATAGTGAGGGGAATATGTAAGAAAGAAGTAAAATGGGTGAACCTGAGGAAGCAATGTCGGGGAGGGGGAAGACAAAGACATAAAAAAAAAAAAAGAAAAGACATTATTGTATCAGAAGTTAGCTTTATGTGTCACTAGTAGTTGTTTACCCTCCTGACTGGAACCTTACTCTTCTTAACACATACAAGGATTTTTTCCCTATGCCATTTTTTCCTACTGTGTCATGAAAGTTGGCAAATAATCTGAAATTATTTTGCTGGCATTTCCCCCAGAACATGACTGTGCTTGAGAAGAACAGAAAGAGCCCTCAGTTGAGTGCCTATTTTTATGAAAGAATAGAAAGTGTATAGAAGTGATGCACCTGCTTTCAACAGAAAAACAATTAAAACTAGCAGTTCTTCAGCCAAATGCTGCTGAATAAGTAATCTGGGACTGGCATAGATGTTCTGCTCATCCCAGAAACCACTGTGGACTAACAAGAAACAGTCCGAATCTCAGTGTGGGTTAGGAGAATGGATTAAGTTACATAAAACTCTGCCATGGACCTGTTTATACAGAAGAGCACAGGAAGTATCTGGTTTCAACCATCACCTCTGTCAGCTCAGGCTACAGGTGGTGACCAAAGAAAGAGCTGAGAGTGGGGGACAGTCACTTCTTCCATTCTCTTAAAGCATTCTGGGAAAACCTATTTAATAAAGCTTGTAGCTTCCAAACCCCTGAGGATATGAGAAGGCAGAAAGTTGATGGATTTTCTTCACTTTCCACACCAAATTACAAGTTAATGCAACACAACATAATGTGTGTAAAATGCAGTGTTTCAAAGACCTTTAAAAATATTCTTGTGAGATTACTGACTTAATCTTGCATCCACACAGACCCAGTATTCTCAGTTATAAGCCTGTCATTTTGAAAGGTACATGTTAAACTCATAAAACCTCAATGAAAGATGCAGGTTTTAAAATTCATCTCTTACTTGATGTAATATGTCATGCAGCTGCACAGCACAACTACTGGGTAGAGACATATGCCACTCAGAAACAGAGGCAAGACACACTTGGAATAGATCCAAGCCAGCTCCAAGAGTTGGAAACCAATTAAGTCTTTTACAAGAGTATAGATCTCTGGGAATTTCAATTTACACAGACTGACTACAGACTGTGATTCATGGTTTACAGGGGAACAGGAACTCATACACTCACATAGTTGAATTTTACTATTGGTGGGGTCTACTGCCACCTCTCTGTGTTTCCTTTTCGTAACTACGTCCTTCCATGCTCCCTTCTGAAAACAAACAAGAATTCTTGTCAGACAAGCCAACAGAATTTAATGAAACTTGTTAAATAGGCATTTTAAAATATAAGTATCTTACAATGAGAACAATTTGCATTAAAAGATACAGGAAAAAAGACATTGCTTACCTAGGAAATAACGTTTATGTGCTCCAGTCGGCTTTACTTTGGCCAGTGTCTGACATTTTATTCATAACACTAAGTTAAGCTGGCAGGAAAAAAGAAGGCTATTTCAGATGAGCAAGACTCATAAGACTAATGGATGAATGTTTCTTGGCTCACTTTGTGTATAGTCCACTGAAATCAATGGAAGTGATCTCGTCTAGATGATCCTGCTTGGTCAGGGAGGGTGGACTGGATGATCTTTGGAGTCTCTTCCAGCTCCTCCAAGCAAAACGATGATTTGTAAACCTTGAAGTAATGGCTTGCTGAAACCCATGATGACTGGCAAAGGGGAGTTAATTACAGTGCCTAAAACCAGCCATTGTACTGCTCTCATGATGACAATTACATGTCTAAAATATGCCCCCATTGCAACATACATGCTTGGGACTCCAGAAGTACCCTTTTCTGAAACCCTAAATCAAAATTTTTTACATAAGTGGCTGGATACACCTGTGTATGCTAGGAAATGTTAATGAAATCTGAGACTTGTTTCCATGTACTCTACCAGTTACCCCCCAAAAAGCCACAATAGGGTTGCAATGTAGAAAAGGCCATGTTGACTAGAAGAAGGCAAGGCAGCAGAAACAAGTAATTGAAAATATAGTATGGGTCAAGGGAAGATTATACATTAAATACTGTCATCTAGTAAATTAAGTTTAAGGAAAAGAGCCCAAAATGAAGAAAACAGGAACTGTAAACCTGTGAGTGCGTCTGCATCTTTCATTGGATAGCATAACAATAATTTAAGAGTCTATAAAAAATAATTTAAGACAAAAATATCATGGCTGCTTGTCAAGGAGGTTTCCAGGAAGCCAGATTTTTAAAACATCACAGAATCTGCTTGTAAGCAGAGGGGACCTCAGGTCGGCTTTTTGGTTTGGCATAATATAATGCAACAATTAGCATACTAGACATGAACATGAAGCTTCTGCTGATGACAGTTTTCAGAAGATGGGGACCAAAAAGGCCATAAAAGAGATATTTCTGAAAGAAATCTGAATTGGTTAGATAACTAGTATCCAAATATATGTGTTTGTGTGTGTGTGTATGCCTGTATTTTTCTATATACATTTGTGCACATATTTCTATATACATTTTCTATATACATGTACACACACAAACACACAAACATATATACATATATATTTGTCCCTTACTCCAAACATGTGAAAATACTATCAGGAATTTGAAGAAAATCCACATAAATACCTCAGAGCTCTCAGAGGAAACTATATGTTTTAAGGCTCAAATAGAGAAAGTTTATTTATAGACGTACTTCAGTCACATAAATTACTATATATCATGCTAAAATTTGAAATTAAATGTCTATATTGTAGAAATCAAAACAAATTGTTGCAATTTGGCACTCATGTCTTGGGTCATCAGCTGCCTATATGGCTTAGAATGAAACAAACTGGTGGTTTTTATTGAAAGGAACAGGTTATTAAATACTCTTTTTTAAAGTAAAACTTTAAATGAATGCATCGTTTTGATTGAGCTAGCTAATTAATTGCTGATAACCTCATTAATAGTCAACGTGTGTGTAAATAATGAGCACAGTGTTACAGTGTGAGAAGATTTAAATGTAATCACAGAAAATTACATATTTAAAAGAAGAATGTATAGTGCTGTATTATAATCTGAAATCTTTTCTGACATGAGTCAAGGATAAGAAAATGTTGCAGGTCATTTCAGGCAAGATCAGCCCACCAGAGAAAGGTAATTTTGACTTAAGTTTTGACCATTCAGGTCAAATACAGGGAAACATGGCATCACAAATGGAGGTAAACATGTTCTACAACAAAGCACCCTAGAAAGGTCTTTCAACCATAAAGATTTCTACAGATGTATGTAAAATCCATTCTTCAGGTAGTGGAATCACACGCCTAGCAAAAAGGGTTGTCTCAGCCAAAAATCGTTCAGCAATAGTGGACTTTGTATAGGGTAAGGACTTTCAAAAATATGGGCTTAATATAAATTTGATTCACCCTCCTTCTTGCCTACAATTTAATGCAAGTTTTAAAAATTCTTGGGGGCAGGTGTAACTTTTCAGTACACATAGGTTCTGTGGTATCATCAGCCAGCTAGTTGGATAAAGCTCATTGGAGTCTTACTGCAGTGAAGTCATTGTCGTAGTAGTAAACTAACAAACTGAAGAGGGAGGGAAGTGAAATATGGGGGTGGGGGGAAATAACAATTAAAGGAGAAAGAAAAGAAGTATTTTAACAGTAGACTGAAGAAGGCAGAGCAAGAAAAGTCAAGCCTATAGGTAGATATTTAAAAAATATCTACCTATATTTATATGAAAATGTGGATCCATGCATTGAAAAGGACACCGCATACCTTGAAGGATTTCTGTTCATTGCCAACCAGTGCTGTAATGCTAGAGGCAGTGCCCAGATGTCAGTGCAGGAGTTGAAAACGAAGCCCTGTTGCACTGCAGAATAGACATGTCTTCCTAAAGGTGAAAAGGTGGATGGTTCGTAAGTACAGAGTTTTAGATTTCAGGATCAGTGTTACATTTGTCAGCAATTTTGCTGTCATTCTGACAGCTCTTTAAGATCAAGCATCGGGTGAAAAACTTCCTTTGCCACTTTTGGTTTGAAGAGGCTTTGAGGAATGCAAGTGCTGTGCTAGTTAGAGCAGGTTGCTCACATTTTGTCCAGTCTAGGTTTTTAAGTCTTCAAGGCTGGACATTCAAAGGACCTTCTGGTAAACCTCTTACAGCGATGAACCCTTTTAATGATGAAGAATTTTTTTTCTTTATGTACAACTAGAATTGCGCTTGTGCCTTGCTGCAATGTGTGCAGCACATTGACATTCCATTTTATAATTCTAATTCTGTCTTCACTATAAGCCCTGCTTAGGTCACTGAAGACTGTACTTTAAGCCATATCTCCTTAGACTTCTTTTCTTTAGGTTGAATAAACCCATGGTGGTAGTACAGTACCCAGCTTGACATGATATCAGCTTCAGCCTTGCATGGAGTTCAGATTCCATATCATGGTTTCATGGCCACTTGCATTACAGACTAGAGCTGGCTTGCATCCTTGTGGTGCTCTCTGCAGGCAGAGCAGCCTCAACATACCAATCTGTGGTCTCTCAGGTCAGAAACACTGTGAGGATACTACTGTGTTTCTAGAGAATATGTAATTTAGAGCGTTCACTAGAACAGAGAACAGTAATAACTAGTTTTACCAGCTGAGCAGCATTATCAGGGAGTTAGAGTCTACACTGCTGGAACTAAGCCCAGATACTTGTTTTCTGTAACACTGTTGCAGTTTAAAAATATCTTCCATGAACCTTCATAGTACTGAAGAAAATTTAAAAAAAAAAATAAAAAATCATTACTGATCTGTATTCTGTAGCAGCTTGATCCTCCCCAATTTAGGGAAAGACCAAATGAGAACAGAAGAAAAAGTTGGTTCCCTGTCAAACACCTTTCAAGTACTGTATGTTCTAAAACATATTATTATAAATTAAAAGAAAAACCCACATGAGTTCATCTTCCTTGAAAGGAAAGGTCAACACATTGTTAAATACTGAAACTGGTGTGCCAAGAATACCTGGACAACCTTACAAAACAAGTTAATGACTACCAGAGACTACTTAGTTTTGTTTTAAGAAAAAGGTTATCATTGCTGCAGGGCAAAGCAGATAACATCCCTCCTGACTTGTTTCTGATACAAGCAATTAAGCATAAAATGTAATTCATCACCTTTCATTCAATTACTAATTAGATTCCATCTGATTTTAAAACTTCATCAGCAAGAAATTATAACTTGATTTACCCATTGCCTTTTTAATCACTACTGTAAGTTTTTCTTTCAGTTATCAGAGGCTGCTGGGTATGATTCTAATAGTACATTTTGTTTTGAACAAATTTAATTCAGTGCAAATCCTTCCTGTGCTCTGGTATTATCTGAGATTTTGCATATCAAGACTTTCTGGTTTTGTTTCCTAAAGCCTTTTTAGTATTCAAGGTGGAATCCAACTCATGGATGGAGAAAGAAGTACCAGACTGCTGTTTTTTGTAGCTAACATTTTCCATGAAGCTGTGAAACTTATATGTGCTACTATGGAAAAAAAACAATTGGTTTCTATCACCTGAATTTCATGCAGTAAAATGAAATAAGGTAAAATAATTTCTACCTATGCTCCTTTTTCTGCATCAGTCATTGTAACATTTGATGAATGTGCCAGGTACGTTTGCTGCTTAAGATAGGGCAGTATCTCCCAGAGAAATGTCTCCCATTCCTTTTCTTTGGCACCAGCACAGGTCACTAGGAGCTCTGTGTAATTACAAATGCTGTACGGTAGCAACATTGGGGCATTCTGGCTAGATTTACTTGATGTGCTCGAAGTGTGCTTTTGCATGGACAAACATTTTTGGTTAGCAAAGCATCACAGAACATTCTGTCACCTTTAACTGAAATGAAGGGTGCTGTTGTGTCTCTACAAATTTGAAGAGTGTATCTCAGCCTACCATCTCTGCCAGCTTCCAGTTGAATGATTGTTGGAGAGACTCTTTGTTTCAGGATGACTGAGGTTGTAGGAAGTCATTACATGCGTGGCTGCTTTCTCTAAAAGTTTGGTTGGTGGCTTAGTCACAGTATGTTGGTTCTGGCAGGCATGACTATTAACATCAACACATAATAAAAATTGGCTTACGGTGACATAATCATGAAACAGCTATGTCACACATAGTGGATACAGACAGATCTCGAATACTTCATCCAGCTTCAGAGCATCAAATTCAGCACCAGACGAGAGAGGTATTTCGTATTAGTACATGAGGGTGTGGACCAACAACAGATTCTGTATATATTCTCTCCCGCATCTTCTTCCTTCTTACCCTCACTGCTGTTCTGAATTAAAAAAAAAAAACCCAAACTTTAAAAGTATGAGAATTAAAATCTCCTATTTTAATTCCATATTTAACTCCATATTTTAAATGCAGAAAGTCAATGGTGAATACAACCAAGAACCTGGAAAGTTTTTCCAGCATGTGTTCAGGTATCTGAACATCCACATGTGTCATCATTCTTGGAAATATATATTTGCCTGCATACTCAAAAGCTTATGCCAGTCCCAGTCAGGGTTCCTACGTTATTTTCCTATTTATGGCATTGCTACATTATTGGACCTGTCTGCTAAGTTGACAAAAACCTTTCTAAAGAAAGGAAAAGAAGGGCTGTGCTCAGGACTTCCTTGTTTAGATTTCTTCGAGAAAAGATCCCTTTGTAAAACTGACAGGCAGCTTTCCATCCTCAGCATATGAGTGCATGCACAAAACGACTGGAGGCCATTGCTGACACCACTCAAACTTCAGGCAGATGAAGCAGGGCTTCAGAGGTGCTATTTTCTCACATTCCCCATCCCAAAATCAGCAATGAACAGCAAACAGAGATGCCATTTTTAAGTGATGTTCTTCCCTGCTTGCCAATGTTATCTACAGAAGCACCGTTTGAATGTTAAACCATCAGGAAAGACAGAATTTAATACAAATACAGTTGTCTAAATATTCCCTGGACTAAGTAGTTGGGTTGGGCCAAGCTGCTAGCCTCTAACAAGACAAGCAGCCAGGGTTTTAAGGCAAAAGGACCCCAGGTATTTCTTCCACATATGTTGAAAGAGTACTCACTATAATCACTGACTTATTTGCCCAAGAATTCCCAGTGGAGCTCATTTCAGTGCACCTTCCCCATGCCTTTGCCAGAAGTTCCCTCCAGGTAGGGAGAACAACATCTGAGAGCAGCACAGTGAAATCTGACAGCGCTCCTTACACCAGAGCCGTAAAGAAAACACCTTATTACCACTCTTGTGATGCATTAAACACCCAAAACGCTGACTGAGATGCTTTCTGAAGAGACACTCCCCCATCCTGTCTCAGACACCAACACCTCTCTTGTTGACAGAAGCCTGTCCTCTCACTGCTCATTTCCCTCAGCTCAGAGAAGCCTCCAAGGCCCTCGGGGGATTGTTATTATGGCACCCGACGTGCCCACCTCCAGAAGCAACTCTCAGATTTGAATCTTTATGAATTTAACTGCGCAAAATGTGTTACTGTGTAACAGGCTACCAGGCACTGGGGAAATCAATCCTAATTACTCCATTTTGCAAATACTAACACATTATTTTATATTACCATGAAGTCATATTCCACAGGCTCTGTGAAGTCTTGTACTTGATTAGAGACTGATGTCTCCCAAATGATTCCTCGGCAGGCTCTGCCTTGCAAGTTCTTAAGAACATTTTTGAGTGATTTCAATGTTTAGAGAGACAAGAAAAGACCTTGCTTGTCTTCAGTGGGAGTGACAGACAACACCGACAAGTGAGGAACCGATGGCAGTGACTTGCTGTAACTGAGAACTCACTGACACTGAGGATGACACATAACATGATAAATGCTCTGGCAATTGAATCAAACACTATGTACCTTGCTCCCAGGAATATGCACACCATCACAACACCTGCCTGTGAATGTACAATTTTCTGTAAGTTCATCCCTCTGGCTAGACAGATTTTAAGGTTACTCATTAAAAGAATGACTTTGATATATTCTCAAACTTGAGAATATTGTCCAAACATTACACTACCGGGGAGGGCAGGTACCTGATTCCACATTTCTTGTCTTTTTCAATTGTTACAGTTGAATAAAATCCTGCATAGCCAATCTTCCCACATGTAATCTTCCACCTTACTTGGAAGTATTCTGATTAGTTAGGAAAGATTCATGCAAAGAACCGCCTGTTTTCCTCAAATGCATTTCCACTATGTTACTCAAACTCCATCAAGGTGGCTTAGTACACCTTTTCACATAGAACACACAACCTTGAATCAACCTGAACAATTAATTGCCTCTTTAGCACTCAAACTTTGTTAATCTGTCTGCCTTGCCCCAGCCATCTATTTCCCTACACCAGTCACCATGGTACGACGGGAGATTTTGTTGTCCTTCTCAGATTAAAAGTTCTGCTATAGGGGAAGACCTGGGCAGTACCCAAGCACCCATTTGTAATACATTCTGCAAAACTCTTATGAGGTAAAGGAAGGAAAAAATGAAACTATATTTAGTTTGCACCTGCATGTGAAAGGGTGACTTTTACACCTGATTTGTTTTAACTTTTATATATGTACTGCATCTGCTTCTATTAGAGTCTGAGTTCTAGATCTTCTCACCCCTGGAAAAGGTAAATGTGATTTTGAAATCTCTATTCAGTTCAGTTTCTATATCAGAAGTCTCCAATGAAGGCATTATGCAACAAACCCAATAGAAATGAGAAGACTTACAATGTTCTTTGGAAAAATTCCAATTAGATATTCTACAGTTGTATAGTTTTTAAATCAAGGTAGCTCATGGAGGACTGTCAACTTCAATTAACTTCAAGGTTAAAAGTCAGGCAGATTACCAGTGAGGAAGTATTTTCCAGACATCGTTGGTACTTCACCTTCTTTCCTGACAATGTACTTGGCAGGGTATTGAACTGCTGAGAGACTGTAAGCTTTTTGATTTTTTATTTCCAGGTAAAAGAAAACATTCAAACTGCCTTGGGCCTGAAGCCCTCATAATTTTCTAGTCCCCAACTCCAGGAAAAATGGACACTTATTTCCCTGAAAATTACACAGTTATTGGGAATGCGCTCTAGAAAACCACTGTAAAGGGAAATTATCAACCTACTCACCCCATCTTTCACTTTCACCTCTGATATGAATATTTGTTTCTGAATAAGCCATCTGTAAGCCTCTTACATATTAATGTTAAAATGACCAAGCTATGAGCTGTTTCAAAATACCTAGCAGAATGTAAAAGAGGTAGATAGGCTGTTTCCATTATTTCAGTAATATATTTGGATGTAGAGTGCTCAGATTAAAAAACAAAAGTTAATCAGAAAACCCACATGAAGTAGCTCTTCATTGAGAGAGCAGTCCATTACAATCATGCTATAAGGGACCACTGACCATAAGGAAAAAGTAGGAAAATTAGCCAAAAGTAATTAGGACAAAACTCAATCCAGATTTATTGATATGTAAATATCCTGGACTGGAGACTTTATTAATAGTCACTGAATTTTTGGATAAAGTTTTAGTAAATATCAAAGAATGTGTGTTTCATTCTTTGGGGGGTGGGGGAGGGAAACGGTACAATTTTGGCTATAGAAATAAATCAGTAACCTCTAGATTTAACTGTGATGTTTTAAAATCATAATGTACATAGTTTAGAAAGAAAATGAGATTAAAGAAAATGATTATAACTGGGAAAGAACATCTTGAACTGGCAGCATGATACCAATTTTCTCTTTCTCAGGCTTCAGAGGAGTCACAAACAGTCAAAATCTCTGCAGGACTGACAGCTTTCCCAATACCATGTCATCTCTAGCTACTGTACAACCTGGTTATGAAAATACTCAAAATGTCAAAATATTTTGACAGGTCTTTGAAATACCTTCCAAGTTTGACATAAATACACCATCTCTCTTTGAGAACTGCATTCTTCCATACAGCTATCACAAGTTTTGGTGACTGGCTTGTTTATAGGACTGTCAAATCCCACAATGGTTTCAGCTGGAAGAGACCTTAAAGATCATCTAGTTCCAACCCTCCTGCCATGGGGTACAAAGCCCCATCCAACCTGGTCTTGAACACTGCCAGGGAGGAGGCAGCCACAGCTTCTCTGGGCATCCTGTGCCAGTACCACGCTCACAGTAATGAATTTTTTCTTAATGTCTAATCTAAGTCTATACATTTTTATGTCTAATGGCTGCTTTTAAGCATGCTTCATTTTAAGAAAATCATGGAAAACAATGCCAAAAACCCTACTAAGTCAAGTCAGACTCCATCAGTCACATATTTCTGATTTACCAGGCTAGACACCTCATCAGGAAATAAGACTGTTTGATTATGGGCTGCTCTCAATAAACCTATTTTATCATCTTGCACACTGAGCTTAATAACTCGCACAGAATCTTTCCAGTGTTGAAGTTTAGGTGCCTAAAAAAACAAACCATAAAGCTATGGACCTTCTGCCTTTTAAAAATGCATAATGTTGTTGCTTTTCTACTATTCCAAGACTTTCCCTGTCCTCTATTAATTCTCCAGATACATGCTGGTTATTCACAAACTGTACTGGTGTCTTCTTTCAGTTCCATTATAAGAAGCTTTTGAATATTGCTTTGCCAACAAGCTATATTACATCTACATTGGCTAAATGTACTTGATTCTTTTCTTCAGCCTCTTGTAAACTCCCTTATATAACTATTTAAACTATCTGATTGTGCTAAATTTTTCAAAGGCTGAAGCAAAGAAATAGTTTAATTCTTCCATATTATTTTCAATCCCTCTTATTTTTCTGTTCTTTTTCTAAGGACCAGTACTTCCTTTGTTTCTCTTTTACTTCTAAATCTTTTCTATTTGCTTTGCTGTTACTCTCTGAGGTCTACTATGCACCTCTTACTTTAAATTTGTTCTGGTTTTGTCTTCCTAGTAGCTAGTATGGGGCTGTCTTTTGGGTTTGTGCTGACAGCAGTGCTGATAACCCAGGGATGTTCTGGATGCTGAGCAGTGCTTACACAGAGCCAAGGCCTTTGCTGCTTCTCCCCCCACCCCACCATTGAACAGGCTGGGGTGCACAAGGAACTGGAAGGGGACACAGCCAGGACAACTGACCCCAACTGATGATAACATGTGACATCATGCTCAGCATGTAAAACTGGGGGGAGAAGAAGCGGAACTGGGAGAGATGGCATTTGTCTTGCTGGGTAGCATACATGATGGATCCCTGGTTTTCTGGGGACAGCTCTCACCTGCCTGCCCATGGGATGTGAGGAATGAATTCCTTGGTTTTCTTTGCTTGTCCATGCAGCTTTTACTTTACCTGTTAAACTGTCTTTATCTCTACCCACAAGTTTTCTTGCTTTTACCTTTCCAATTCCCTCTCCCATCCCACTGAGGTGGGGAGAGAACAAGCGGTTCTCTGGTGCTTAGTCGCTGGCTGGGGTTAAACCACAACAAATTTCTTGAATTATTCCTTCATAAACACAATTTGTTTTCACTTCTGATATGGTACCTTTTAATTTCCAGGTCTATCATGCTCAGATTTACCCTAAAACTTCCTTCCCTTCCATTTTCATAGATGCATTGCTTTATGGAAATCCCTTTCCCTTGTTCTATTGTTATTCCTCTGTAAAATTTTGAAAATAAAAAAAGCAAAACCAAAAACAAAACAACAACAACAACAACAACAACAAAAAAACACCATCTTTACCTATACTTCCTCCTACTGTCATATTTTAATCAATTCCTGCTTATTACTCCAGACCACACAGAAAATAGCTTAACCTCATACAATATCCTCCATAGTTTGATAAGGCTATACATCCAGCTTTTTTGGGAAACTCTGCTCCATAATATTTCTTTAATGCTTGCCTTAATCTAATAAATTTTCCCCTTTATCTCCCAGTAGTTATTGAACTCATTCAATTCCCTCAGTTTATTTAGTGCTGTGGGTTTGTTGGTTCAAGCCAAATCAAGTATCTTCCACCTCTTCTGAGACAGGTGATTTGTAGGCAGTTTCTTACCACAAGCTCATACTTGTTCATTTTTCATTTACCTTCATGAAATGCCTTTCAGCAAGCCTTTTCTTTCTAAGATACAAAGCAGATATTTTCAGTCTCGACATGGAGCAAGTACAATTCTCCTCATGTTTTTTTTTTTTTTCCTGGATTTCCCTCCCAGAAGACCTTAAGTTAATAGTCTAGTCCTGCAGAATGACTGTACCACTTCTCTGTGATCTTGTTATGTCATACTTTTCATTCCAATTTCTTTTGATTTTCCATGCATTTATAGAGGCATATCAAAGGCTATCACACTGGCCCATTAATTTCTTCTTGACTCTTTTACAGGAATGAGAGATTTATCCTGTGAGGAAACTATGGGAGCTGAATGCAATTCCCCTCTCCAACCTTCCCACGGTGTTTTAGCCTAGATTCATATTTATTTAGTAAATGAGGAGGTTCTACACTAGATGAGAACATGTAGAGGGAATGAAGGGTCAGGCACTAATCTTTGGTGACCAGTGACAGAACTGGAAGGAATGACGTGAAGCTGAGACAGAGAAGGTTTAGGTTGGATGTCAGGAAGAGTTTCTTTACTAAGAGGGTGGTCAGGCACTGGAACAGACTCCCCAGGGAAGTTGTCACAGCACCCAGCTTGACTGAGCTCAAGAAGCATCTGGACGATGCACTCAGCCCCATGCTCTGATTTGGCTGGCCCTGTGTGAAGCCAGGAGTTGGGCTTGATGAACCTTGTGAGTCCCTTCCAACTCAGGAGATTCTGTGATTCTGTTCTGTGATTCAATGTTCAATATGTTGAACAACCATCAAAGACATATGGGCAGATGATGGGTGGATCTGAGAGTATATTGTGATACTTCGCACTCCCAAGGCTACAACTGATTAGTAGCAGAGAGGTACTCACTAGACCTCAAGCCAGAGGCTGTATCTATGCTAAGGGCAATTTTGTTCTATAAGAGTGTCAGTACACAAAGTGTTGCTGGTGCAGACATTGTTATACCAGCAAAGCTGAATTTTGTACTAGCAAAACCATACCATGACCTTGAAGTCATAATCTTCAGTTCAAGGCTTAAGAGAAATTGAAGTCCCTCAGCACAAGTGGTTTCCAAATTAAAGTTACAACAAGTAAGAGAGTGGAGTTACACATTGTCCATGCCACGGGAGTGATTTAACAGCTGCAGTTTCAGCAAACGTAGGTAATCTCCCTTCTTCTGTGCAGCATCCTACCACATCACCTCAGGTTGTGTACATACATTTCTATTCTATCTCCCTTGATTAAGGTTTCAGAGAAGATGCAAATGTATCTTCTGTGAACAATTTGACACAGATAGTGAATTCTTCAATGAGAACTTAAAACTGTGTTTTTATTATTTTACTAATTTAGTGTCTGCTGGTAAAATTCAGCATTCTTACAAAGCATTTTGAGAATGATAGTTGTTGTAAATAGTTGTCATTGGTTTTATTTTCTCCAAAGACAAATTCAAGGGATGCTGCAGTGGCAGAGGGACACTTCTGCAAATGCGTTTTTTTACAGCATCTGGGCTTCAGCTATCCTACCTAAAAGTAATAGCCTACTTTGTGTAAATCCACTTCCATGCTGCAGAAATAACTGGATTTTTTTTTCTGGCATCATGCAATCCATACTGTGTATGGAATTATGATAGTTCCTCTCTGGCATTGGGCTCGTGGGAACCTGCTCTCACAGAAGAGAAAGTCTCCAGAGTCCCTTTATGCAATTTCCTCTGTAAAGATACTTAAAATATCAAAAGAAAAATTTCCTAACTTCAAAAAGCCTTAAAATTTTGAAAATTATGTTTTCTTCTGTTGGCAACAATATAATTAAGTCACCCCATACATAACATCCATTCACATACGTAAGATTGCATACCAAGTTCATGCTTATTTAACGTAGCAGCCTTAAACTGTCACTCCACGCGGAGGCCACCAATTCAGGAAGATGTCTCAGAAGAGGGTAAATGTACAGGCATCGAGATGTAGTTAACCATATCACAGCCTTTGTGTGCCACCTGTAAGACCTGAGATGTGAATGAGGACATTCCTCTTTTTACTACTGACATGAACTAGCAATATCTTGTAGTGCTCCCAGCATTCGTGTGTTGGGATTTTCCAGGCACATAACCCCCCACCCCAGGATTTCAAATCAGAAACACATTGTTAAAGATGTGAGTTTAATCAAGCTTTTGTGCCAGACCATAAGGGCAGAGGGGTTTTGTCCTCAGCTTAGTCAGAGTCTGCAGTCCTTGACAAGACAAAATTCATGTTGATCTCCTTGCAGATCTCACATATTCCTTCTTTACACATGACTGCCCACAGAACAGGATGGGGTTTTTAAATCCTCCATCCATGCCGAAAGAATAGACATTATCTTCACTTCTCTAACAAACACAGAATAGTGAGTGATAGTTCCAAAGGAATTCCCTGGGGAAAACCATGTTCTTCTAACTTTTTTTTTCTTAGACTAGATAAATAGTGAATACATCAGTAAAATAGTTGTCTTATTATTTTTTTTAAGTCATGCTGCAGTTTTTAGTGTATTACATAGTTTACTCAGTAGTTCTACCTTGTGCTTCACCTTTCTAACCAGCTGTCACAATCCTCATGCATCAAATACAGCTTTTTAAAATCAGGTGACAATTACATTCACTAAGGAAACATTCACTGAGAACATTCAGAATCATGGAATCGTCCAGGTTGGAAAAGAACTTCAAGTTCATCCAATCCAACCATTAGCTCTACACCAATGAACCACTAAACCATCTCCCAAAGCACCTCATCTACCCATTTTTTAAACACCTCCATGGATGATGACTCCACTACCTCCTTGGGCAGCCTGTTCCAATGCTTCACCACTCTTTCGGTGAAAGAATTTTCCTAATATCCAATCTGAACCTCCCCTGGCACAACTTGAGACCATAAAGAAGATGCACAGTGTTACAACAAAGAGGAACAACAGTTTTGTAACATAAGCTGTAAAGAGTCTGTCCTATGCCAGACAGCACAGTCTGTACACTGAGAACACCTTTCCTTTATTTCAGTTACGGATTCCATTTTTTAGCTAAATTCCTTGCATACTGATACCAGAAGCTGGTGAATGCATTTGGGCCAACACAGCAAAGTCAAACGAGCAATACCACAGACATGGGCAGCGAACTGGTAATTGTAAGAATTAGAACAAAATCAGCTGCCAATCAGCTGGGCTGGACAGGGACCGGGATGAAAAGACAATAGGACCTACTAGTGTAGCTTCTGGGAAATCACTTGGCCTTGTGGTTTGGTTAACACCTTGATTTCTTTGGCTTGGACACAGAATCACAGGCTGGTTTGGGTTAGAAAGGACCACAAAGACCATCTACCGACCCAGACCACGGATGGGGAGAACTGCAGACTTTGCAATGCCACTATTTCAAGAAAACTGAAAAAAAATGCATGACAAAACTGTCACTTTGCTACCACATATATCCTGGACAAGGACTGTAGATTTTGTAGGAAAAGAATTAAGGGAGAAAATCGACTTGCAATAAGGAGTGGAACTTAATCCAACACAATCAAAATCTGAGAAGTATTCTGAGAGGAGAAATGAGCTATGTCACCTACGTCAAGCTGTGCAAAATGCTTCCCAATATCTCGGGCCTGGACCAAACTTTCTCTGCAAAATATTTATATCTATCTTTTGTCCTCTACCACTCCACCTCTGTACTGGAGGTACAGCCAGAGTATATTTAATGAATCCTCTGCCTAGCTAATTAGGTCATTTGGACTTGAGCTGACATGGAAAGCTGTTTAAACCTAACTGTGGTGAGCTGCAGTGGAGGAGCCATGGGCTGGACGGCAAATGAAAAGCAAAGTGTTTTTAAGCTGTGGACCTAGCTCGTATCTTAAATCAGCATAGTAATTTCTGTCGCTCAGTTCTGTACATCAGAGACTGCACTGACTGAGACCGCAGTCCTTAGAGAAGCTGTCTGCGTTCATGCATGTAGAATTGGAAAAATTGCCTTAGAAAAAATTTTCCCTGAACAGCAGGTAATCACCATTCAGCTAGAGCCTTGTCTCAGCATGAAGCCTGATAGGAAGCAGAGTGTCATAGCAGAGAAATAAGATAATTGAAAAAGAAAATGTTTCGGCATTCAGGATGACTTCTGCCAGCCTCTGTGAACTAAGCCTCAACAACAGACTGGCAGACAGTGTCTCTCTGTCAATGGAATGGGTTGGCTCTGACCCTCTTCAGAAAGTGAGACACATCAAACAAAAGACAACAAGGCTCATCCTCATTTCAGCTCACAGCTATTAATTTTACGGTGTGACTCCTCCAAATAGCAGATGCGTAGCCAGAGCTGTTCCCGGATTCCAAGTGACAGGAGACCAATTTCCAGTACCTTGACTCCTCTAATTACACTGACAAGTCTCCTGAAATCTACACTGTGGTCCTTCATCTGAAACAAAAATGCAGACGATTCTCAATAGCGTCTGTTGAGCTGAGAGGAGTGAGAGGATTAATTAGTTGCAGTTCATAAAACAATAAGATTAAAATCCATGAGTAACTGCAAAGCGCAATTGGCAATAACGATGCAATCACCACACTGCAAGGACAGGATTGTTCCCAGGTATTTTACATCTGAACAAAATATATTCACTGCACTTAGTCTATGGACCAGGGAAAAAATCCTGGGTGTCTCTTCTATCTCTGCTGGCCTGGGCAGCTGCCTGCTTCTCCTCAAGGCTGGTTCACCAGCAAAGGAGCGGTTCTCTGGCAGAGGAGCATCACCTCTAAATCTCCAGGGGTCTGATGGCCTTTGTGGGTCTTACCTAAGGGTTGCACTGGGGCATCCTTCGGCATGCTGGGGAGGGTTAGGGCTAGCTAGCTGTGGTCTCAAGGCTGCTGAGGTGTCCTGAACAGGAGTGGGCGGGCAGCAGATTTATCCTTTTCCCTGCCAGCTTCCCAGGTCTGGAGCAGGCTGTGGGGCACTGGTTGGTTGGGCTGCCATGTGGTTGTCCCCACTGCTTTCCCAGGTGCACTTGGCCATCAGGCATCACCCATGGACACAGAATTGGTCTGGTTTGATACCCAAATGGCACCAAAACACTCTTACGATTCCAGACCAAGATGTTCAGAACTTTTCACTTAGAAATTGCTGTACTGAACAGTTTTTACATTTCCAGCAGTACTTTTCCTCCCCCACCCAAAAACCATGCAATGTTCTCACCAACCTCACAGCTGCATTTTGCAATTACCTGAAAAACATACCCCACACATTATAGTCTTTTTATTCTTTGAAGTGCCTTTCTGTCATGTTGTCACAGTGCTTGGCAGGTGTGCCAGAGAAAAGCTTTCATGGTACCTTGCTAAAATAAAGCCAGATAAAGATAGTCAACAAGATAAAAAGATATAGAGTCAACAAGAGGGGAAATAT
>VXBZ01012063.1:0-76322 GCA_013399135.1 Heliornis fulica | reverse complement strand
AAGCTCATCTAGCACAATCCCCCTGCCCAAGAAGGATCACCTAGATTAAATCACACAGGAACGTGTCCAGATTGGTCTTGAATGCCCCCAGAGAAGGAGACTCCACAACCTCTCTGGGCAGCCTGTTCCCGTAATCTGTCACCCTCACAGTGAAAAAGTTCCTCCTTATATTCAGATGGAACTTTCTATGTTCCTGCTTGGAATCATTTCCCGTTTTCCTATCACTGGCCAACACTGAGAAGAGCCTGGTTCCATCCTCCTGATGCTCACCCTTAACATATTTATAAACATTAATGAGGTCACCCCTCAGTCTCCTCTTCTCAAGCTGAAGAGACCCAGCTCCCTCAGCCTGTCCTCATAAAGAAGGTGTTCCACTCCCTTCAACATCTTTCAAACTCTTTCAAAGAGTTCTATGTCCTTCTGGAACCAAGGGGTCCAGATTTGGACACAATACTCCAGGTGCAGTCTCACCGGAGCAGACCTGAGGTGGAGAAGGATCTCTCTTGATCTAATAGCCACCCCCCTTCTAATGCACCCCAGGATGCCATTGGCCTTCTTGGCCACGAGGGCACACTGCTGGCTCATAGTTATCGTGCTGTCCACCAGGACCCCCAGGTCCCTCTCACCTGCACTGCTCTCCAACAGGCCAGTCCCCAACCTACACTGGTACCTGGGGTTGTTTCTCCCCAGATACAATACCCTACACTTGCTCTTGTTAAATCTCATTCAGTTTCTTTAAAAAAATGAGGAACAAGAAGGTGGCAGAAAAGTTATAAAGAGCTATGTCCAGATCTTCTGCCTGCAATGGGATGTAGCCAGTCATTTCACTTGCTTTCTACAACCTCTGACAGGCTCTCCTTCCACTGCAAGGACATCACTGCCCAGCACCTTAAACCTCAAGCATAAGTCTCCCAAAGCATACCAACAGCTTACAGCACCATTGCCTGTCCACAGTGGATACAGAGCAAAGCCAAGAGGAGCACAAACCCCTCCACACTTCCTCGAGGCCAGCACCTCAGCCCTCCTGGTGCACTAAGAAAAGACTTGGTGTCTCCCACCTGTTCTGAAGTCCTCTGCATGCACAGGAGCAAGAATTTCCCACCCAAAATTTTACCATTCTCTCTAAGACAAAGTCATAAATGGATTTAAGAGATTAATACAGAAGGGGAGCCAGGGTGCTGTGATCGTGGAGTGCAGGCACACACGATAATTTTTTGACTCTTTCATTAGTCCTTAATGCATAATAACAATGAGACTCTGCAAGCAATGGTATTTGATTTATGCATACACTTACTAGCAGTAACTTATGACTAACCCTGATGAACAACAGAAGGGAGAATCCCAAGACTGGAAGGTTTGAAAAGTTTTTTGTAGATTGTGTTTGCTACAGAAAAACCTGCCCGCACAAGAGGGAAAACTTTCCTCACCACTTAGTGGGAACATAGTCTGAGTGCACTGTCATTCTTAATGCTTAATATATGGGGAATTCTTCACAAATGCACAATGTTCTTCCCATTAATCTATAAAAGAAGCTGGCATGGATTCTACTGCCATTTTTAAAATGTTACATTTTCTACTCAAAGTTGAATGTCACCTTCTACGTAAATGTTTTACTCTATTCTCAGAGACGAAAGCCAGGTTCAGACAGTCCAGTGCCAATCTGGGGGAACATAAAAAGATACAGTGTGGGTTTTTTCTTCACATTAACAAAAGAACTTTATGTAAATATATGTTCATATATTTTCCACTGGAAAAAAAAAATAGTAGCATCTAGTGAAAGTCAGCCTTGACTTCCACTCTAGAGAATGCTGAAGTGAAAGTGACTATAAATCCAGACATGGAGACTCCAAACTTTATTTTCCTAACATCCCTATGTAGATCTTTTAGAAAAATGGCACTTGAGGTTAAGACAAATAGCTCAGAATATTATCTCACCTCATAGCTTAAAATCAGCACAGGTCAAAGAGCAGTCACAGCACAAAAATGCCCCAAATTTTTCTGATCATTTTGAAGAGCTGCATGTCACAGCTGGAATTTCAAACATCTGTATAAAAGCTGGGCACACAGCCCCTCCGCACAATGCTGATTATAAATTTTTCTCTTTTGATAGTGTGATGCTTTTAGGCTCTGCAATGGTATGAAGGTTAAAACCCCCAAACAGCGCTTTGTCAGTGAGTCCTCCAGAGATTTATTCACATACCCGGCTTTGCATATTGACGTCAATGGGACTTCGCGCGGGACAGACGTGATGACCTCTGAACTGTAGCTTCCACTCCTGTTTTTTTCACTGATTCATCATCTGGAAAGGTCAGCATTGCCTAATGGTCCTCGAAGCCTGGTTCCACCGTGTCTCTTGCAGAGCAGAGGAACTGGCTTTGCACATGGCAAGGTCCTTTGTGGCAAAGTCTGCCTTATTGCCCAAACTAATTCCAGCTGGAAAACAAAGCTATAACCACCTGTAATAATAAAGCTATGGGAAGTTAGGCTGTAGCCTGGCACTTCCAGCATGCTCTTGCTGTCATGACAGCAGTGGAGGATATGGTGTTCCTTGCTGGCAAGCTGTGAAACAGAGAAGTAGCTCAACCAAAACCTCCCTAGCCAGTAGAAGCAACCATTTCAAAATCTCTTTATCCAACACCCCCCAATTTTCTTTTCCTTCCTCTTCCAAGAATGAAAAAATGAATTGAAGAAGGAGATAAAGAAGATCTGTGTCGATTCTCACTCTGCAGCATTGTCCTTGTGAGTCAAATTCAAGAATTCCTGGAGGACTGGGATCTTCACATGGGGTACTTTTCATAGGCTTCAGCTGTTTGCAGCAGCAGATTCTTGGCCCTTATGCTACTTCTGGGCCAGGTTCTTCCTTCTCCTAATTCCCAGGTCCTATACAGAAATCTGAGAATAATAAATAATGTCCTAGGGCAAGTTCTAAAATTACACCAAGGTAAACAAAAGTTACATACTGTAGTGAATTACCAGAAATATTTTTATTTTGTTCCTGTCAAATGAGGTCAGAACCTGCCTGTTCATCTGAAAACAAGGAACAAAATCACCCATACCTCCCAGAACATGCAGCATACATGGTCATTCAGCATTCCTTCTTGGAAAACAGGCATTTCATTTAGCATTCACTTTTTCAGTTGCTATAGCAATTAAACCAGTGTTAGTTTGTCCTTTTAAAACTCTACATTGAGTTATTTCTTTTGATCAGACAGAATATAAATTGATCACAGTCTAGAAAGGGTAATAATGCTTTATGGAGAATGTCTCAATGGCCTGAAAAACAGAGTTAAAGGACGTTACAGAATGCAGAGAGGATTTGCAAGACATAATTCATGGTGTGGACAAAGTTAGCACAATGTACTTCAGTTGGCACAGCAAGAGTCATACAGCCTTTACAGCATATCCATACCTTAGCACGTCCCATCAAAGAGTATAAGAGTAAAAAATAGCAGGAAAATAGTCCAAAAAAGGACTCTTTGGGAAAAGTTACATTCATTAATCCAGTATAACAACAGTACTCTCAGAGGCCTTCATGCAAGCAGCTCTAGAAGTCCATAAATGCACGATGTACAGGTACTGCTTCCACAGTGATTTCCAAAGTATCAATCTCAGTGGTTTTTTCTCCACACACAACCACCTTTACTGACTTTTTACTGGCCTGTTTCACTTTTGCTTGGAGATTGCTCTGCAAGGACACCATTTCTTGAGGAGGGCATTCCGTAGCACTTAGACCCTCCTGGCAATATTTTGGATAGCTTTGAAGGCATTCAAAAGTATTACTGTGCTTTTCACATGGGAAATAAGGACATTCTTCCACAATCGTCAAAGATTTGCAGCTGAATTCATTTTTGCCCTTAAATGTTCTCAGACTGGTGCTCAATGTTGGTCCATAGTTCTGTGGTGCCTTGACACGACAACAACTCTTGATGCATAACTGTTGAAGAACTGTGAAGTCTTTGGTGATAGTGTTTCGGAAATTTGGCTTGAGGAGGAGATAGATAACTGGATTGTAGAGTGTGGAGGACTTTGCAAAGACAGCTGGTACAGCAAAGGCTAATGGAGGAATCTTATCTATTGATCCAAATGCTGCCCACATGGCAATGATGGCATAAGGGCTCCAGGCAGCAAAAAATCCAACGCACACAGCAACACTCAGNAAAAAAAAGGATAAAATGGTGAGTTAAAAAATTGCACATATCAGAAAAATAGCACCAAAATAGAATACCAATAAAAATGCCACCTGATTAAATCCAAGCCTTCCCAAGTCTTCTGTCAAAACTCAACCACTGCCCAAATGTATAAATTACTTCTACCTGAAACTTTCAGAGTTAAAATGTATAAGCTCCTACATTTCTGTTTCTCTTCACTAAGGTGCCATGAAAACTCATTTTAGATCAGAGAAGAAGCCAACCTAAAGAGAGAGATACCGTTCTGGGAAAACGCTTGTCTGGATTGCAGAGTTATTCCTATCTACTGTCTAATTCATGAGTAACACTTATTTTCCTGGCTACAGAATGTCTTCTGTAGTTTTACTGTTGGTGCTCAACTGGAGCCACCACATGCAGGCATGTGACAGCAGAAAGCCAGATTAATCCTGAGGGTGAATCAAATTAATGGATTAAAGAGAGCTTTGATAGGTCTTTTTAGAAACAAACCAAATCAAAAACCCAAGCACCAAGAAAAACAAGTGTTGTGGTTTTATATATATATAAATTATCACTGAGTTATGTAAAATGCAAGAATAAATATCAGCGCTGCAATAAACATAAACCTCGAGCAATCTCAAGTAAACTGCAAGCATCAGCATGTACATGAAGACAAGTCTGCTGAGCATCATTCTAAGCAGTTTGTAACTGAAGTGCACGTGCATTTTAAAGACAGAAACAAGAATAATCATGCTCCTAATGAAGGTTGACAAGTCCATTCTTGACAAAAGTATTTCCAAATAAGGAAGACAGCAGAGAATACATCCAATTTAGAGTAGTAATGGATCCAAGGGACAGAAGGAAAGTACTTTTCAGCTGCTAACTGTGGCACCTGCCTGAGCTGACCTCTGCATGAGGGAGAGCTGCTCACTAACTCAGGTAACACCACTCTTCTCAGCGAGGCTCTGCCTATAGATTCAAGTTTGCAAGAATACTGGGGTAATGACATTTATTAAGAACAATGGCATTAGTGTGTTCAGGGTGAGAATGAAAGAGGCCCAGGGCACTAGCACCAGAGGAACACACGTTAGACCCTTAAGGCATAGAGAGTTCTTCCAAATGCTATTATTTTCTCTCTAAATTTAATAGTCTCACAAATTTTATTTTGTGAGAAGAAATGCATGCCAAGAAATACATACCACAAGTTTTAAGAGGAATCTGTGGCATTTAACTCTTTTCTATTAGGCTAAAATCTGTTTAAAAAATTGTGTATGTCTCTAGAAAGCCATACACTATAACTACAGTGGCACAGGAGAAATTTCCCATTTATTGGTGATAACCATTTAGAGCTCTAACCTGTTAGAGGTTACGTGAAGTCCAAAGCTAAAGCCATTTGACAGAATTGAGAAACAGGGTATTTTGACAGAACAAACTGTTTTGACAGATTGAGACTAGCTCAGAAATGATGAAGAGGCAAATCCACAAGATGGGGCACACTTGATTTTTCTCTTTGTTTCCATAACATTCTATTTCTTTGCATTAGCTGAAGGTCTGGCTCTGTCCATGGATATACTGGTGCAGTGTGCATGGGTTTTGTAATCCTCAGCTGTCAGTGGCCAGTATTAAAGGCTAAAAAGGCTAAAACTAAAAGTAGTGCCTGTGGCAAATACGCCTTGGCCCTTTAGAATCACATTAAAAAGAGATGGGCATTAGAATATACTGGCATGTTTCCCCAATGGCTTATTTATGGTAGCAATTAATCTTGGGGATTGTGATAGGCTTTGCATTGTTCCTATGAAAAGACACTTGGCACATATTTTCAAGGATAACTTTCAGCCAACTTCCTGAACTGCATCAATACAGTTTCTGGAGCAAGGAGGGGATTAATCTTGCACAACTTGAGCTGTGCTAAATCTAAGCCAGCCTAAGTTCTTCACAGTGTCAGAGACATATCTCCTGAAAGTGATAGCATTCAAAGATCTATAGCTAAAATAGATGTGATGGATTTGCTCTCAGGTCTTTGTTACTGACAGTTTTGAGGACATATGTAAGACAACTAACTTTTAGTGGAGCCAATTAGGCAAAAGGAACACCCTTTTTAAGATATTTAAACATATCAACTGTACATATACATACATGACCAAAGAGATTTTTTTAATTATTATTTATATTGTTGTGCCACGTATTGAGAAGTCTGGAGTTTAAGACAACAGAGCTCAAAAGATTTTAATGCTGTCTGCCTATGGTAAGATGTTTCAAGCCAAGTGCTTGATGAAGTGCCTCCATCTCCTTAAGATCAATGAAATTATCAAAATGACTCCAAGAAGACAGACATAAGTGGGCTAGCCAGTGAGGCCCACACAAGGTGGCAAAGAACATCAAGATTTTCATATGCACAATAAAAGAATAAAATGTTAATGAGGCAGATATGGGGCAATTTCATGAACATTCACAAGAAATTCACCAAAGGGCCAAAACAAAGGACAGCTTTGTGTTTTTGTGGGCAAATAAGAACAGCACAAATGCATAAGGACAACAAATAAGACATCCACTGCCTAATTTTAGCCTCATCCTATAATGCACAGCTGCTAAAATTGCAGTATAGAAACATAGAAACACAGAACCTCCTGAGATGGAAGGGACCCATAAGGATCATCAAGCCCAACTCCTGGCTCCACACAGGACCAGCCAAGTCAGAGCATGGGACTGAGTGCATCGTCCAGATGCTTCTTGAGCTCAGTCAAGCTGGATGCTGTGATCACTTCCCTAGGGAGCCTGTTCCAGTGCCTGACCACCCTCTCAGTAAAGAATCTCTTCTTGACATCCATCCTAAACCTTCCCTGACTCAGCTTCATGCCATTCCCTCCAGTTCTGTCACTGGTCACCAAAGAGAGGAGATTAGTGCCTGACCCTTCAATCCTCCTTGTCAGGAAGCCATAGACTGCAAACCTAGTACCAGCAACCTGAGCCTGCGTAGAACACAAGGAAATCCAGCATAAATTTGAGTGGCTGACTAAGGAACAATATGATGATATAACTTAGAAAAATATGTGCAAGTCTCATATGAGGCATAAAAAATATTAGTTATTGCATAAAATACTCCAGAAGGCTCATTACAGTTTGTAACAAGTACAATCGAAGGTTTACAATCAAAAATCCCTTAGTGTTACTAGGAAGATTTTAATTAATTACAGTGGACTTCATGTTATGTCAGAAAAGCAGCTTCAGATCTATGAGTTATCCCTTCATAACTCCACATATCCATGGAAATTTCCAACACTTTTTCCTTATCAACCACCAACTGTTCTGTTGATGGTAGTATGAATCAAAGGCAATGCCCTCTTTCCACATCTCGCAAGCCAGATTTTTAATTTTGTTATTTGTATTTCCACTCAAAGATCTCACTGACCAGAAAAATCCCTATGGTGCAACATAAGAAAAATACCATCATGGGATACATAGTGTCCCCTATATGCCCAGAACACATTCTGACTGGGTAGTTTGACATAACTTATGCAGTTTGACAGGTATAAATCATTTCATAAAATGTAAAAATTCATAAAAATGCACGCATATAACATCTAATTATTTTTCAGGGTAAGTCAAGAAGCAATTCACCCTTACTCTGCCTCTTAACCTAGACAGGACTTTATCATAGCTTGTGAACAATGTGATTTGGCATCAAGGAGGTTCAAAAGTCTTTTTAAACTTTGCCCCTGTGTGTGTAGCCAAACACTATATACAAAAAATCTTCATAAGAATATCTCATGGAGAAGCAAATAAACTCAATTACAAATGAAAAAAAGCTTCTTTTTGTCAGTAAATCAAGCATAAGGTTATTGTTTACATATCAAATTTAACAGTAAGTGACACTGCTCAGAAATTTACAGGCAAAAGTCTTTCTTGGAGAACTATGATTGTGGTGGAACGTGGGGAAAAGATTATGGTTTGCAAGAAATGCTTCATAACAACACAAGTTACAGAGGATATTTTTACATTACAGGTAAATATGAAAAGAAGGTAGATGTTCTACACTTGCAGAATGAAGTCATCTTTGTAGTTAGATCTGTTGGTTCATGCAGACTGGAACAAGTCCTGCCTGACAGCACAAGTTAAGGATCTGAGTCAACCATTTCAAACTAGATGTTTATTGGACTATGCACTGACAAAGACAGAGTGAATTCAGCTTATTGACAGGTTTCAGTAAATGATGCTTTACAGGACTGAACCACTGTTGAAAAAGTCCCTGATGCAATGACACTCAGTCAGTGACTCAGGCACAAAGATGCAGCAAAACCTTAGTGCCAGCCTACCAGAAACAAGGTCAGGTCACTTTTTCCCAACAAATAAGTGGAAATTATGTATCTGTACACATCCTCCACAGCTTCTCTCTTTGTCTTACCTTAAGTTTCTTTAGTAATAATGCACAGTGCCTAGAAAAGATACTGGCTTAATATAAGTGAAAAACAGACTTTGTTAAGCCATATATTGCAAAAACTATTTGAAAAACATGAACCACTTGATCACTGTGGTTTTTATTCAAAAAGTTATTACAACAGAACTATCTTATTTAAATCCTTGTTGTCTTATTTGTTCTCCTAACTTCTAGCTGCCTAATTTGTGGAGTTACTTGTCAGACCCTGACAGAGAGCTGTAACTGCAAGTTTCTGATAGAGACTGTTAAGCTAACAGTGTAACAATTACATAGTGTGCTTGCTTTTTAATTATGAAACTTATAAATACTGAATTAGCTCTGTATCTGTCATGTAGTGTGCCATTTCATCAAGCTTTGCCAGAAACCATATAGATGCCTTGGATTTTCAATGTTTCAGCATCTTGCATGTCTTGTCTTGAATCTATGTAAAACAGAGAACCTTGCTGGACATGTGGGTGTTTCTGGTAAAAAAAAGTTAGTAAAGTGTAATTCTATGTAATAATAAGGGGAGTTTAGAATAGAAATGTAGAAGTCAATTTTCTGCTTCTTAAGAAATGGTTTGCAAAAACTTGTTGAATAGGAACTTGAGCATAAATATATTAGAAGAATCAAGCCTTCCTCAAACAATGTCATTTAAATTGAGAGGACTGCATGCTGCCCTTCCTGAGAATCATGTATGGTCCATCATTTGTCTCTTCTGTGGAAATTTCTGCTTACTTTGGCAGTCAAATTCATTCTTGTCTGCAGAACAGAAAGGAGCGATTGGAAGAAGTGCTTAACTCCTCTCAATTTATTTATGTGCTAAGCTTCTTCCAACAGAGCCTTAAAGGATTCTCAGTTCCCAAGTACTGGAAAGGAGAAATGTGCTCACACAGAAGACAATTAGATAAGGCTGTGATGGTGAAATTTACTGTGAGGAAAGGAATTGAAGTGGTATTCATGAGGCTGTAAAAGAAGTCTGATGAACTTGGGATGACTGGAGGTTGTCTGACACCCTTGATCTGTCCTCTTTTTCCTCTGTAAGCTTTTCCAGATTTAAAAAAAAAAAGAAAAAAAAAAAGGCACTTTTGCCCAAGATGTCTGGCAACTTCATAGGACCTGCACATCTGGAAAGCCTGGGGTTTTTTATATGTGAAGCAGTGATCACTATAAATGACCCAGCACACAAAAAAACAAGGCAATTTTCCTGAGAGGTCTGAAGTATAACAGAAGAGGTTTTTTGATCTGAGCCATGCCCACATAGGAATCTAAAAGCATATCTGTTTTCACATTTCACTGTTAGAAATGTTTATGCTACACAAAACTAAAAGCCAACCATAAATGCTGTATTAATGTAACAGAAATGAAATATCTGTATTCCACAATAAACCTTGACAGTAAGACATACTCAACGTGTTCTTTATCAGCCAACAAGATGCTCCTACACTTACCAAAAAGCTGATTGCCTCCACCTCAGATCAATAAATACTATAAAGTCATAATACAAGCTTGTCATTAAGACTGTTTGGATCTTCGTGCAGATTCCTGCCTTTCACACTCATTTAGAAACAGCGGACTGAGCACTAATACCCAAATGGCTTTGGAATGTCTGCAGCAAATCAAAATGATGCTTTGTCTTACAACTAAAGCATCTGTAATTCTTCTTTTACCTCAGGAGAATTTTTATCCATTACAATGATTTACTGATATTTAGCTTCTTGTATTCTAAACTGTAGGTCTTCTTTGAAGAGTAACTTTTCTCTAATTTGATTTCCATTCTATTTCTTATGATGCTCATAGATCTTCCCACCTGCAATTAGCAAAACTATGGAGATTGCTTGTACTAGTGGATATATAATACTTCCAATTTCAGAGCAGTGCTACATCCTCCTTTAATGTTGATTGTAAAATTTCTATTAATTTCACAAAAAATAATTTAGTGATGATTACAGAAAACCCAAGCACTATATCAATGCATTGTAGAAAACCACTTTAAGACAAATTAACCTCCATGGTGTGGAGGGACATAACCCTTTAGTTCTTAAACTGCTTAGATTGAGAAAGACTATGAAGCGGACAGGAGGATGGTGTTTCTCACAGTTGTCAAAACAAAGATAGGAGATACAGGACAGATTAAGAATGCCTAGAGCAGCTACACCACCTTTGGTAATCTGAAGAGAGTTGCCAGAGAGAGACCAAGTTTGTTAGTATGAAGAAGAGAAAGCAGAACATCTATATCAGAGAAGTTATTGTATTTTCAAATAAGACTGTCCATATTCCTGAATAGAGAGAAGATGAGGACCAAAGATGACTCCAAGCATAAAATTGAAGGGTGGTGAGGAAGATACTTAGAAGGACATGCCAAACAAATAACTATAGAAATGAAAGAAAGATTCATTGGAAACAAGAAAAAAGTGAAGAATTCATCTCCAGACAAAACTGAGTCAGGAACACTCCTGTCTTTCAAGTGGTATGTTATCTAAGGAGTGAAGTACACATAAAAGCTGTGAACACCTACACACAGCTACAAAGTTCCTCTTCCTAATTTTTGGTATATTAAAAAAAATAAATGCTGATCTCCTGGAAAGGACGAGGTCATAGTTTGGTGACAGAAAACAATTTCCACGATGAATAATACTGTGGCAACAGGTTTAATTTTATTGTATAAACCTTCAGAGGTTTTGGTTCAAAGAGTATTTACAGAAATGTATTTTCCTGGGACTTTTGTGTATTTTCCAGTTCTAAACAAGAGAACTCAATCACTACAATGTTATTTAAAATATTTAATGATTTAAAGCTTAAGCCTGGATCTCCTCAGATACTTGTAGCTGTGCAAACAGCATTCACTCACTCAAAACCAGACTTGCTTTCATAAGCAATGGCTCAAGAGCACAAGACCCAAACCCACTTCTACACAGTGCTCCAATTTTTAACCTTTTGTTTGTTCAGAAGTCTTAAATCTTAATTTTCTTCATTTTTTGTTCACCCTCTAGAAACAGCACAACTTCTGTTTGTATCTTTAGCAGCTCACTGCTGTGCAGCACATCTGCTCAAGACAATACTGTTGTCTGAAATGAAAGTGCAGTGAGAAGCAGTTCTCTTTTCCATCTTTATTCCTTTCTCAAGAACTTCCTTGGTCCTTAAATGATGCTGCTCAGCTGTGCCAAAAACTAACTTTCAAATACCTTGACAGTAGCAGTTTGCACATTGCTCATCCTGGTGGGGCCGGAGACGTGCTGCTCCACTGCTTTCCTGGATTCTTTCACAGTCACCAGAATAAGAGAGTAGGAAGTGACAATTACTCCACAAGGGAGAATAAAACAAAAAACAAAGAGGACTACGGTGTAAGACATGGCCACAGCATTTAGATTAGTGGAACGCCAGTCAATGCAGCAGGCTGTGCCATAGGGCTCCGCTCCATATTCTCCCCAGTGAGCTAGGGGAGAACAGGCAAAAACTGCTGCATAACTCCAAGCAAAGGCTATCAAGATTTGTCCATGTTCTCTCTTGAATCTGTTCCCTGGAAGACATAAACATAAAACAATGGGGGAGATCAGCATAGGTGACATATTTGAATCGAGTTTCCCATATGCAGGCAGGTGCACGGGGTAAGAAGGGTAGGTTTAATAGAATGTTTAGCACAACATAAAGCTGTATAAATAAACAGCTATCAAAATGTAGCAATAAACTCTGAAAAAAATAGTTTATTCAGGCTAGCCCTGATTTCAGATTAGAACTCTTATTCCATGTTTCCAAATTATCACCTTGACTTAAAAGAGCTTGTAAGTAATAGCTTGCATACATCTAGCACCATGGTTAATTACCAGTGACCACAGAAATAAGAATTTTTTTACTGGATGTGAAAGATCTCTTCTATAAAAGTGCTCTGTAGGACATGCAATCCCAAAAAAGTGGTCTCTGCTCACGTGAAAAATTGAGTAACCCAACACAGAAAGATTAACTTACCATAAACTGGAAAACAAATTTTGAGGCAGCACACAGTGCTCAGCAATGTCAGCGTGGAGAGACTGCAGATCCCAAACAGCACCCCACAAAATGCATAGAATAAGCAAAACTGTTTCCCATACAGCCACCTGGCAAATATCCAAGAAAGTTAATTCTTAGATGTTATTCTTTCTTAAATACTAAGTGGTAGAGATATCCTTCCAGTTGTAGCCTTACAAATTCAATAAAACTGACTAAATTATTTATTGTTCAATGATGAAATACAAAATATATTCTCATTTGAAAAATTTACAGCAAATAAACTAATTGTGTTCTGCTTTATTTTTATGATGATCATCTAAGCCATTTTTATAAGACAAATCAGTATATTTTGATGACAATAATTCTGAAAAGAAAAATCAAAATACTTGTCAGTAGTAGGGCCAGGTCATAAATTAATACTTTTTATTACTTCCGCTATCTTTCTGAATATTTTTAAATCAAGCTTTCATCAAAACATACTCACTTCTGAGGATTCTGCAGAGGGACATGAATTTGATCTGCATCACTATACCTTATTCCTTTCTATTCAGACACCTACCTGATTTGCAGTAGCAGTTACCAAAACTGTTACCACATTTCACTTTAAATATATTGTCTCCATTAGTCAATATATTTAGTAATATTTCAACACATAATTGGTAAAAATTGAGTAAATACTGTATTTTTTCCTCTCTTTTTTTATTATTTTTATGCCAAAATGAGAGATAGCTAGATGGGAGAAGGACAGCGAAACATTTTTTCTTTCACACCAAAGCAAATATATTATTTTCAATTTGGTGAACTGAAAAGAAAAAAAAAAGTTACCTAGCGGTTATGTTGGATGAGATGCTCTCCATCTGTTTTAATTAATATATTCTACTTAATTATGTTATCAAACATGCAATACAATAAAGCTTGGATCTCTGCATCATACACTGCTAAATGACTCTTTGATGCATTGTGCTACCAGGCTCTCTCTAAACAAATATTTAGCTGAACATGGAGAAATTCCTTAACTGTTCCACATATAACTCCACCTTTTACATCTGTATTGATACACATATATCAAATCCAAGAAAATATTTTAAGTAGTAGGTTCAGTTATTTCTACTGCATGAAGGAATACATGGAGAAATCAAATATATCAGGAGTATAATACAATTAGAATTAAATTGTCTTTGCTGAGGCACCACCAATATGTCAATACTGGACTAAAAGGTATGGAATGTGCTAAAAAAATGAGCACCAGTCTACCCACACATGGTGGGCTGGAAGCTGTGGAGCTTCAGTTGCTGCTATAGAAGTAGCTGGTACTACAACAGCTCCTGGGAAGGGAAGGGAAGGGAAGGGAAGGGAAGGGAAGGGAAGGGAAGGGAAGGGAAGGGAAGGGAAGGGAAGGGAAGGGAAGGGAAGGGAAGGGAAGGGAAGGGGTTCCAATTTCAGTTTGTTGGCCTAAAATCAATCCATTAAAACACTGCATTTGTATACCACGAGTAAATTCAGAATTTTCTGTTTGTAGTACCAACTTTCACCGTCCGATTGAGAAAAAAGAAAAATAAGTATTTCAGCATCACGCAAATAATACTACTCACTAAAGATCCATGCAATTGGAAGTGGAACAAAATCTCAGAAATCGTAGAGATAGTAACCTCAAATAGACACAAGCTCTAATTAACAACAGCAGTCCATAAAGCTGTTGTTTCAGAGCATACTTCTCTCAAACCTTCTAATTAATTCCCACTTTTATGACAAGCAAAGCGGCAGAGTAATTTGGTCTTTATAACTGACATTGGAACAGACCTCCAGTGCCCGCAGAGGATGCTGAATATCACATGCATAGTGAACAAACCTGTGTGAAAGGCTGGAGGTTACAGCTAGAGGGTACAATGTCAGAGTCATACCAAGGTCACTGATGGCAAGGTTAATAATGAAGTATTCTGCTGGTTTCAACAAATTCTTTTTCTTGTAGGAGACATACAGGAGAATACTGTTCCCACACAAGGAACATATTCCTGCAGAGAAATATGGAATATGAAGGAAAAGTTACTTTCACTGTCATCATAGCTGACACTTATGAGATAAACTTGTCTCTTTTTTTTATATGAGGTTTTCTCTTCTTAATATTTCAATTAAAAAAAAAAATCCTTTTTCTTGGTTTCTTACTATCTTTCCTATCAAACTATCTAGAAAGATCTAATGAATAATTTAACCCATTAAATTAATTGACTTACAAAAAATCCAGTTTTCTTGTTGGAAGCTGGCATTAATTAAGCCAAAGATAATATCAAAATCATCGTCGTCATCATCATCATGATGTCTCCATTCACTAACCCTTCTTTCTTTCTTGGACTATTTTCTCAGAGATGCCTGTTATGGTTGCTAATAATTACAGGAAATATAGCAAGAATGTTGAATTATGCATGAAAGATGAAAAAAATCAAGTAATGTCTGTATTGCATTTAGATAGAACTGATTTCTCTGGGAATATTGATATAAGTATGAGACTTGACAAGTACCTCAAGAAGGCTGCAAATAGTCCAGTAAAGGACAAGCAATTTGCTCTCTAACTTTAAACTAACCAGATCAAAACCTATGATGGACACACAAAGGTGACCATCAGTTTAGAAGGTCAGACAATCCCAAAAACTTAGGCATCCTTTTACAGACATGCAAGCACATCACTTTCAAACATAAAAGCTTCAGACGGCCATGGACACGAGAATGCCCAATGAATGAGCCCCTTAATGCTTTGCAGAGTCAAGCAGTTGAAGAGAAACCAAGTGCTTTAGTGGTCCTCACATACATACTATCAGAAAAAGCAACATTTTCTTTATGGGTAAATATTGGTATAGAAATTCAGGTTACCAAGTTGCATAAAGACCATAAACCAGCATGACTTTTTATTATACCCATAACAGAATATGCCCCACTTAATCATATTCTCATAGGAAAAAAAAACCCTAACCATAATTTTTCCAAATATTTGACAGATTATGATATTTTCTCATAAGGAAACAGCATATTAGCAAGACATGTTAGAAAATTATACTAAACTCTTTTCCATCACTGATCGCCTTAAGCTCTTTTAAGATATTTGTAATTTAAAATCTTGTGTGACCTGCTCTAGGTGAGTGTGACCTACTCTAGGTGATCCTGCTCTAACAGTGGGGTTGGACTAGATGATCTTTCAAGATCCCTTCCAACTCCTAATGTTCTGTGATTCAGTGTGATTCTGGAGAGAAAAGTTACTCTATTTGTATTCTGCTCTTGAAAATATACAATAATATTATTCTAAGCATTCTTCTTCCAAGACTTCAAAAAAAATAACAAAGAGAACATGGTAAAAGGCTTTTTTAAAACTTTTTAAAGTAATCTTTCCATTTTCTTTTTCCATGTAAGTATTTCTCAATGTTTCAATTAAATTACAATCTGATTATCACTTGATATATCTAAAAGGAACATTAACTAAGTATAAGTTGGCTTAGATAAGGGAGCACAGTTCATCAGATTATCAAGATATGCTCTCTCACTATTCCTAATAAGATTAATTTTAATCAGAATATAAAAATTGTAGCCATATCGGAGTTATCATTATATTAAATATTCTTAGTGTCTGTATTGCAGAATAGTCAATCATGAGACTTGTCCTCAGCAAACAGCTTTATATTCCTAGTACTGAATAGTTTGTGTACCTAATAAAAATTACAGGTTAAAAACCTTTTAATGATTCAATGCTATGCTTTTTTCCTCCTTTTTATGAATAGAGTTCACCTGGGTCAGAAACAAACTTTACTTTTACAGTCCAGTCTCCTTACCACATAGAGGCAAAGCTATATACCATGAAATCATACTTACCAAATACCATATAACATATGCCAACAAAAATATCAGCAGATTCAGTTATTTTGGACTGGAATGTTGAGTTACCAAAAGATGGACCCATCTAAAACCAAAACAGGACACAATATTAAAAAATCAGTATCCAAGCAGGTACCTGTGAGCTCTCTGCAAGACTGTAAGCTGTTTAGTGGGGAAGGGAAAGGGAGAAAGTATTTATTTTCTAGATTAACAATCATTCTGAATGGAGGACCCAAAGAGGACAGAGCCAACCATGCTCTTTCCAGTGGTACCCAGTGATAGGACCAGAAGCAATGGGCACAAACTTCATCACAGGAGGTTCCATCTGAAAATCAGGAAACCTTTCCACTGTGAGGTTGACTAAGCACTTGCACTAGCTTCCCAGAGAGATTTTGGACTCTCCAACTACAGAAATATAAAAAAATAAATCTTGACATGGTCCTTGGGCAACTGTCTCCAGGCAGCCCTTCTCGAGGAGGGGCTTTTGACCCAAAGACCTCCAGAGGTCCCTTCCAATCTCAATCATTCTGTTATTGTGTGAAATTTACAGGTGAAATTTCACATCCTAGAATGGAGGTAAAGAAATTGCTATTTGTTTAAATACAAGAATGTCACAATATTACAGTCACAACCAGTGGCCGAGAGTGTATTAAACTTGGGAAACTTGACTTGCCTCAAATTATGTTTGTTCCAGAATATTAATAACCACCATTTTACAACAAGCAGAGGAACCAAGGTAGGAAATCATAACAGCCAGGGGAACAGAACCATAAACATAAACTTGTAACAAACAGACAGACAAGAAACAAAAGAAGAGATAAATGTATGAAGGACACTAGAATAATAATAGAGAGAAGAATATATAAGATATGTGTATGCATGCATTTAATTCTAAAACTTATTTGTGGCATTTAAATAATAACTTTATGTACAAGTGAGGCGAATAAATTCTCTCTTTCTTTTTGCCTTTCACAAGAATTCCACTTTTATTTCCCATTCCAGTCATCCACCTTTCTGAATCTGTGTCATTGAGTGTATTTGTAAACGTATCTACAGAAATTTGTGCTTCTCCAGTCCAGAAATCAGCAAAGTATGTAAGAGAGTAAAGGGCTGAAGGTAAAACAGCAGCCCTTCCTTTAATGTATAACTCTGTCAATTCCCTTAAAGTACAACACCTTGAACTCTCTCAAGTTTCAGGAAGCAGGTTATTAAATTTACAAGTCAAGTCAATGGGACATTGCTCAGCTTTCTCTAGCAAGGTCCTTCGTGAAGTGAGTTACACGAATGAAACAGAGCTTCTGTCAGCTGTCTTCATGTTGGTCTGAGATACACACTGTCACAGTCCAGAGTTACCAACACCGGAGTTAGTGCAAGAGTGTCCTAATCCACTCCGGGTGGGAGTGGCTGTGGGCGACTGTGGGCCGGGTATGGCCTCAGACCTGCCCACGCAGATGAGTGTTCGACCAAAGTGGGGCATGTAATAAAATTGCAATACACCTGCTACAGCCATAGCCAGATACATCACTGCTCTCACATACAGGCTTTAACACATCATCCAAGTCAAGGCCAAAGACTTCAGGAGGTACTGTCTTCTACTACCGTCAGACAGAAAGTCTAACAAAAGCCAATCTTTTTGCTTGGTTGTTTTCCCCTCCTCTCACGGATGCTCTTTCTGTATTGTCTTAACCAGTATTAGAGAGATTATCTGGAGCTGGTTTTGGCAAATTGCTGTCACCACAAATATGCAATGACAAAACCTCAGCAAAATCTCCCAAATACATTCACAGGCCTTTGTCTCAGAAATTGGTAAGTACATTTCCACTGCCAGTCATTTCTCATTGTCTCTTTGCTTCCATTGAGTTTCTTGTTGCAAAAGGAAAACTTCTGTCTCCCCAGTTGGTCACTGTGGACAGCAATGGGTTCTCATTCCATTCCCAGCACAAAAGCAGCTCACAATGAAGTAACAGCACTCTTTGGATTGAGGTTGACATGGGAAATGTGGAAGAAAAAGCACCTGGAGTCATCTTAGTAAACAGATAAAGCTCCTAGTTCACACAGCACTCAAGCCCACTGCATTTTAGCTCACAAGCGTGTATTCACATTAAATAATGATCTTGTAGCTGCATTTCTTTCTTTCAGGCAGAGTATCTGAAATCAACTTGTCCATCTTCCCTACAGCTTCCTATAAGATGCTTATTCTCCCAGTGCTCTATCACTTGTTTCTACATAAACCTCTCTTTCCTCAATTGCTATACTTTGGGACATCTCGAATGAAACCGAAGGGGCTAGGTATTTGTTCACCCGTTCTCTCAGGATGAATTTAAGGCCACATTGTCCTAGTTCAGCAAGAGGTTATCACTGTGTGGGGGGATCAAGGCTGTGTATTCTACACCCTCTATTCATTCCTCAAGAATAATGGACCATTTGCAACAGTTGTCCAGGAAGTCGTTAGCCCCTTCACACTCAGCCTGAGGGGGCGTGGGTGCTAATGGGCCCTCAATGGTCCAACCATACCCCATGACTCACCGTTAATTACCCATTGTGTGGGTCCCCGCCCTGGGGGAGGGACTGGGTGCTCCCTGAGGATATACAAACAGGGGCAGAAGGGCTTTAGACTCTCTTCTTCGTTGGATCGGGAGGAGCAGTGGGACCTCGTCAGGAGGAAGCCATCGCTCTCGACCGGACTACAAGCATCGCTTCTGGCCGGGCCACAGCCGTCACCTGCAGCAATGGACTCTTCACTTCTTTTTGCTTTGGACTTGGGAGAGCCACGTGGATCTCGGCACCGGGGCTAACAAACCCCTTTGGGCTTGTGCCCTGGGACACTGGGTTTACTGCTGGGTCTTGGTGAGTTGAAAGCAGGTTGTTCTCTTTGTGTCAGTGTTTGTATGGTAATACCTTTCATTAAATTGTAACTCTGACTTATAATCATCTCTTGTGGTGGGTCCATTTCTCCTGCCGGTTTACCTCTAAACCAGCACACACATACATAGCACTAGTAATATTTATCATAGAATCATAGAATCATAGAATGATTAGGGTTAGAAGCGACTCACAGAGGTCATCTAGTCCAACCCCCCTGCAAGAAGCAGGGACACCCCCCAACTAGATCAGGTTGCTCAGGGCCTCATCCAACCTGGCCTTGAGCTTCTCCAGGGATGGAGCATCCACCACCTCCTTGGGCAACCTGTTCCAGTGCTCCACCACTCTTACAGTAGAGAACTTTTTCCTAATATCCAATCTAAATCTCCCTCCCTCTATTTTAAAACCATTACCCCTTGTCCTGTCACAACAGGCCCTACTAAACAGCCTCTCCCCATCTTTCTTGTAGACCCCCTTTATATTTTAATCCTTTTACCAATATTTGTTCCATCCACTAAGACAAAGCAGTAACAGCAAGATTTCAAGTCAAATGCCTCAGCTCCAGCATATAGGAACTCCTGCAAGCCAGTGCTGCAGCATGTTACTACTGCCCTCAAGAGACAGGAACAAAACTAGTGTCAGGACATTCATCTGCTTTTTTTTTTTTTCTTAGAGATAGAGGCGATCTATCCACAAGGAAAGGCTGATCTCATTTCAGATGCTAGTGCTCCATTTTCAATGCTCCTATCAAAAGCAAATTCCTTATTTGCTAAGAGGAAAAACATTTTACCCTAGAAAATGCAGCTTTTCCAGCTGGTCATGAGTCCTGGAAATCTCTGGAGCTCCAAGTTTTCCAAAAGCAGTCTCCTCACTTGTCAGTGGTAGACTCTTTTAGGTTTTAGCCATGTTGTCTTTGGAATGAATTTTGGAGAATAAAATTCCATGTTGAGGAAAGGGCAGTTTCCTCAAGTGCCCAGTGCTAGCTTAACTCAGGCAGAGGAGCATTTCAGCCACAACTTCCATACTTCAAAAGAGTCTTTCAGACATGGCAAAACCAGACTGATACTCCCAGTATACACAGTGTCCCTCATCCAGAAAGCATCCAACCCTACTCCTAATTTGGCTTTGCCAAGAGTGACCCCCACTTTTCTGAGTAGGTAAAAAAGCTCTCACTCAGAAATGCCAAGAAGCTGTGACTCTTTGCTTGTCTCTTGCTTTACCCCTGCCCAGTGATACCACAGTTTTCACCTGCCACTGTAAATGAAAATGACTTCCAGGTTGTCACAGTCTGTTTTTCTCTTATGGATACCATAGTCCCTAGAGCCCACTCTAATCAACTCCTCTTCAATGTATCTCCAGCAACATAGCTTGTGTAAAGCTCTGTGCTTCAACAAGATTTGTACCAGCTCTGTGCTCTAACAAAAATTGTTCAAATGGGTGTTTCAGCCTTCTATGTGTTATCAAAATAAGAAATTACAAGTAAAAATAACTCCATCTTGTTAACAAAGCACACAAAAGAATTGGTTTCATTAAACAACAGCTCAAAAATCACCTGAACCCTCAGTTCAAATAGTTCATATTTGTAGTGTTTGGAAATCTGCATTTTTCTGAGCACTGTAAATATTTCACTATTATTTTACAGCAATTATAATTAAAGTCATGCCTTCTCAGGACATGTGAAGTCATCTTAATCATTAATTCCCAAGCTGCTAAGTCTCTATAAACTTGCCACCTAAGTAGGTTCCAAGCATTTACATTTTGCAGACATATGTAGTCACTTTAGAGTTAAGTATAGGGATTGATTTTGCACATCAGTTGTCAATAACTCTGAGTGGGTTACATAAAGAAAAGCTTTAAAAATAAAAAAAATACTTAATTTATCATTTAAAAGCAAAAACATCATTTCAAGAAAAGGTAGATAAACCCATCTTCAAAGAGGAATTGGAATAGAAAAGAACTTCATGTTCACGTTTCAAAAATCCCCAGCCCACTCTAAAATGCTGTGCTGACAAATAGCCAAAAGTTTCACTGGCTTTTTTTATTTGTCTGGGTTGATGATATTTTTGAAGAATAATTTACCTGTGTATACATGCAAAATATTTTTTCTTAAAAATACTCTACCTGGATTTTTCGCATACCTTCCCTCAACATTTAGAAGATTTTGCCAACACATAAGAAATACATTGAAATTGAATTTCTTTTTTAAGCAAAAAATTTACTTCTAAAATTTACTTCTAAAATTTACATTTTTGATAGTGTATTAATTACCAACAGCTGGGTTCTGGACATCTACATTCAAGGCATCAGTTTCAATAAACTGGTTTAAAAGTCACACTCTAAAATATTGTGACTGTGAAAATGTCATAGATGTCTCATTTTCTCCCTTCAGATAGTCTTCTACCGAGCTCAGTTCTTCCATCTTCCCCAAATAATATTTACCCTAAGTTTCAGTGGTTTGCTATTTCCCTTCCCTCTATGTATGGGCTTACAAAGGTAGGTAGAAAACAGCCTACTAGGAAAATTATGCTGCAGATGGAGTGGCAGGCTCTAATAATTCAACATCAAAATGCAAGTATTTGTGATAACTGTCAGATACTATTTAATTTCAAAACAGGTTAGTGTCATCAATGTGTGACTAAGAAGGATCTAAAGTAGAAAAATTTCCAAATGCATTTTCAGCAACAATGATATTTTTATACTAATGAAGCATTACACTTAGTTCAACACAAAGTTCTTTTTTTAATGTTCTGCTCACTTTTTAATCACCTTTATCCTGTATGGTGCAGTTGACATGCTGGAGGGAAGGGATGCCATCCAGAGGGACCTTGAAAGGCTTGAGAGGTGGGACTGTGAAAACTGTATGAAGTTCAATGAGGCCAAGTGCAAGGTCCTGCACTAGGGTTGGGGCAATCCCAAACACAGACTGGGTGGAGAATGGATTAAGAGCAGCCCTGAGGAGAAGGACTTGGGAGTGCTGGTGGCTGAGAAGCTGACTGTCAATGTGTTCTTACAGCCCAAGGAGCCAACTGGATCCTTGACTGCAGCACAAGGAGCGTGACAAACAAGTCCAGGAAGGCGATTCTGCCCCTCTACTCCACTCATATGAGACCCCACCTGGAGTACTATGTCCAGCTCTGGGGTCCCCAGTACAAGAAAGACATAGACCTGTTGGACCAAGTCCAGATGAGGGCCACTAAGATAATCAGAGCTCTGGAGCACCTCTGTTGGGAAGACAGGCTGAGAGAGTTGGACTTTTTCAGCCTGCAGAAGAGAAAAGCTCCAGGGAGATTTTATGGCATCCATCCAATACTGGAGCCTGCAGGAGAGATGGAGAGGGACAGTTTGTCAGGGAGTGCAGTGATAGGACAGGGGGTTTAAGCTGAAGAAATTCTTTGAGGGTGGTGAGGCCCTGGCACAGGCTGCCCAGAGAAGCTGTGGTTGCCCCCTCCTTGGCAGTGTTCAAGGCCAGGTTGGATGGGCCTTTGGGCAACCTGGGCTGGTGGAGGGTGTCCCTGCCCATGGCAGGGGGTTGGTACTTGATGATCTTCAAGGTTCTTTCCAACCACATTCTGTGATTCTATAATTCTATGATTAAATATAGTAATAAAGCAAAACTTTTATGCCCCATTTAAAATAATGTCAGGAATATTCCCTTTTTAAAAAAAGGTTTACTCCTCAGTGTTGTGGTTTCAGTCCAGATGAGAGCCATGGGAACATTTTTTTTCCCTCCATGACCATTCTCGTGAAGACTTTGGAAGTCATAATACTCCCTACTGTAAAAATGTGTTAGACCACAGTCACTCATTCACATACATCAATAAAGATTTTTGTATACAGATTTTCTACTCTCTCTTTTGTTCACGCCTATTGCCATCCCAGCATGCAATCATAAATTGAGCTGGCTCTGCATGCATGCATGGATGCACTAAGGTCTTATAATTGTTCAACTTTATGGAGAATTCTTTTGGAGATTAGTCTGTTTTTCACTCTGGTTGCAGAAAGCTATATATTTGGGCACAGGACTGAAATCATGCTCATCTCCAATATCACATCACTCTGCTTTCTATAAATAAAAGTTGCTGGAAGAACTAATTAGAAGTCAAAGAGCATTGTTTCTTGTGTTCAGTAGCTTATCCATTAATGTACAGGGACTAACTCTGCCAAAAAAAAAAAAAAAAAGGATACATTTCTAAATTTCTGATACTACAAATCAATAAATTACCTCAAATTACTTTTTTTTTTCCTGAAAATATTGAATCCCAGGTAATATGCTTCCATTTGTCTTGCCAACCACATAAAATATCCACATGAATCAAACATATCAAGATGAGAAAAGTTGTACAAAAAGAATGACAACCTTTCAAGGTCCCTTCCAACTCCTAACATTCTGTGATTCTGTGATATGTAGAAGCAAAGCAAGATATGAAATATACATCATGCACTGCACTGAGTTGCACAGAGATTGCCCCATGGACCTCAAAATCTTCTATTGTCTCACTGACCAAGCTCTGAAAAATTGAGTGTTGCAAAATACAATCTTCCATGCATATATCTTACCTTTTATAAATCAGATTGCATCAACACACTTCTCTAACTCAGCCCTAAACCACCATTCACTCAGTGGCACTACATTGAATTCTCCTTTCTGATTTGTAATGCATTGTGACCACCACAACAGGAAGGTTCACTCCAAATTTAGTACATTGGAAGTAGAAACTCAAAATCTGCCACTGCAGTGAAGGATGGAGTCCTTCCCTCAACACCCCTGGTTGAAGCATTACTGCGTAATGAATGACTCAGCCTCTTCATTCAGCTTAAGAAAAAGCTTCTCCAGAGGAGAAAATAGCAGATCTTGTAGCTTGGTTAGGTTCCACTGGCATCAGGCTCATTAGAATCATGAAGTTCACCGACAGGTATGCCCACCCAACATTGGGGCATCAATCTAGCTGGGCTCAATGTATTAAAGCCAGACAAACCCGCCATACCCTCTCATAGCACTGTTTAGCCTGCACAGCCTGATCACTCATTTCTATGTCACTTACACACACTGAGACTAAAATCCTGATGTTTGAGTGGAATGATGACCAACTTTCCACCACAATTTCTACTGCAAAGGGAGCACACAGTTTCTTCTGGCAAACTGAGACATCTGCCACAATATTACTGAACTCATGTTAGATCTGATTCTTCCCAAAGGGTCAAATTTAAATGCATGCACATAATATATTCCCAAATTTCTAGAAACACAGGTCTTGTGCATGTGGGGTGTGCAGTGTGCACTCCCATTTCCAGAGAGTGATTCAACTCTCAGCAAAGAAAATTGCTATTCATAGCACATCATTATTCATGCTGTAAATCTATTGCATACACTAAAAGCTCCCAGATTCAACTACTGTAATTTAGTCACCTATTTAGAAAACTGCAGTTGCTCAAAGTAAAGCATAAACAGTATTCAGCAGTCAAGTGTAGGACTAGGGTAGCAAATGAAATCAAAATGTAACTGTTGAAATGAAAGGAATAAGTAGAAAAGCAAGTAAGGGAAAATAATCCTACAGCTAGTGTTTATGTTTGGAACTTAGTATCAGCTTTGACAACAAACAATTCTCCGAGTACCTGAGAACATTCCTGAACTTTATAAAAACCACAGTATCCGATGAATGGTGGATTTATTTAAAGATCGATGAAGAGAAACTTAGAAATTCACAATACTGCACTGAACTTTATAACATGCCTTGCACTTGTGACCACATCTGTGAAATCTGATCAGACCACAGGCTATAAATGGTGCAGATAGGATAAAACACTGACAGTTCAGTGAGAAGTTACGTCAGAAACTTGCTAATTTTGTCTCTCAAGATGTCACAAAGATGTCTCTTTGAAAGTTTGCTATACTGCCATGTCTGCTAAGATGAAACACTTTTCCAGAGTTTGTCCACAAGACAAAAAGTCTCTTGACCCTGATTTAGGTGACAGTTTTGCAGGGAACAAATAGGTCCAACGGAATTTATTTCATCTCTACCTAGTAAAATGGCTGTTATAATACACTGCCACTTTATGCTTTAGCCTAGCAAACTGGGCTATACTGGAAGAGAAACAAGAAGCACAAGGTTGATGAGTAAAGTGACCTCATTACAGCAGGTACAAAATCCTATCCTCAAGCCCATTAGCTACAGATGTGTGAAATGTTTTCAATAAACAAGTCAACAAGTGGCAACCTCAATACTTATTTTTTTTGTAAAACACACATTTTTCCTATTGTCCTGGTTAATAAGCGATAAACAAAACAAACCAAAACAAACTCAACCCAGAATAATACTTAAACATAATATGATTAATGTAATATTGCTTCAAGATTGACTTCAGATAATATTTTTTGTAAAAGATTTGAAAGCTGAATGTTTTACTTTATTGAAATGATTTATCAACTCAATATTTCTTTTCGGCCCCTTTCTTCCATCACTGCAAAATTAACTGGAAAACCACTTATTAGCAAAGTTCTTACCTCAGTGCCTGTGATTCACACAGTTTACCCATTATACTCTATATGGTTCTCTACTCTGTGGATGACTAGATATTTGCAATTTGATTACTTGAAAATTCTCTTCCCTCCCTGCAAGAACTGCTCTTCATTAGTGTCACTGCTCTAGAGCAGATGGAACAGTTGCCCATGTGTTTTGTGCAAGTGGTCCGTGACTCTTGAATCCATTTCCCGATTGGTCTGCCAGCATTCCAGCTGATTAGCCTCTTGGCAAGTTTTTGAGGCTTAGAAATGTATTTTGACCAGTCTTCCTCCAGATATTTATAGACTAGACAGGTTAAACAAGATGAGCCGCTGCTCATTCCATCAAAATAGCTAATGTGATCACTTAGTTGTAGTACTGAGAACAACTAAATTAAATTAAATTACAGGACATCATATTTCACAGTCATAATATTACTTCCATAATATTGCATGGTCATAAAGATAGCAAGAATATGCAGAATTATTGCTAGGTGCTTTAAAAGTGTAATACAGGATAAACTTTCAATTGCCCATTCAGTGCAGCTTTCATTTATTTCAAGGTAAACGTTTGTATCATCTACATTGGGGATTAGAAGTGAGCATTGCCCAGAATCTATGGTTTAAGCATCATATGTCCTCTCTATCATATTATCTCATGTTAAAGTAATAAACTGATAGGATGGGACAAACAAGAAGGTCTGGTCTAGAAAGGTCCCTTTTCTTTCCATTTTTCCTTCTTCAGGTAGGACATACCCCTAAGGTGGGGTTATTTTTCCCTCCCCTCATCATTTCTTCTTGTCGTCTCTCTTTATTCTTGCAATCAATTTCTAATGTAAAGGTTACTGGGGAAATTATATTCTTTCTGTGGAAGTTATCAATTTCCAAATTGCTTTATAGACTTTGCTTTTGCACACAGCCAGAGCAGAGGCTGAGAAAGAAATGTTTTGGTTTTGTGTATTGCTCCTTTATGAATCTGAAAATAAAGCACTCCGAGANTTATATGAAGGACTTAATTCCTCGTCTGATTTAAATTAGTGTAACTCAAATACTGTAAGCAGCGAAAGGACCACCAGCCACCAGGCTAACCTCCTGAATTACAAAGGGTAAGCACGTCACAATTTCTGTTTGCGGAAACAGCCTCATCACTTTGGTAAAATAAACTTGAGTTACTTAATTATTTTATGATGGCATTTTTTATTATTATTTTTTTTAGTACTCTGGAAACTTTCCCTGGGTCGTTCCCAACTGTTCAGCCTCCATTATCCTGCTGGGGCAAAAGGCTTCTAACCCCAAAAGTATCTTCATGAATGCAGTATCTAACCTCTCCCGACTCATAATCTCAACATGCATAGTGAGGATTTCTTCTCAGTCGTAGCATCACGGTGCAAAACTCATCGGTCAAGAGTAAATTACTGCTGCTGTGAAGCCACCTTCTTTTTTTTTCTGGACTGGTTTATGCTATTTGTAATTTGACTGACCCAGCCCTTTACAATAAAGCAAAGATTTCTTCAAAGTTGTTGAAAAAAATTGATATACACTTATCCATCAGCAGAACTATGGATAGATTTTGCTTGTGATACTTTTTTCTTTTTCCCTGTTACTTTTCAAGTACTTCAAATCAGTTTAGAAACCTAATGTGTACTACATTGATTATTCTTTTTTAATCAGGCTAGTGTTCTTCCTAGCAAAATCACTACACATATGGCAGGTTATACTACTAAAGATCCAAACCCCTACTAATGAAACACTGTGCTAAGAATTAAATATTAAGAAATAAAGATTTAAAAGTCTTGCAAAATTCTCATCATCTTCAGTGTGTATTTCTGTTGCATTTTCTTTTGTCTCCCACAAACTTTAAAGCAGTACAATGTCTGAAACAAATTCTTAAGACCAGAAGAACATGAGCTGCTTCCTCAGGCAATTACTATAGCTACAGTAGATTACTTCAGTATTAATTTACCAGTTTGCAGTAGATCGGTGACAGACCTGGACAATAAATGAGTTAGGCAAAGAGAACTTTGAATTGCCAGTTTAATTACTTCATTTCCATTTTATGTCATAAAATAGCTATGCCAAGTTAACAATGGGAACAATACTGCCTGGATTATATATTTAACAAGCACAACATGGACTGCAATTTCACTATACATTGACCAAGAATTATCACCTGAAGAGTTCTCCAAGCTAATTTCAAGTAGGGATTTTATTTTAATATCTTGTAATCTCCTACCAAGCAGGAAAAAAATGTCAAGTTTTCCTTTCTATTTATTGCACTTTGCTGTATCACGACATGCTAAAAATTAGGGTCTAAAATGCACTCCTTATTCCACTGCTATTTCATTGGGATGGCATCAAATTGTGATTTTATTTGCTTATCTGAGCATTTTAATTAACGACAGAAACAATTTGTTTGATACAGAGGCCTAAAACAATTAATTTATCTTGGAGAAATTAATTTCTCCTGTTTGTCTTCAGGGATAAGAGCAATTACAGTTAAATTGTTAAATAAATATTATTAATAAATCTTATTCACTCAGCACATGAATTCTTAAAAACACTTCCTGTTTCAATCAGCAAGTGATGGTCCATTAATGACTAGATATTTAGTAACATTTATAGGAGATCATCTACTCTTGGAAGGATACACAGACACAATTGCTGAAGGAACTCTGCCTTAAGAAGAGTTTTTTACCATTTTATACCCACAGCACTATTACATCCTACAACAGATGTATGATCACGATGTGTAAGGGTGTATGAACCTACATGAAAGCAAAGCAAGAGGCCCTTGAACAAAAGCGTCCCCTCAGAGGTCTGGTGGAGCTGGAAGAGGAAAGGGCATGCTTGAACTAGAAGAATAATACATATAGTATGTATAGGATATACAGGATACATATGATGTATAAAAGCTAAAACTGAAGCTGATTAAGTCATCTATCACTTCTGGAATTTAGGTGAAACAATAGAAAAGCAAATATAAGCTCAAGATTGTCTAGAAGCCAGTTCATTGGTGGAAATATCTGCTGACTGACACCAAATTTATTCAGCAATTAAAGGAAAGGCATTCTATATTGTAATTACATTTAAAACATCAGAACAAAAAACAAAAACAAAAACCAACGTACATATAATTATTTTTTCAGTTCATCAGTATTGCAGCAAAAGTCTAGAAAATTCTAAACACAGCTAGGGATCCAGATCTAGTAAAAATTAGTAGATACACTCAACCTTTTTGTAGTTGATACAAAGGGATGCTTAAGTGTCCTATATAAAGTGATGCACAGAAGTAATAGAAACTATTGTTGCACAACCAGCCAGGAAGGCTTCTCCAGAGAGAATTGCACACACAAGGATGTCAGTCTGACAGTCTATGTATAGATGAAAGGAATGGAAAGGTGAAGACTGCTGGATATACTGACCTTAATCCACATTCTCACTAAATTATCAGTAAGCTTTATAGCAGTTGTCATTCAGGTGCTTCCTGTCCCACTTATTCTCTGACAGATGACTTTACTGATCACAACATGCCAGAGTTCAATCGCATGATTCCCGTAACTCAACATGACAGTCATCTGGTGACCAAGTCCCCACAGGTAGTGGAGAGCAAAGCACCTGCATATCATCACATGCTCAAACAAGAGATGTTATTTTGTGAGGTAACATGAACAAATTACAAATCAGGTTTCTATTTGAGTTGCCTCAGTCCTAGACAGTCTCTGAAACTTTATTTAAAGTTTCCAAATATATCAAATTTGTTTTGCTTTAAAAGTAAAGATTTCCTGAAAAAATACATTTTTCCAGTTCCATAGAAAATTTCCCATCACCTCTATCTTTTAAAGCTGGGGGGTGTTTTGTTGGATGAAATTAACGGACTGAATAGTCTAAAACATGAAGTTGCAAACACAACAACATACAGGAACTGAATATTCAGAAACTGAACATAGAGAGCTGAACATACACAAACATCTCAGATCCACTACAAAGAATGCAGACATTTCTGTATGCAGCTACATTTGTATTCAAAGGTAAAAACACACAAACAGACCTAACTAAGTTAAATATCTCTCTAATCTCTACTGGTCTGAGCACAATTTCCACTGTTCATAGAGACCCATCAACTTCATCCACTCACTAATACTGAACTCATTAGTAGAAAAAACATTGAATCTTACCCCTATGTTTTCCCACATGGCAGGCAGGCAGAGAGAGAGTTTATGAGGAACAAAACACGGCCCCCTTCTGCTCTTCAGAAAGATAAAAATAATCTTTTTTTCCCTCCCAGTAGGTGTCTGGGTACCTATCAGAAAGGTGTCCAGCTGTAATTGTATTGCAGGATGCTTCCCTCCTTCTAAGCCAGCATGTTTTCCTGTAAGCATTCACTTGTGCCTTCAATATGCACAGAGGATGCGCTCTTAGAAGTGTGTTTATGTTTCAGCTCGTAATTAGCATCCTAGCTTATGTTGCAGTAAACAGGGCTGGAACAAATTCCAACCTACTCCTCTGTTCTGCAAAAGGTACAAGCCAGGAGAACAGAACCAAAAGATGGGGTTTATAGTACAAGCCCTTGATACACACATTCTTTTTTCAGAACTAATGAATACTGATGCAATTATAGAGCAGCCATTAAACTAAATTAAACTCTCTCAACATGCACACTTCAAACTGAAACATGTAAACTTGCCGTGGACAATAATAATGCGGAATAATAATGCACAGATAACCCTGATTTTCAGTTTGCCTATGAATTTTAAAGACACAATAACTTAATTCTTAAAAGTAGATTGCTCAATGAACAGAGGTTCCTATACTAGTAGCTTTAGATCAGAAATGATTCGTTAAGAACCTTTGAAAAAGAATAAACCTAGGCACAAGGTCTCAAGCTGGAAGGAAAGAGAACACAATCCTGCCTGTCAATATCAGACTTGAGAGAAAATCCTGGTTAGGAGACATGGATCAGCCTTGTTGAGGTCCAAGACTCCCTCTGAGAACTGACTGCACTCTCTGTGTTGAAGCACTTGAGTCTATTGCATCCAAACCTATGAGAAACCTGCAAAAAGACTTTATATGCTTCAATACAGAGAAACAGTAATTTCAACCAAGTTGTGTTCTGGAATTTGCAGAATTTATTTGTGCTATAATCAGACTTTGTCAACATAAGAAGAGTTGGAAGTGCATCATGTGTGTCCACAGACATTCAGAAATTGAGGGAACTATTTAGAGTTTCACAGAATCACAGAACATTAGGAATTGGAAGGGACCTTGAAAGATCATCTAGTCCAACACCCCTGCCCAAGCAGGATCACCTAGATTAAACCACACAGGAACATGTCCAGATTGGTCTTGAATATCTCCAGAGAAGGAGACTCCACAGCCTCTCTGGGCAGCCTGTTCCAGTGATCTATCACCCTCACAGTGAAACAGTTTTCCTTACATTCACATGGAACTTCCTATGCTCCAGCTTGGACCCATTGCCCCTTGTCCTATCACTGGCCATCACTGAGAAGAGCCTGGCTCCATCCTCCATTTAAAGAGCAAGACTGCATAATGCAAACAGTATTTGAAAATACAGAAAGATTAACATTACAATTTTCAAAATGGTTAGAATATAGAACTTTCTAGAAAAAAATATTCAGACAACAAGAGTATTATTACAAACAGCTGACATCTTGCACCAAAGGGAGTGATAAAATACGTAAGGCAAACTATAGAGGTCAGCCAGCACTCCAAAGCTGTGACCTCCATTAGGATACACTATTAAAAAATATAGAATAATTCAATTGATTTAAAAGTTGGTATCAACTACAAAATGAAGGAAAAATAAAATGAAACAAAGATGCCCTCAGCAAAGGAATTGTACTTCATAAAAGGTAACATGCACCACCATCATTGTATTATGTGAAACAGAAGATAAATAATTATTCAATTTCTTTCATTTATTCCCTGACTTAAACTGAGATATTCTTTTGTCTGCCTGTTATAGACTCTGGATTGAAAGCCTGGCAAGGAAGCCAGGAATTTCATTGTCCACAAGACACTGATAGCTGCTGCTGAATATGCTGGTTCTCTTCATGAGTCATGAAACTTAGACCCTAAACAGATTTAGAGGGCTGGCAAGTGAATCCTTTGCAGGACCTTTCTGCCAGGAAAAACACAGGCATAAACTAAATAGTGTTAGGTCAGGATTTAGAAGAGAAAATATTGCCTCCCCCAGTTTGCAGATACTCAATTAGGTCTGTCAGATCTAAATCATTGTTCTTGTCTGAGACTCCAGAAATGGCACTTTGTGGGCCCATACTTAGAGATCAAGAGATGAATGACACTCTGGAATACTCTCTGTACTTCTACAAAATCAAAGAAAAGTGTATGCAAAAGCTACCATCAAATTAGAATTCTATATCTGCTTTTAAGAAATGTTTAAAAGGCTCTACAAAATGTGCAGCCTCAAAATTCAAACTGGTACTTCCAGACATCACAAGAAGGGTACCATGCTTGCTCTGACAGTCGTGTTGGCAGCATGCAACATGCAAAAGGTGCTGTTGGAAAGGGATTCAGGTACCCTGAGAACAACTCTTCACAGATATCTCCATAATTTGTAATATTTCCTCAAAAATACATTCTTCACCTTTATGTCCCCTATGTTTGGCCTATAATGCTATATAACATTGCATTATGGCACACAAAACATAGTTTAAAGAGTTCCAATCCCAAAGAGTTTAGAGTAGGTCATACAGTGTAATACTGACATCACTTAAAGCATTTACAGATAACACGGAAAAAAATCCCCACACTATGACAGGTTTACTGTGATAACTAAATTAAGACTTCAGAATACTTGGGGAAGAATTTCATAGCTGTGACTAAATGATATAGAAAAAAAAGAATGAGCTTATTAAGAAGTTTTATAATATTCTGCATAGCCATAACAGGAGCAAATTATTTATTCTTGGGAAATAAATCCAGTGATGATCCAGAATAACCCTAGCAAGAGTAAACTCAGCCTTGTGCTGAGCACAGACAGGGCAGGGTTCACTGCAAACACATTAGTACATACTACAGTCAAGACACTGCTACTGGGAGCTGTATTGCTCACTAGTAATAGGTGCCTTAAAACAAGGAAGGTGTTACAAAGTGGTCACATAATCTGCTGCTATTTTTCCCTGCCAATTAAGCAAAAAAAAAATCCCCATTGATTCAGATAATCTAAACACACTATAAAGGAAACTACTATTATACTGTTGAATAAATAAGGTAAATAACCAGCTGTTACTGTAGCCTCATCATTTGCAAGCCATCAGCAAAGTAAGATGAATGTGCCAAAACTTGAGGTAGCACAAAATACTGTGAATTGCTGCAGAAATTTTATTTGGCAAGCATTGTTCCTCCAGGAAAGCTTAAATCAAAACAAAGGGGAAAGACAGTATCCACATAGTGAGCTGCAGTCATCAAAGCACTGAAGAATGTGGCTAACAAAGATGTTTTCTTTACACAGACAGTAGAAATATTAGAATATAAAGTAACAGAATCTATTAACAGGTTAACCAAGAAAACATTTTCAGGGAATCCTCTACTGACCGTTACATTCATAACATCAAATCCATACTCTCACTACCTATCAAAAACTCCCATACCAGAGTAGAAAATTAAAAGAATAAAAGAGAAACACATTAAATAAGAAAACCTAAATCAAATGCTGAACTACATTATATTAAGAGAGGGACACTACTCCTGAAAACCGTGACTAGAGCACTTACTACAACCAGAAGACACGGTTCCTATTTCATCATGACATATCACATTACCTCTGTTTTCTATAGCAATTCTCACGGTAGCTCTAAAAACAAAAGCAAGAAGCGAGAACAGACACCAGCATGGGCCCAACAGTACAGAGCCAAGCATGGAAGGTCAACAGGATACCTAGTTCTCAGAACAGCCGAAGTTCTCCTGTTTGGCTGCTCATGGCTGCTGGTCTTATTCACTGGCTTCATACTGCAGTTCTTGAGAGGGGAAAGTCAGCCTCCAGCAAATGAGAGAGCATCTTCATCACACAGTTCTGGTTTCATTAGTCAACTGCCTGCTCTTGCTGTAGGTCCTAATTTCTCCAGTGTAATTGCTAAGGAATTTGTGCATTTGTTCTACTTATTTCAGTAACTGAAACAGCAACAAGACTTGTTATTTTACATAAATCTCAACATGTTCTTAAGTACCCTATTTCCCATCTCATTTGTAAGGTGGAAAAGGATAGTCAGATTTTCTATTTTCTATTTAGTTATTTGATACAATGCCTTTGAGAGTAGCTATTTTCCTCATTTTAGTTCCAACAAGAGGCCTAATTAAGACCCTTATTTGGTTTTGAAAAAGTCCTTGCCAAAAGGAAGCCCAGCAATGACTAAGTTGAAATATAATTTAATTCCACATTTTAAATTAAATGAAACCCTCTATCACAGTAAGAATAGGGTTTGTGGCAGGTAGGAGATGCTGAGAGAAGGCAGTTGTCACCTTCAACTAGAGTTTAACAATAAAGTCTGGTTTCAGGCTCACGTAGTGTCATAGGAACCTCCTCGAGGCCATGAAGTTCAGTGATAGGAACCTAGTTTTGGGAAAAAAAAGGAGTAAAAGCTAGAGGTGACAGTAGTAAATAAGTGGCAATAATGTGCCTCGTTGTCCTTGTGGGAACTTATTGCTTCAGTTTCCTTTCTTGTTGAAGGTAAGATAAATACACCAATGGTTTCTCATTTTCCCTCTGCAGACTCTTCAGAAATTATTCTGGTACTGTCATGGCACCCTCTAAGAAACAGTAATGGCACTTCAGACACCTGTCAATCTAATACTAATGGAACATCGCTAATTAAGATTTATAGAAATACAGCTGATACTGGTTGTTAATTGCCAAATTAAAAAAAAATTGTCTGAAAATGTCCCACAAGCAGACAGTTAATAACACAAGTGTTGCTTTCTTCATAAAAACATTACAGCTCTTGTTCTTTGAAGTTTACAATACTGAGTTACACCTCGCTTTGATATGCCCGTAACCACATACATCCTCACAGAATATGATGAAACAATTCTTAGAAATTAAGAGCTTAAACATATGAGGAATTCTCTTCTCTGATTTCACTCCCTCATGAGAAGAAAGTTGCACCATTTCAAACCTACATCCTAGGCTGCAAAACAAAGACAGGAGGTCAGTGATTGCATCCAGCAGATCAGCTAGCTAAATAGCAAGGGGAGGGGTTGATAGCTGAAGGGAAAAAACACTGTCAGACAGCAAATGTGAGAGCAGAACAATAGGCTTCTGAATGGGCCATGCTTGCCAGCTCTGGGTTAAAAAGCCCTTACCTGCAACACTGCAGTGTGAGCATCTGCTTCGATACTGCCACCATAAAGACCACTACCTCATGTGTTAGCCATCTCTTTGAAGACTTATGCTACAGGATGTTACATTTGTTCAAGGCAGTGGTGATAAACTTGATAAAGATGCTGATTACCCTGATTAAGATACAGTCCCTCTCTGATACTGAGGGTATCTAGGTAACTGCTTGTCATGGTTTAACATCAGCTGGGAACTAAGGACCATTCAGATGCTCACTCACTCCTTCACACCAGGATAGTGGAGAGAATTGAAAGGTTGAAAGTGATGGCTGTTACCCAGTCATAGTATGACAGAACAGCTTGGATTGGAAGGGACCTCAAAGATCATCCAACCCCACCCCATGGGCAGGGACACCTTCCACCAGACCAGGTTGCCCAAAGCCCCATCCAGCCTGGCCTTGAACACTGCCAGGGAGGGGGCAGCCACAGCTTCTCTGGGCAGCCTGTGCCAGGACCTCACCACCCTCACAGTAAAGAATTTCTTCCTAATGTCTAATTTAAATCTGCCCTCCTTTAATTTAAACCCATTACCCCTTGTCCTGTCACTACACTCCTTGATAAAGTGTCCCTCTCCTTCTTTCATAGAAGACCATGATATTTTTTAGGCACAATTTGCCTGTAGTGAATCCAGTTTCTCCAGTTTTGACAGCCCTTTCTCAGACTGAAAACCTGCCATGGACAATTAACCTGTAAAAAAAGAATGAGAAGAGCAATCAGCCGAGTTACTGCACCATGAAGACCATGCATATTACTCAGCAGTATTTCTACTCAAGGGCAAGAGAAGATAATCCACCACCCAGTAGTGCTGCTAGAACATTTTTATAGTAAGAGTCTAACTCAGAAGTGTATGCAAGTACCTTTTTCTCTGAACAGAGAAGATGGATGAGATGCCACTGATTAAAAAAAAAGGATCCTTTAAAAGAGAGTAATGGAGAAGTCTGGGAATTATTCCCAGAGAACACACACTGATTGTTTTTATCAGTAGTCTTCCATACACAAACTCCACTCTGGTACCAGAACGCCTACATATTTAATGTCATAAAATCCTTATCAGTTTGTCCTTTAATACAACAACAATGGCAACAAAATCCCAAAAAGAAAAGCATTGTGCAAGCATGGCAGGAATTCCAAAAAGACCATTGAACAGACTCCAGTAGAATCCCTGCAGCTGCTGTTATCAGCCCTTTCAGAGCAGTGATTTAAGGAGCCAAAATTAGGATCTGAGGTGCTGGAGAGTGATCCACAAACAAGAAGAGGCTGAGAACGCAGAGGCCAGGCTGTGAACTTTGCCTTCTCTCCAGACTGTTGCTTGTCTCAGGGCTGTCTTTTCCTCAAATGGGGGTCAGTGACCCGGTGTATCTCCTGGGTAGGTACTGCAGGTGATTGGACTCCATGGGAAAAGGGTGAGGGTGCTGAAAAAACCTGTCTTCTGAAACCCAGCCACATGGCTACAGGCAGGGTCTCACTGCTGTGTGAACTCAGGACCGGTGGGCTTGTTGTCTTAACAGGACTCAAGTCAACTCCCATTTCTGAAGGGAGCACTAAAAACACCAGGTTACAGCAAGAAGAGCTGAAGTTGAACCACAAGCAGGAAAAGAGAAGCTATGGAGCTGTTTGTTTCTATAACTTGGTAATTGAGATAATTGCCTGGATGTAAGTTCAGCCTTTTTCCCCACCTAGTTATTCTTCCCCTACCCCAATACCTATGCTATCGTACTTATCTTTTCTTCTGTTTAGTTTATATCTTTCTAAATATATCTGGTGCCACTCCAGTGTCTGTATAGCTGAGAGATATTGCATCAGGTGGCCACAACCCTAAGAACAATCAAAATAAACACAATGAGCAGAATGGGTACGGCAAACACCGCATAGATTCCATATATACAGAAGAGTAACACTATAAATCCAGCATTATTATTGCCAGTAATGATAACAGAAAAAGGTGCTTTTTATTTCAAATATCCACATCTCCTCCATTTATTGAGAAAAGTAGTAGAGGATCCTGAGATAGTGCAGAGCAGGAGAACAGAGATAGGGTTGTGGCAGACAGGTGCTTGTCCCCTTGCCAACCCTCATCTTGTCAAAAAGGGCCAGTGGGCAAATTCTCCATCACTTGAACAAGCCTTCCTCACCAACACGATAACAGTTCACTTACAAGAAAGCGCTGGCAAAGTCTCTGGTATTGATCCAAAGCTTGATTGATGTCTGGAGTAAACAGCGTGGCAACTCAAGATACGGACTGCAAACCAGAGTGAATGGACTGGAAAATGTGCTGCACCACACAGCTTCTGTGGCCAGTGTTCTCCACTGATGAATAGCTGCCTGTAGAGAATGAGCATTTCGAACAAAAAAACACAGCCAAGGCACTCTGAGGCATTCCGGAGTCAGAGTGAAGGAAGAACTGATTCAGGTCATTTTCTTTGATAAATCTCACAACTGAGAAATCCCAGGTGAGCCAAATTTCTACAGAAACTAAGAATTTTGAAGCCAAAAAGGACTCATTCAAACACCTCCATGTGCCCCTGAAGGGCTTCGAGGTTTGTTTTTTTGTTTTGGTTTTTTTTTTTTTTTTTACGCAGTCCAGTGTTTAGACAGATGTATGGAAGATATATGGAAGAATTTTAGTTCCTTCACAACTGAATCATCTGAGAATGGATCCAAGACACTTCTTCAGATTTGCTCCCTAATGATCCCAGTTTCCAGCTATAACTGGCAATGGAAAATTAATGGGAAATATCTCCTTGCTCTTGTTTCAACTTCTACTGTGAAAAATTAAAGTGGAGTGGGGCAGCCTTGTAGCTGCTGTTTTTCTAAGGTGTGAGGGGTAAGGGTAATTTATTTATCTACAAACACTGTCATTTCTGAAGTATTTTACATCAGAAATTATGACCAAATTTTTCTAGCAGCTGTGAAAAGCTGCACATTTCTCAAACTAGGGCCCTGAGTCTGGGTCAAAGGAAGAATTTAAAGTCATTGTTTATATATAGCCTTCAGGAAATATTATTCCCAACAAACCTACTGGTCAAGCGTGAAGGGGAAGCTTTCCTGGGAATATGAATCAGCAAAACCACTTTTGGATGGGTTGTTAATTCAGTGCACAAAGAGAAAGTGGATAGAAATCAAGACTTGCAGAGCTACGTGCTGGGACTAGATGTGATACTGTGACTCACTCCAAAGGATCTCTAAAATTATTTTAATACCACAGTTCTGTTCCACAAGTCTGGAAAGTTGTTGGGTTTTGGCAAACATGAAAGGACAAAAGCAAAAGTATTTTCCAGGTTTTTATGGTTTTAGATGGTTGGTAGCGTTTGAAATGACTCACTGGAGGAAAAAAACTAAGCAGCGAGGAGGAGGAAACAACCATTAACCAGAAAAAGAAAACATCCAGCAATGTGCAGAGTGGAGGCCTTAGAAATTGATTCCTTCTTCCTGAAGGAATTGGTACTATATATTGTTACTCCTAAATCATTCTTGTTAAAGAAAATTTAAATTGAACTATGCATGATCTTCCAGTTTGGCTATAATGCCAACCAAAGAGCTGTATCCCTTCTTCTATGAGAACAAGAAAAAACAAAGTGTAACTTAAAGACACCTGGTCTATGCTTTCCCCCAGGCTCGACAGGTGATAAGCAGATTTCTTCAGTCCTGAGCAGTTCAAATGGAACAGGATGAGAAGGAAAAGGCCTACGGTTGTCATGCTCCCTCCAGCTGAAGTGATGGCAGACCAGATGATGTGATGCCTGTTCCATCTCCCGCGACAGAGCTACCCATTCCCAGAAACCTGGGCCAAGAAATAAGGAAGAAAAAGACCTACAGGATCAACACCAAACATTAAACTTCCATGTAAGTGTGTGGAGACATCCGAAGGGGGCTGTCACCCTGTAGGAAGCCTGCAGCAGAACAGGTTCCTGGCAGGGCCTATGGTCCGCATGGAAAGAGGAAGCCATGCCAGAGCAGGTTTGCTGGAAGAACTTGTGACCCATTGTCACTGCTGGGTCAGTCTGTTCCTGAAAGTCTGCATACCGTGGAAGGGACCCATGCTGAAGCAGTTAACGAAGAACTGCAGTTCATGGGAAGGACCCATGTTTCAGCGGTTTGTGAAAGACTATCTGCCCTGGGAGGGACCTTGTGCTGCAGCCAGGGTGGAGTGTGAGGAGTCTTCCCCCTGAGAAGGAAGGAGCTGTAGAGACAACATGTGATGAACTGATCACAACCCCCACTACCCATTTCCCTTTTCTGCTGGGGAAAGGGGGTAAAGCTTTGGCAGGCATCTGGTGTCCAGCCAAAGTCAGCCCATCAGACCACTTCATCCATTCCATGACTCAGTAAATTGTTTGGCAGTATCATGCAGCAAATCTTTTCCCTAAAAGAGTAGTAAAATCCATTTCCTTGCTCATCTTCTATATACAAATGTATAGTCCAGTACTTGGACGAAGACCAGGCACGTAAAAAAGTTGCATACAGACCTAGTGTGCTTTCCAAGTGCAATTACATGGCAGTAAGTACACAGGGTAAACTATCCTCACCTGACAAAAGAAACATTTGAATCCAAATTTTGGCTCCCAACTTTGGCTCTAAATTTCAGATAACCTGGGTGCTAGCAATTGAATTATGGCAAGTTGTTCACAGAACAAAGGGGCTTTTTTTTCCATGCTGTGTAGTCTTCCACAACAGCCTAAGCAAGCTCCTCATAGAAATTAGACAAAGACCCACTTAGCTGAATCAGAGTCTTATACATTCAGAAAAGTGCCACAAGCCAGAAGCTGAAGGCTGTGCTGAAGGAGGAAGAATGAGAGTGTTTTCTCTATTTTCTTCCATCTTTGTGAAATCCCAGGCTTGAAGGAACTCTCAAACTAAATAAAAATAGTACTAGCTAAGTATTTCAGCTGATAAGCAGGGAAAATCAGTGTTGAATCCGTCCCTGTGTTTTTCCATTACTTCTTTGGTACATTTACCTCACTAAGCAGAATATTTAACTCATATTTGTTTTGTTTGGGGATATCTACAACTTACAAAATTAGGTTCATAAAACAGAATCTATCACATTAGTTGAAGATAAGCATTAGGCACATACTCATGGAAACAAGAATAAGAATGTCTATACTTGGAAAAAAGTCCCATTAAAACTGGGTAGTCAAAAATCACCATCCAGTGTTGTCAGAGCTAACATGCCAAGTTCCCAAAATTTTGCTTTTCGTATTTATATAGTCTTATGAAAACACTTAATACAAATCTTAGGCAGCAAAGAGAATTTCTGCTTTCATCTGAACTTATAGTTGCGCCTTCAAACACAGTGTGCTCCTGCGTTCTGTTAGAGGGCAGGCACTAGGTAGGTTACCATTGTATTTCAGTAAGTAGATTCCCTTGTAATTGCTAAGACCAAGGACAACTACCTGGGAAAATCTTATAAAGGCATTGGGAATAAGAATAGGAAAAGAAGTTAAAAAATGCTTCTAAATATTTTTTGCACAAATTAAGGAAATTTCAACTATGTAGCAGGCTAGACTTGACTAACTCAGAAAGATATAGTTGCAAATTTTCTATATAAAAAGAATGGTCATTACACAAACATAAATATCTGCAAAAAAAAAAAAAAACAAAACCCAACCACCAGATTTGGTTTCAATTAAATCTTTTTCTTCAATTCCCCTTTCCAAAAGGAGAAAAATTGCATATTTGAAAGATATCCTTTTTCTGGAAAAAAGTCCTCTTGTTAACATGAGTATGATTTCCCACAAAAAATGTCTTTGAAAAAGGAAATAAATAAAAATTAAAAAAAAACCAAAAACAAACAAAAGAAAACCAAAGAAGGGGTTTGTTTTAGTCCATCTCTCATTTGAAGGAAAGGGATGGGTAAGTTCCAGCATATATACTCTTTTTTATAATACACGTGATTTTACAGCACTAGTTTTGTGCCGAGGTATACTGCAACTATAAAAAGGGATTCAGGAGCCCTGGTTAGGTCTTCTGAAGTAGATTGACACCACATTCGTTTCATCCCTGTTAAAAGAACCTGGAGTGCACCCTCATGGCATCTATCAGCAAGGCTGTCTGGGAAAGCATCAGTCTTCAGAGAAACACAGGGAATTTTTTTATTCTGTTCCACCCATCGGAAAGTGCCAGCTTGACTAAACTGAGAGACTGAAAGGTGGTGGCAGTTTCAATGGGTAAAGCAGCTCTGATGGCATTCAGATGGCAATTTTTGATCAGAGTGAAGGAAAGATTCCAGATTCCTGGTTCCAGAAGAACCAACAGCCTGGTGATTAGCACGCATGAACTCACCCTACCACATGCAAACCAAGCATCAGACCACAGCACCATTTTGCTTTTGACTAGGGACCCTTATGAAGGAACTTTGAAGGACTTTAAAACCTTTTTAAGACTGTTACGATCCCTTCCAGAGGGTTTGCTTTGACTTAAGCCTTTTCTTCTCATTTAATGTCTCTGAACACTGTTAGCAAACACTCTAAACCACTTTAACGTTCATGTGCATTGTCTTTGCTTCATCAGGTGTCTTCCCCACGAGCCCTGGCTTCTGTTGCCTAACACTTCCAAACTGAACATGGGGAGACAGCGTTGTGTTCCCGTATGCTGGAAATAAACCCTTGCTAGTTTTACTACCAGCTGAATATTAGTTTAAACTAACATACAAGTAGAAGTGTTGCTTGTTTATTTTAAAGCAAACTGAGTTTTCACAGCTAAAATCATGATGCTTCATGCAGTGGGAGACACTTCATTGAATCATTAGTAGTGCAAAGAACATAATAGGAAGAGGTGATAGAGCAGTGCAACTGATTCAACCTGTACCACTCATTTGTGTTTCTGGAACTGTATTTTTCCATGACCTTGAAGCAAAAGTTGGGTTCTCCTCTATGCATTTCAGCTTAGCCTACTTCATGCATTGCCATTAAGTCCAGCTCCATTCTCAGACTTAACATTCCCAGCAGAGAACCAGAAAAATCTAACAGCTTTTCCACTTCTTCATTTATTTCTAAAGTGTTCTAAAATAAATCTATTACTTCAGAAGAGAGAATATGGTTTTTAATCTGCTTATATTTATATACACACACTCATCTCTCTATATATATCTGCCAGTAAGGATATCTTCACCCGATATTTTTCAACACCCATTCTGCTCCTCCCTCATTACTATGTAAGAAAGTCTTTCCAAAAGACCCAGAAGGGCTCCAATCACATGCTCTAAGACTGTGCCTTGAAACACTGGGATGGATCATAAACAAAGATAAGGAGCTTTCACATCACAGAAAACAGATAAAGTATAAGACCAACATTTGCTCAGCCAGCGAAGTTCCTTCCCACATACTCAACTAAAACCTATGTGCAATGTAATGCTTGCCTATTGTAGTTCAAAGATCACCACCCACCCCATTTCACTCACAAAACCTTATGGTTTAGGTGTCTTTAGTTTTGAAACAATCCAAACTTCTGTTTGTTCGGTGTAGGACTCATCCCATAGATGACAAACATGATCAGCTCTAGCTTTGCCTTTCCTATGAGATGCTTTTGTGGCCCATTTTGGAAAGTGTCTGGGAAGGGATACTTTACAGCTTGCCATGGTGGTGCTGGTGTTCTACCAGGCTCAGAAATATGTTACTTTTAGAAAGGTTTTTTTCCTGAGGTCTTCCTGATCTGACCAAGATGGCTCCACAAAATATATTATCCACTTCCTCTTTACAACAGCCTTGAAATAACAGATAAAATGCTATTATATCCCATTCCCACTTCTGTCTCTGAGCTAAATAGCTCCTTTTTCAGTATCTGTCATTCCTTCCTTTCAGGCTGTATTTTCTCTAGGCCCCTAACCCTTTGTTTTGCTGCATCCTGGACTTTGTCTTTCAGCCAGTCTTCTCAAAGTTGTGGCTATGACCTCTGCAGGTCATTCTTTCTGAACCACTCTCCCAGAGGAAATTTCACGTTGTATTTAACAGTTTGCTCTCAAATATGCTAGACAAAGTTATGAATTTTCCCACTTTAAGAAGATCTCTTAATTTTTCCAGGGCTTCCTAAAAAACCAAGAGTTAGACATTATCCACTTCTCTGTGTTCTTCCTGGAGAAAAAAAAATTTGAAAAGGTACCATGGGGGATAAAATGAATTTTCACAGATCTCACACCATCCAGGCACACAGAATCACACAGATTCTGTGTGCCTGGATGGTGTGAGATTCTGGAAGATTCTGGAAGAAAGAATTTCAATCCATAATGGAAAATCTTTCACATTGGTCTGAACACCACCACTGCACATGGGGATAAGAGTGTGCTTTTACCAGCTACTTCACAAACACAAGGTAGGTTTCTCAAGAATGTTCAGATCTCTTCCTGATCTGAACCACTTACAAAAGAAAAGTTGAAATGCAGGAGAGACTCTGCCTTCTTGTTGTCATCCATTTAAAAAATAACCAGAAATACATAAAGCAATTGAATATGGCAGGGAGCAGGAGCTGTCATCTCTCCAGATGCAAAATTTTAATTTTGCAATTAGTCTCCTTCAGTCAACTGCTCTTTTCATTTTACAGTTTTCTATCTACATGCATTCAGTCCCCTACAAAATCCTTGCTACACTGACAGTGCTTCTTAACCAAGCACAAATCCAGAAGAACTTCTTTTTTCTGTCTATAAAAACTGGAATCTCCCTGCAGTCACTGGGGCTTTGGAAATAGGTAGTTTTATAAATTACCCACTTTCATCAGAAGTTTCCTTCTATATCCATGACATCTATATCCATGACATCCATGTCAACATTACTGGTGAGACAAAACTCAACTCTGCAGTCGGTACTGTCTTCTGTTATTTACCCAGATGAAATATAAAGGGCATACCAACAGCCAAATCACAGCGCTCAGGAACCACGCACGCTCTGTGGCCTCGCTGCCTCTGCGTGCTGCTGTTCCGCTAGGGCTGGGGAAGCTCCCGACGTGTAGGAGATTGGGAGTGTCACAAGAAGATCTGACCATTCTCAACAGGTATCTGGTTGATGTACAAGTGCAAAGCAAAAAGCATTGTTTGAAGATGCTTGCAGAAAGCTCAAATTGATTACAGAGCAGGTCATGATTTCAAACGAGGAAATCAGCTCCTAAACAATGGTTATGTCTAGAAGCTTCATTACTTGCACAGAAAGTAATGGCAGACATAAAGTACTGGGAAACAGAAAAAGAGACTGGAAGTGAAGTTACAAGCAAGTTCCTTCTTCCTGTGGGGAATTTTTTCTGTACTTTTGATCTTTCCTGTGCCTTTTCTAGTTCTACTTAGTTCTGGGGATGCAGAGACCAGAACCACAAATAGTACTGGTACATTATGAAACTGCACAGTGAAATAATTCTCTTTTTCTTTTTTTCTCTTTGATTACTGTAAATACTGAACAGATGTTAAAGAGAACTGACTGTTAGGACTATCAAACTTCTTTCTTACCTTGTCCAGCTTCTTAAAAGGACAGGTACAATCCCTTCATCCAACACAATCATTTCTGTGTCATTGTCCTCTACTGTTTCTTAGCTGTTCTTTATTCTATCCTCTTGCCCACTTGACATATTTTGCCTTTTCTTTTTTTTCTTATCCAATTAGCACCTTTTTTGTACTATAAGGCAGTTATGAAGATCAGATATCCACTCAGCCTCCTCTCTCACATTCCTTTGTTAAAACTTTTTAATGGCTGTAGTATCTTCACATTATAGGACTTGCATCAGGTCACAGGAGAAAATATATAAAGAACTCTCCTTCCATGACCTTCCTCCAGGACACCTCTGACGGAGCTCCTAGATCTTCATGGCATCATGCCTAGAGGCATTGGCTGCCTGAAGACCCCTTACCATATGGAGTCTAATTCTCTGTGACTTAAGGAAGCATTTTCTATTTCTCATATGATATTTTTGATAGCCCCGAGGTTGTTTGGAAAGCTGCTTCAAGGTTTCTCCCATAAGTGGCAGTTTCTGGAGCTCTAAGAGGTTCTTGAGACTTCAGTGATTCCAGGCACAGTGCCATAGGAAAACACCACATGGCACTTAGGGTGTCAGAGCACTGGAACAGGGTGCCCAGAGAGATTGTGGAGTCTCCTTCTCTGGAGATACTCAAGACCCGTCTGGACACCTACCTGTGCGACCTGCTCTAGGGAACATGCTCTGGCAGGGGGGTTGGACTTAATGATCTCTCAAGATCCCTTCCAACCCCTACAATTCTGTATGTGAATTCTGTGTGTGAAAGGGGACCTGACGCAGATGCACATTAAACCACAAAATACATTTTCGGCAAAACTAATCCCATCTGGATTATATCTCCTCACAGATATTTCCATATCTAATCTTGAAAAATTACTTACTCCATTTTGGAGGAAGAGGAGAATGGTGAGGCAAAGGCAATAATACCTTAACATCAGGTTCTGGCTCCTCAACAGATGTCTTTAGCCATATCATCTTAATTCTCCTTTACATAGTAGTTTCATTGCATATTCTGTTTTACAAGCTGGTTTCTCTGCAATAGTTAATCACTTGCAATTCCCCATCACAAAGGAAATAACTGCTCACAGAACACCTTTTTTGCATCCCGAATATGGCTCAGGCCATGCACATCCTACATGTGGCAGACAAAGGCTTTGCAATCCACTGCCTGGTAGTTACATGCTTTGAACTGACTCCCTGTCTATAAATCCAGTCTTTCTCTTCATCAGATAGTTTCAAAATATATGCACTACTGGCCTCTACAGAGCTTACTTTGTTCTAAGGATGTAAACACTGTGATGACACCACCCACAGTCAACTGAAAATGGTTGGATTTGCCAAATTCCCGCAGCATCTCACGACTTCTGGAAAATATAGGAATCCTGCTAGCTCAGAATAACTTAGCACTATCACTGTCTTGCCATTCTGTGCATATCCAAATCCATAGAGTTGTTTGCAGGGCTGCAACCACTTGTTCCAAAGCAAAGAGAGATACCTCAATAAACTGTTAATACTTACAGATCTCACAGAGTCTGTATTCAAAAGAGTTACATATTTCCTGACTACCAGTGAAAAACTGAAGCTGGACTGCAAACAAATATCCAAACCAGTTCTGTAATACTATATAAGAACAAAACCACATTTCCTGGTGTTTGACTTTCTTTCTATCAGAACTTGTCTGAACTAAATTAAGAGTTCACAAAAAGCAAGTTGGAAACTCACAACTGAGATGTGTTTAATAGCTAAGAAATATTTTTGCTTCAGGTCAAAGTACACCCAGTTTATGAGGTGACGAAGAAATGAACAAATCCATCCCCTGTAGCTTCACTAATCAAATCCCAACTTCTCTAATCAAATCCCAACTTCTCTAGCAAACATTCAGACTCAGAGAAACAATTTTCTAAGGTGTCACATGCAGCAATGCATTTTTTAATATATGTATATGTATCATATGTATTATATATTATATATATTCAAAGCAATTGCAAAAAGAAGGAATTAAACTGCTCTGCCTACCAACCACAGTAGCACTAAACCCATGCAGTTCATCTTACAAAAACCATTACATTTTTAAATAGAACGTGGGATTTTAAGAGAGTAAATTCCATGTTTTAATTCTTCATCTAATTTTTTCAGAGACTGAGAAACAATGCGTTCAAGCTTTCAGCTTTAGCTCAATGTCTAGCAGCCTATTTAAATTCAACCTACAGTTTCCCTGCCGTCCCCAGAATCCCAGAACCACCATCCCGATCAAGGCACTGTGGTGGCACTACACAGGCAATTCCCAAACTGAGAAGATACCCGACACACATATCGGTTCAAAAGCTTCACAGCTTCCACATCTGCGGCCCAGATGGGATGCGTCTGACGACGATGGCAGCACGGAGTGACCCCTGACACCTCTGCAGCAGAACCACCTGTAGAGCTGCCACCAGGCAGGTGGCCGCGGGCGGCTGGCCAGTGCGATAGGACCCAGGGCCACCCCAGCACCTCAGGGCTCCCCTCTCTCCTCCGCTCCCGTTATGTATCCCCGGTAAGTGCTCTGGCGGGCAGGTCCCTTTCACTTGGCATCTGGACATCCCATCCCTCCAGGAAGCCAATTAGCGAAGCCTCGAGCTGAGCAGCCGTTCATTCGCAGCTTGGAAGAGGAGGAAGAAGAAGGAGGAGGGAGGAAGGAGGAGGAGGAAGGTGGTACTCGCACTAGAGCTCCTCGCAATCACCTGAACCCAACGCGATTCCCCGCCCGGCGACCCCCACCGCGGCACCCCCCACCGCCCCGACCGTGCCTGCCGCGGTCCCGGCAGCTGCGGCGGGACCCGCGCCCCCGCCGCCCCAGCCCCGCCGTTCCCGGGTCCCCTCTGCCCGCCCCTTCCCGCAGCCTCAGACCTCCGCAAGGTAGAGCCTGGCTGCCGCCAAGGCGGGCGGCGCGCAACGTCCTCCGGCTGCCGCGGGAGGGGGAGCAATCAGCGTCCCGAGCCGGAGCTGAGCGACTGCAGCCGCTTGAGGCTTATCCCAAACTGCCGGGATGTTTTGCCCCCGGGATCCACATGATGTGACACAGGCAGCTTAGAGCTGTAGATGTTTCTGGATCACCGGGGAAAAAATAAAATATCTCGACCCTCTGGACTCCCCAGCACTGCGATAAAAAAATAAACAAACAAAACCACCACCCACAGACCAAACCCCTTCATCTTCTCCGTGTAAACCGGTGTGCACCGAGTACTTCTTCAGAGTTCACAGGATACAAGCCTTTTGCTACACAGTTAATTTCTGTTGTCACCAGAGCCTTTCCAGATTACCCTCTCCACAGCTAAAAAACCTTCAGTGCTTGCTCCTGTCACAGAGAGCCATGTAGCTTTTTCCTCCACCTCTGCAGCCGCAGCACTCACTCCTTTTGTCTCCATATTAAACTTCAGCAGGCAGAAGATGGCATTTGGCTGCTGGGGAAGTATTTCAATAGCCGCTCCTCATCCCTTCATGAAACAAAGGATGGAAACCTCCATACGGCAATAATCCATCCTTGCTGCCCTAACGAGTTTATGTGTGGCTACTGAACGCTGGTCTGGGCAGCATGAAGAGGAGGACTCAAAGCAGTCACATAGCATCTAATCACTGTTTGCTGTTTATTAATCATGTTTGCACAGTTTTACCCCTTGAAATGCAATTTACAGGGCCATACAAATAATCCTAACATGGTTTGAGTAATTTCCTTGAAAGTAAAGTATCTAACATTAGCCTCTATAAACAAGTCTTTTTTACTGTAATTTTTACAGTAAAAGTTTTACAAGTCTTTTCCTTTACAAGTCTTTTTACTAGTCTTTTACTGTAAAAGTTTACTTTTAGTAAAAAGTAAACTTTACTTTTAGTAAAAAGTAAACTTTTAGTTCTGGAGAGCAACCTAGAAAAAAAGAAGCTAGATACTGTTTTTTAAAGTCCTTTGGGAGATGAAGGAGACTATAACTGTTTAGTAAGTTTTAACCAGTTAGCAAACCATGGCTATTTAAATATCAGACATCATGTACAAGCCAGTGTATTGTTGTTAGAGTTGTGAAACATATATTACAGGCTTTGTAATAGAACTATCACATTACATCCACTTTGCAGACTGTGAATTTATCATGGACCCAGCGTTGTTAACTACCCAAGAGTTGCATGTCTGGCAGCTTCATTAAATTGAATGTAACTTTAGCCACATACTTATCAGTCCAATTATATTTATCAATTTGACTTTCCCTTTTTTTTAATTAAGATTTGTTAGCTTATCCTGTGGGAGGATATCCACACACAAAGCCTTTGTTTATCTCTCTTAGGTGCTTCACTTTGGGCTTTTAAAATCCATGAGGATGAATATCCTTTCATTCACTGATATTGTATACTCCATTTTGGAGGCTACAGAATAAGAACACACTCTGTCATTTTAAAAATGTGGCAGTTGAAAGACTTGCGGGTTCTGTAGCCTCTAGATTTCTAACTTGTTACATTCCAAGTGGAGGTTTTTGTGCTTTAAGATCTTGGAGGATTTAGGACAGCACCTTCCTAGAGGACACCTCTGGTAAAATGGGAATTAAACTCAGGTCCCGTCCTAGCATTTTATCCATGTGTTCTCCTGTTTTCTCCAAGGCAGCTGTTCTCACCAGCTCTAGCTCCTCTTCTAAGGAACCAAGCCCATCCCTAAACTGTAGCTCTGTAACTGCAGCCCATGCAGGGCAAGAGGCTGAGGCTGCTCCACTCTTATGCCATGTGGATGCTTTTGGAGAGCTGAGCAAGCTTCTATGCACATGGAGCTGGGGTGGCACCAAGAGCTGTTGCTGCTGCAGCCACTGATGGCAGTGGGCGAGAAAACGAGAGTTGGGGGATGTCTGCTCTGCACCTGGCAAGGACCAGCCTGAAGGCAGAAGTTACCAAGAGCTGCAGTCAGCTGAGGGTAAAGTATTCTGTACTGTGGCTTGGAGATCAGTCTTTCTATGTAATCGACTCGGTTTTAATCTGCTGACTCCTTTCCTCCACCCACAGTATAAGGGCACTGGTACGTGCAATGTGCTACAAGTGCCGGTAGAGTGCACATCGTAACTCAACCCAGGCATGAGACAGCTGGCTTGTCAGTGGCCTGTGAGTCCACAGAGTCATCAGGCAGTTGTGTTTTCCTTAGGTCTTCCATTTGGGGTAAGTATCTGCAGTGCTTGGAACAAGCTGTCTAGAGCCTTTATATGATCTGCCAGGTCATCTGATCTTCACTGGACAGTAACCAGCACTAAGAAGTCTTGGCTAGTGTACAATATTCAAATCCTCACATTAAATCTCCTCCAGATCTTCAATAACTTTAGAAATAGTTATTTGAAAGTTCTTTGTCCTCATTCTAGGAAAATCAGTAAGGCTGGAGAGCACTTTTCTGCATAAGAGAAAACAGAAAAAAAGTGTGATGTGCTCCAGAGATTCAGGCCATGAACCCACATGAGATCTCTTCAGAATAGCCCATCACAAGATGACTACTACCTCATATCCTGGTGGACAGGAGCTGGGTGTGTTTGATGAATTGAAGAACAAGGTTTTATTTCTTCTTGGTCCTTAAGTAGTGTGGGATTGAAAACACAGCAGGTAGATCTGGCAGGAGCTGATGCAAAGGACTAACCCTGTTTTCCAGTTAGACATGGATGTTCTTAATTCCTTGTAAAACAAATGACATTTTACCCTATGTTTGTCGATAATTACTTATGTAACTGACTTTCCCACTGGCATCACTGGAGATTCCACTTTCTTATACACTTCCACTTCACTCATGCAGTGTTAATAGGATCAAAGTCTCCTACCCATGTGTTCTGCAGTATTCAAGAATTGAACGCTATACGTCATGCAAGATTTTTACAGTTGAGAGCCTTGTGTGATATCTCTCATTTGACACATTTACAGATTTCAAATGTAAAATTGAGATAAAAACACACCCCAAAAAAATCAAAAAACTACAACAAAAAAAAAAAAAACCACCACAGAAACAGAAAGAATGTAACATACTCACATTGTTTCCACTGTTAAAACATGCTGATGTAAACATTTTATTCTCATCATCCACCTCTGTTGCATGCCTTGATGTTCCATAAGGATATTGCTGGGACAATCTTGATCACTCACCTGAATGACTTTGACAGATACAGCTGAGGATCTGTCTCTGCCAAAGGAAGCACATGAAGAGACATCTGGCATCTGAAGTGATGATTTTAAGTGAATTAAATAGACTATAATACATAAAAAACCATTTCTCAATATAAAACAAAAATATACTCTTCCCTCGGAGTCAAATCAGTGATCCTAAAGTCAGGGATCTGAATTATCACTTCTAGACTCTCCTCTTTTGCTCCAGTCATACACATCAAATGAAAGATAGCAACATCAGGCAAGGATTGGCATGTTTCCACTGAGAATGTAATGATGATGATGGTAATAATATACATCTAAATATTCTAACAACTGCTTGGATTAATATTTTGAATTAGAGGGCCAATTAAATGTAATGAGATGCAAGCATGCAAAATCCTATTTTGTCATAGAGAAATAGCATTTCTTGAGCAGAAAAGGTTCAGGAGAAGCACTTTTCCAGACTACCTGCCAAACTCTGTCCATAAATTTCTGGTATAAAAACAACAGTTTCCAGACTATTCTGTCAGTAAAAAATAAGTATTTCTATGATTTTTTTCCCCTGTATTACATGGGTAAAATTAAGGTGTTCTCTTGATCCCAAACATTAGGTTCCATGCCTTTCTAAACCTTTCTTTAGCAAGGCTCAAATAGCTTAAGTAAGAGCCTGAATACACACATTTCCCAGGATGAAGAATCACAGTTTTCTTAAACACAGTAAAACACAGTAAACTTACTGGTTTGGAAAACTCTATGACATCAAACTTCAGGTACAACCCTTTTTTAGGATACACATCTGGGGTTGCAGAAATAAATACAATTACACAATGGCAATAGCAATGTTGAATATTTAAATATTCAGTGCTCTTTATTAGGCTCTTAATGTCATTCTTCAACTAACATTTTTATTGGACTTGCATGTGAACATAAAGTGAAATGAGACCTACTGCTTCCTTGGACATCAAGAGTTCTATATGTCTATAAGCATGTTCTCCACAAGAACACATGAAGAAGGTAAATATCATCGTCACAGGCAGTCATTCAAAGTGTGTTAATTCTAAGCTCAACATTTACTGATATAGAAAGATGTTATTGTTTAGAGACTGCAATAGTTCAAATTGTTCAAAGATGACAATTGTTCAAAGTGGAAAGAAAAGGCCTACAGATACATACTCATCCACTCTGAAAAATAAATGTCCTTCCCAGTGGGAAAAAATGCCCTTCATATCACAGAAGAAGGTTGTACATCACAAAACATTCTGCACAGAACCACTTGGTTTGCATTATTTTTTGTTGACTGTAATAATGTGAAAAGCTGCTGAAACATGCAGGTGAGAAACTGAGAATTTTGAGGTACTACAGATTAAATTTAGAAATCTTTTAGACTACAGATTAAATTTAGAAATTTAATCTGTAGTCTAAAAGTCTAAATTTAGTCTGAAAGTCTAAATTTAGACTTTCAAAGCACTGAGCATCTAAAGATGAATAGAGCAGCCCAGTAGATTACCAAAAAAACTAACCAACCAACCAAAAAACCTTCCCCCAAAAAAACACAACTGAAAAGTAAAAGCACTAGTTACACATTTGAAGAAATGGAATTAATGTGTCTACAGAAGGTATTTTAAAAAACTCTTCTTGTCTATTGGTATGTATCAGTATAACTTGGGAATATGACCACATTGAGGAATAACCATTAAACAGCATAATCTATAAAGTTGTTAGAGAAAAACTGGATTGTGACCTCAAAAGAATTTTCTGCAGTTGCTCAAAAGTTGCATATTTTGATGATATAAAATATTGCAGTAAAATATTTTGGGGCACTTAGTCAAAATTTACCCTGTTTTGTTGCTGGACAAATCTGCCAATTAGAAGTGAAATATTTGTGCAAGGTAGCACTGGTATCATAAAATGCATCAGTTTTGTTATAATGCAGGCAAATAAAATACAGGAAATTAGGGACCAACAGTGATTTTTTTGATGGAAAAACCATCATGTAAGAATACAATACTGTTCATAAATCTAACTTATTCTTGATTAGGAAAATTATTTACCAAGAAGAAAACTAAAACTGCCATTAAGGCTAACCTGCAGTCACATACACAGAAAAGTATAACGTCATTGCTCAGTTTTCATGACAATTCCAACATATTTTGACATTTGTTTAAGAATCACGTGCACTCATACTTGAAATTGGATCTTAATCTAAGCAGAACTTCACCCATATTTTTCTTAAATCATTGCATCACACATCATTTTTTATCCTTAAAATCTAATTTTAAAAATCAAGATAACCTACATATCAATCAGTAAATATTATGGGCCTGAATACATCTATGAATCTAGGCCTACTATTCCTATTTAATTCAGCTATGGGCAGCCTGGCCAAATAGAGCTTATCTTCCTTAAGAGCAAAAGATTCATCTGCTTTAGTGTAAATGCTATACTAATCAGACTGCTTTAGTAATTACCAGCTACCACAAATGAATATTCCTATAAAAAACAATGAAGATTTGCCTTCCAAGATGCAAGAACACAGTGCTGGCTCATATTAAGTTTCTCACCCACTAGGACCCCCAGATCCTTCTCAGCAGGGCTGCTCAGCCTTGGAAACTACGTAATCTTGTCATTTTTGACCTGAGGAATTAGTATTCAGAGGGAATTGCCACTATACAAATACTTCTCCTTCCACAGTTTTTAGGTTTGTTTTGCCAGCTTCCGTTTGCTTTTATAGAAGACAGTCATCATGAACGGCAATTTTAAATAGTTCTGCGACTATCCACCAACTGTTGCTGGAAGCCACCTAACCCCCAGCATGATACTCATTGGAGCAGCATAAAGGGTAATACAGATTTAGTCTCCAGAACAACTAAAATCCTAAGGCTTTCTACAGTAGGACACAAGTTGAATGTATGTAAGTGGATTCACTTGTGAAAAGCTTCATCAGCATTTGCCTTGGGTTCTGCCAGAAATGGCTACCAGAGCCTTTCAGCCACCACAGCTCTTTCCGGATATTTCTACAGCAATCTGAGAGAGAGGGAGCCCAAGGCTTTTGTACTCATCTTGTTTTCCCACTCAAGTTGAGATATTATTTGTTTCTTCCATTCTGATGGCAAAGTGGGAATAGGTAATTTAAACTAGTAAATCCATATTACTTTTCAGATACAGTTTTCTACACTTTACCTAAGATGTGACCACCAATCCAATTTCTCATGTACCCTACCACTTCCTCTTAGATCCAGTATCAGGATCTTAATGTTAAAAAAAAAATAATTAACTGGGATTATGTATTTACATGGTTCCCCTCCAGACTCTTTTTAATTGTCTAGTTGTATCTTGTCTTATTTCAGGAACAAACACACTAAAATGAGAATTTCAGGACTAGTTTGAAGATGGTTATCATCACTGAGCTATATACGCTGTTCGAGAAACAAGAAAAAATTACCCTGAATTAAAAATATACTGTTTGATCTAAAACATATCACAGTATTGTGCCTTTGCAAGAGTTCACACTTAGTATAAACAGCTATAATCAAACATGGAATAAGCTCTGTTTCAGGAATCATGTTATGTAAGATTTTTAAAATACAGTAAAATGTGTTGTCTTCTAAAAAAAGAAATCTGTTTGATTTAACAATATATGTGTCCATTTTACTATTTATGCTCAGAATATTTTCTATTTTGTGCTTTGCTATAAGCTGCGCAGTCAGGAATTTTCACAGGAAAATTCTTCACTGCAACAACAAACCACTTTTCCTCAGAAATCTTTCAAATGCTATGAGTGATTTGTTTCAGACCCTCATTCCTTTAAAAACTTGTATTATGTACAGCATGAAGAAAAGCAGCATAGGCTAATGAATGATTAAAAATACTTTACTATAATGAAGTTGGTTTTAATCTCAGCCTCCTTGTGCTTTTACTAAAATATGTTGTTAGTATTCTTTTGTCCCTTAAAGCATGGACTGGAACCATTAAAAATAAAAATTATACCAAAACCGAAGAATTATAACAGAAAAAAAAAGACATTAGTGAAAGAGAAAGGACAATGCTGCAGGGAAGGGAATCACAGAAGGGTAGGGGCTGGAAGGGACCTCTGGAGATCATGTAGTCCAACCCCCTGCTAAAGCAGGATCACCTTGAACAAGTTTCACAGAATTCTGCTCAGGCATATTGCAAATAACTTCTGAGGAGACTCCACAGCCCCTCTGGGCAGCCTGTCCCAGTGCTGTCACCCTCACAGTGAAAATATTTTTTCCTCATATTCACATGGAACTTCCAGTGTTACAGTATGTGTCCATTGCCCCTCGTTCTGTCAGTGGGCACCACTGAAAAGTGTCTGTCCCAATCCTCTATCCATCCACACTTTTGATATTTCTATTGGATCTCCTCCTGGTCTTCTCCAGACTAAACAGACACAGCTTTTTCAGCCTTTCCTAATAGAAGCGATGTTCCAGTCCATCATGCTTATAACCCTCCACTGAAATCTCTCTCCCGTAGTTCTCTGTCTTTCTTGAACAGGGGAGCCCAGAACTGTACACAACATTCCAGATGTGGCCTCACCTGGGCAGACTAGAGGTTGGAAGAAAACCTCCCCAGGATACCATTGGCCTTCTTGGCCATGAGGGTATGCTGCTGGCTTGTGGGGAGCTTGTTCACCAGGATTCCCAGGTCCTTGTCCATAGAGCTGTCCATCAACCCTTAATCATACTGATGCTTGCGGTTATTCCTCCCCGGGTGCAGGACCCTACACTTGCACTTGTTGAATTTCATTTTGTTCCACTCTACCCAATTCTCTAGTCTGTCCAGGTCTCACTGAATGGCAGCGAGGCCTTGTAGTGTGCTCACCATTCCTCCACACTGATGTCTGCTTATTAGTCCAAAACCCTATGATTTTATTCACAAATCTCCCCTTGATCTTGTGCAAGCAAAAAGAGGATTTTGTCCTTGCAGCATAAAGAAATACAGACAACTTCATTTCATGGACACAGAGACTCTGCTATCCAGTGTCAAAACAGAGCAGTGTGTCTAACAGTTGCACCTGTACCCTTTGTGCATAAAAGAAGCATTTTGAAATTAAGATATTGACTTGTTTTCTCCTCAACCAGGAGCTAGTGCTCTCTGCAGTGCTGATAATCTTGGATCTATTTCTCATTTCAGTGCCTTGGTCAATGCATGCATTACACAGTCACTGTATAAGTAATGCCATGCTGGACTTGTATTATCATTCTTAAGTAGCCATACATGACTGAACACCCCTGATGAGAACAACTACCTATTTAACAAATTTTACTGTTTACAGCAGCATCTAGGATTTTTACTGAGGCAGCTGATGTGGTGCACTCATAATGGGAAGGAACACGTATACTTGCAGGTGTCCTGGTTCTGGCCAGGACAGAGCTGAAAACAGCCCAGGCAAATTCAGCCTACCTGTACTGGTTGCTTGGGAAAGACAGCTCTGTCCTGTCCAGAACCAGAACAGCAGAAACAACTATGAAGCTCCTCTTTCACAACTGCCCCATTTCCACCAATGTGGAAATTCCCACCCAAGTGAGGAAGATGGCAGCACAGTGAAGAAGGTCCCTACTAGGTACCTGCCTTTCCCTGTCATCTTAATGCATACATTCTCACTTGCCTTGTGTGGCAAAGGTTTAGCAGTGGGCAAAGTCCTCCCCCGAAAGGAGCTAAAACCCCCATTTTTAATAGGAAATTCTTGATACTTAGTGAATAGAAGCATTTTCATGGCAATCTTCATCTATGTCAAATTTCACACCTACAAAGGTATATCATAAAATGCTAAAAATACCTACCAAGTCTTTAGAAAAATTCTAGCTAGTAGCCAGCTTAATAAAATACTGAATCCAGCTATAGCATTGCCTGGGGCAGAAGAAAAAAAAATTGGAGTACATTCAGCACTCACTTATGTTATCTGAACTCTGGCTTGGAGAGAAAAACAGAAAATCTTACCTGGTAAGAATGTGGTGACAAGCAACAATAAAGTATTCCCTGTCTCCTTTTAACCTTTCACAGCTCTTTTTTAAAAGTTCTGCCTAATACTCTAAAAATACATATATATCTAAATGGCATTTCAATAACTGACAGATGCATGTTTCTCTAATTTGCATTTATAAAAGAATAATTGAATTTAATAGTGTATTTAGCTGAAGATAGGTAGCTGAAGATGTCATTCACTCAGAATGCTCAGGGTTTATTTGACCTACAGATGAAAAGAACAGATTTGAAAAGCAGCCAGAAACAGAGCATGAACCTCTGAGGCAGTGACATCTCCCCTCTGTGGTCTGGCGAATAAAAGCTTAAGGACAGATTTTAAGATGAAATATGATATTGACTGTGATCCCTGAGCCCTGTCCCCTTGACTGATGCATTCAATCGGTTCTGTCACAGCAAGGAAACTTTCGGGGGAGTTTTCCCTCACAGGCCTCCCACTGCTCCTCTCCAGCAGAGCCAGAAGGGCTTTAAGCTGGCGCTGCCCTTTCCTTTCTCCAGAAGCTTCCTTCACTTGCCCATGGCACTTCGATAGAGAGGAATTTGTCTTCAATNTTTTTTAAACCCTTCTGTTATGGCTGCAAAGCTTTTGGTACACTCTGGTCATGTTTTCAAGTGTTTCCCAGACATAAGTGCCTATTACCAAAAGCTGAGGGTCTCAGAGTCTCATCTGGGTCCAAGAGCTCAGGCTTTGGCTCGCAACAGCAATTGTCACCCTGGGTGTCAGCTACAAGAAGGGGAGCCTGTGTCCCAGGCACATTCTTATCTCTTCCCCTGGCAGCAGCATCTGCAGGGGCAGGGAGAAATCTGGTCATGTCGCCTGACAGGTTCCTCACCAGTATAAGAAGAAAGAAATATTTTGCCTATAAATTTCAAGGAGTATTTATTTTCTTGGTGAGAAGTGGACATTACTTTCTCTACAACCTCCTCAACATACAGAAATACATCCTTCATCCTACAGCTTCAAAGTACCGATGGATTGAGGCACTTGCTTAAAGACTATCTCTAAGATACTTCCTCCAGTAAGTAAAAGCAGATTTTTCATCATCCTGGAGAGAACATCATAGGGACCTACGCCACAATTGTCAGGAGGAAAACACCACATCAATTCTAAGCCAAAAAAAGAGAAAACCCAAAGGAATAAAATTTGCAAGCATCAGCCAAATTGATTTATACACTGCTACAGTTTACAAGAACATTTTTTAAACCATGTTTCACTTTTTTTCAGCTACCACTAAAGCAATTAGCAGAACTCATTAGCCAACTGACATTTTACAAATTAATGTTTTACTCCTGTAAACTGATAGAAATGCATAGTAAATAAATCTCGATTTAAATAGGATCAGAAAATCACTCGGTCCTGGAATATGCCTAATCAGCATTCACAGTTTTAAAAACGGGCATGTTGAGAAAATTACCAGCTTCTATTCCAGTCTAGTTTTTACTCCATAGGAGCAATATTGTCTTGGAATTATTCAATGTTAATTCTGAAAAGACAGCAAACATTAAGATTTCAAGTGACTGAAATAATAGCAATGTGCATACAAAGGAAGGCTGAAGTTCCCTCAATGAATTCCTATTACTGCAAACACCATTATATTTTGATAATCTCAGAAATAATACCTTATCTCACTGGAATAAGAGTAGAATAAGTTAAAACATCCAGTATTCTCTGCTATATCTGTTACAACTCAGAGGCCTGACTTTCAACACCTGTGTAGATGATACTTCAGTGTGGACAGTTCTGTATCGCAGTAGATACTGAATTAGAAGACGACGAGCTTTAAAAGTAAATCTTATGAGTAAAGGTGAAAACGTGGTTTTATACTTTGTATCTGTCTTTGGTAACAAAGTTGAGGAGAACCTTTGTCCCCATTAATCTGAGCGTATCCATGATAATACCAGATATGACTCCATTCTGCTCCTAGTGGTCTCGTTGGAGGTGTGGCTGCTCTCAGTAATGCAGCTGTACTTGCATTTTACAACTGAATAATAGAAATGTTGATTTTGTGGTTTAGCTAATGGAGGGAAAAGTTCCTTTTCATCATTAAGCAAGATTTGGTACACCACTGAGCTTTTCACATTGTGTAGCTATTGTGACCTCAGGTTTAAATGATGAAAGCCATCCAAAAAAATTTTTTTTTATTTTCATCATACTACTTGCACCCTGGCTTCCTCCTTGAGGCATAGGTATTTTCCACTCAGGCTAGCACTCTGTCAGTGTTTCTGACAACCTAAACCAATTGATTTAATTTACCTTTTTACCTTGACAGATATTCTGTACATAAACAGCTGTGTTACACACGGATAGAGTATCTACTTGGTAACAGCCCCAAATACAATCTACACAGTGGAAACCCATACAAACCGTGAGCATTGAGTACTATTTCTGCTGAACAGGAGCTTGGTCAACATATCCAAACACTGAATGTGAAAGTTCTTCTGTTTTCTACCAGCACCTTGTGTGTTCCTTCTGGAGCAGCGCTCACTGTAAGGAACTGCTGAAGAGAAGCTGCTCTGAACCACTGTACTACGCTGCTGACCTCTGCAAAACCTTGTTTCAAAAGTGAAATCAAAGCATAGTTGAGTTTACATTTCAAGAAACTGGTCCACTTCCTAATACAAGGAAATTTTCCCAAACATCAAGAAATCGCAGTCCTAGATTTAGCTTAGGGATATTCCCTGCCCTGAACAAAGGCACACCATGCCAAAAGGAATCCCAGGCTATTCAGAAAAGAAAGTTAGGGATGAGGTTTTTAAAAGCACATTAACCAAGAACACATAATCCACATTCTGGAAATGTCAGTGTTTCAAGGCACAGGTCACTAGACAACTTGTATCAAAGCCAAACATAATCATAGTCAAAACCAAAAGTGAATCAGTGTTCATTTCCTTTGTTTACTACATGTCTTGAACCCTTTGAGTCAGCAATAGTTACCCATGACGTGAAGGATAATAATGAATGTTATTTGGCTTTCTGTGTAAGGACTCAGTGGGAGACAAAGAGATCTCCAACTCTCCTGTTGATAAATTTCTAATTATAGAAAGGAGCTCTCCCTGTGTTATCTCTCCTCTGACGTTTTGAATGATGTGGAAATGATGTCCGGAGCTGCTGAAGCTGTCCCAGTAGAGGCAAGGCTGCTGCAGCTCCGTGATCAACCCGTGGTGAGGTTGAGCACGTTTTCCCACAAGCACAGACACGGACAATGCATATGTTATGCATGATACGGGGCCAGCCACGCGGATCAAACCAGGAAGAAAACAGCCGCAACACGAACACAAATGGCTAGTCAGCATGAAGGTCTGCCAGTGGGAGGTACAGACAGCATGGGTCCTTCCAGCAGCTGGCCTCACTGGATCCCAGGTTTCTGAAGCTGCTGACACGTGAACAACACGAGCCCCGAGGGCCACAGCCCTGCTCCACTTGTAGATGCAGCCCCCCCCAGAACCCCTGCAGCAGGTACCTTTAGACACTTGTTTTACCCAGTAACTGACCCTAGGACTCTTACCCTTCTCTCAGCTACAGGGATCCACGCAGGTGAGCAGTGAGCACCCACAGCCCTACTCCAGATGCTTGTACACAGGAGCCCTCCTGCTCACACCAACACACAGACTCTGTGAATCCCTCCATTAAGTGGCCACAGACACTCAGCAGTCAGCCCTTAGTTCTAATCATCAACTGCTTCACATACAGACACACGTGGGTGCGTCTGGAAGTGCAGACCCCATGGTCTCCACAGTAGCAAGACCCCCTATTCCCTCCAGTAGCCAACTCCTCTAGTTATGTCATACACAGAGGATGACTGAGAGACTTCTAGAGGACTACCTGTAGAGATCCAACAGTCTTGGACCTCCTAGCACCTAGAGTGTCCGTCTCTGAGAAAAAAAAAAAGTGGTGTCCACTGAGGAGACAGGACATGTAGAAGCAGAAGGCACTAGATGGCAGCAGTGCTCAACTCGTTTAATTTAGATATAAAAGTTGAGCCATCACCTGTATTCAACAATGCAATTTCTGTGCGTGTCCCATGGCACGAGAGATGGGAATTCAATACCAAAGACAATACAGATAAATCTCACAAATCTGTTGATAAAATGCTCGGTGAATACAGTAGGCTACAGCAAATGAAGCAATCTTTCAACTTCCCATTGCCATGAAAAAGACACGAGGAGCAGCAATGTGACAGAACCACTGAGTACATTGCTCAGTATCAGAGACAGAGTATTGCACAGCCAACACCAGGTGTACCTGGCAAGGCTGCCTCTCAGGTGAGGGCGAGCAGACTAACATCCATCCAGCCTCACCAGGGAAAGGCCAAGTGCCACCCCTGGCAGGTCCCCACCAGGGACATGGTGCCTCAGCCCTGGTGGCCAAGCTGTGTCTGTGGCTCTGCTCAAGGGGCTACAAGTGCAGCTCAAGTTGCAGTCACACAACTGGCATACTCGATATGTTTTTGGCCATGACATGAAGTCAGCAAGAGACACCCATGTGAGCTACTGTACCACTAACCCCATGTCCTGCACCACCCCTTTGAAGGGAACAGCCCCAGTGATGGCAAAGTTTTGTACATGTGGAAGGACATTTTCTTTAGCCTGGATGCTTTCAAGAGCAGCCTCTCTCCACTCTCCGTCCCAGAAGAGCTAGAGGCCAAGGAAGTAAAGGAGGCTGTGGAGTCTCCTCTGGAGGTATTTGAAACCTGGCTGGGAATATTCCTGTGCAATCTGCCTGAGGTGATCCTGCTTTAGCAGGGGAGTTGGACTACATGATCTCCGGAGGTCCCTTCCAACACCTACTGCTCTGGGATCCTGTGAAAACAGCCATACCTCCAGCCATAGCTCTACCACCTTCCATCTGCTGCCCAAAGTCTTTGAAGTATCCAGAATCTTGTCTTGAGAGGTTTCATCGGCATTTATATAGCAGATATAAATGCTTTGCTTGTATCTGCCAACAATGGCTTGATCATGGAAGCAGTGATGATCATGCCCCTGGAGACCTTTCAAAGCACTACCTTCACTGACAGTGGTTTCTTAGTTGTGACTGCCAAAATTCGCAGATTGCAGTCTTGACCCAGAACAGGCACCTCTTCTATGGCAGCATCATCAGGGTCATTAGCAGGGTACACACTGCCAAGGATGAGATGCGGTTTGAAGAAAGAGGGTGACTGTCCTTAGACAGCCCTGTGATTAGCAATTTCACTCAGCTGTATGACTTCAATAAATGCAAACTCAACTTACAGTTTAGAAGTCTGGAGATCTCGGCAGTCCTGCACTTTGAGGATCATCACAGGAGACTTCTGAAACAAGATCTATTACACTGACATGCATTAAAGCCTGACTTTGAAGGACCAAACCAAGTACATGGTCCAATCCCTTGGTGATGGAGAGCAGCACTCCTGTGCTGGCTTTCCACCCATACATAATACAAGTGGGCTTCACATATGATGGAAACATCAAATACTTCTTGCATACCTTTCTGTACTCAGTATTTCTCTGAATTTGGAGATTCCATCAGGTACACTGATGCAGGGTGTGGTAAGTTGGCTACTATCACTGTGGACATCAGCAACAACCCAGTCGGTTGTATTGATGTGACTCCCCTGACCACACCTGTTGCCCTCCTACAAAGCACGTCAGAACTGTATAAAAATGTTACAGCGTGTGACAAAGGCCTCTATCAGGAGGCAACACTGAGAAATAATTTCAGTTACACAATCATCCATAACATGACTCACACTTCATTGCCAGAAAAAAATAAACATATCCAGCAAGATGATCTAGAGATTAAATATAACTTTATAGGTCTGGGGTGTCCTCTTCTGGAAAAGTTTAAGAATTCTTGTGTGCCCATTTATGACTTATGGGAAAATAATGCATTTCAGGAGCACAGACCTTTTTCTGTGCAAGATAAATGGAGCGCACACCTATGATTATCTTTTAACTGTGTGTGATGCCAACTGCATCTGTCAACCTCAGAACTGAACATCTTTGCTGGAGGAACAGGAGTGTCCAGATCCAGACACTGGATCAGAAGGAACTACAAGAGCTGTAAGGATAGGGGTGGACTGAGGGTTACTTCAATGCAGGTCAAGCAACAAGTTCTGGATGGAGTAAAAATAAGATCATTTTACCTCCATGTAACTGCACACACACATTTTTAAAGCCACTGTAACATTTTAGTTATTATGATTTATCCATAAGGTTGTCAGCTTACGTCTATCATGCTTTTCCCAGAACTGCCTACATATGGGCATCACTGTCAGTCTTTCTGTTTTTACTTTTGATTTGATCAGATACTCCCTACCTTATTTATCGCTCTAAAAAGTGAGATGCCAAGTTAACAGCATTTTGAGTGGGATTTTTTGAAGTTTCTGGGAAATCTGACTATAAAAGTTTCCTTTTATTTAGGAAAGTTTAATTACGAAAACATGATGAAGAGACTAAGAAAATATCAGAGTCCTTTTTTCTAATTGGAATTAAAAAAAAAAAAAGATTATTTTACAAAAATTTAAACTTTTTAACCTGGTTTTCGCCACTTTTTCCCTCATCTTTCATTCTAAATTTCTCATTGACTGCATGTTGTTAATCCTACACATTTCACTGTAGAGATAGTTTGTCTTTCCAGTACAAGTGCATGATTTCAGAAATATGACAGCTTTTAAATTTCATTTTAGGAAACAGCTTCGTAAGTTCAGTGGATTCAGAGGATTTCTGACTGATTAACATCAATCCAGGCTATGTAGTAAAGACAAACTAACTCAAAACTTACAGTTGGTTACAACTTCAATGGAGACCACAGCTTTTCACTCATGCTGAACTTCGGGAGAATATAACCTGTCTTAGAAACTGCAGTTTGAAAGCCCAGCAGTCTGTAGAACTTCTCAATCCATTGTACAGATGGACTTTTTATGTATTTAAAGTAATTTGATATAATTTTTTTAATAATACAGTAATAGCCAATTAAACCATCTACAATAGTGAGGAAATGGCCTCATTTGTCTACGAGTTAGCAATTACTTCGCTATAAAATTCCAGCTATTTTAGAATCCTGCAATTTGCAATATATATGATTGTTAGATATTTATTGCTAGTTAAGGCCTTCTTCCATTACATAGAACATTAGAACAATATTTATGTAGTTGAAGATATATTAAATTTTAGTTTCTGTTGTAATCTAAATTTAAACATAAGGCCAAGGTTATTTTTCCTTTTTCTGACACTACAAAGAGCTTAGTTTAAAAGTCAAGATGAAGTGACAAGTTCTAAAAACCCCACAGCTATATCAGCATCACCACTGCTCCTTTGAACTATGCACTCTATTTTCAATAGAGCGCACAGTTCAAAGGGAACACTGAAAACATTTTAACCATTTTTGAGTAGATGGGGATCAATGCTCAGGACCAGAAAAGACATGAGACATTGCTGTAACACCATAACATATTAAATCATTACAAGCAGTCTTTTTCCGAAACATATTTGAGAATTTCCTCTCTTTTAGTAACAGCCAACAGAATTTGTGATTAACAGCCTGAACAGATTCAGTGGAGCTTAAAGCCGCAGACAGATTTACAAATGTTTGGTTTTGTGAAGGGGCACTGCCTGTTGTCCCAGGGCCTTACCCTTGTGCTGCTCTGCTCAGGTTCTTCCTTTTCATTTGAGACAAAGATGGGGTTTCTTTTTATAAGACCTCACCCCTCTCCGTCCCACAGCTTCTGTGAACTTGCCCTAGTAACACCTGAGTTTTTGTACCATCCAGGCACCCATTCACTCCTACTACCTCCAGATGGCATTCTTCTCTGTCTTCTTAAGCAGCTTCTAAATACTTGAGATATGTGATAGTTGATAGAAGCAGAACACCACTAGATACTGCCCCAAGTGACGCATACTAATAAAAGGTATAAAAATTCTATAAGCAAAATGCAAATATAAGGAGTATTAGTCACTCCACTTTACATGCATAAGAACACTAAATAAGGGAGATAATTTTTGCTGCTTTACAGGAAACACAACATGCTGGCTGAATTGCTAAAGAAAGTGGAAGAATATTGTGTAAATAAACAGCTTATCTGCCATACTATGAATTTTATTTATTCATGTACGCAATGTACGCAATTCAAATATTAGCTTTTGCTCTCACACTTCCTTGATGTAAAGCACTGAAGAAGTTAGCAGCTGCATTGATATTCTCTCCATTTGTGAACTATGCTGTCAAAAAGGCAGCATGCTGTCTGTGCCACATTCACAGCCTACGGAAGACACTATAAAACCTTAATGCTGCAGGCCTGTGTTATGCAAAATAACCTCCCAATAGAGCATTTCAGCACTTTTGGGCTAGGAAGCCTAGAACCACCTGAATTCCCATAGCACAGGATGGAGCAGTGCATGCCCTCAAGTATGAAACTGATAGCAGAACTCACCTCATTTCAGACGAAACTTTGTTGGAGACCTCTCAGAAAGTCTTTTTTTAAAGCTACTAATGTACAGAATTATTTCTGCATTTCAGATGACACAAGACTACATCATTCCCAAATTCCCCACCATGTCCAAAATGAAACTGAGCCTTTTGCCTTTCAACAAAACCCCCAGCTTGGCAACTTTCATTGCTTACATTACAGAAGCAGTAAAAAAATGAAAACAAATTTAATTCTTAAAAACAGAGATCCCCTGGACCTACTCATTTTTGAGGGTCTGGGGGTTTCAACTACCTCAAAGTAAGATGCAATTTTTTATCTACCCTGAGCTCTAACATTGCTGTAACAAATTAGATGCTCCTGTGCCTTAGGGCATGTTCTGAGGATCCTTCCACAATATCCTTCTGCAAGTAGTAGTTTCAGCCTTTAGAGATACTTATCGCCTCAGTAGCTAGACCAGATTAATTTTAATTTCAGTACAACTGTTTTTCACCAGCTCTGTTGGGCCAGTGCTTGGACACGTGCAAGATTTCACTAAGGAGACAGGCTTGCCTCTACCTACCTCCACGCTAGCTCCTCTCCTAAGTAATCATGTAATAAGCTTCTGCTGACATAGCAACGATAACCAGCAACACTCCCTGAAAGGCTGATGCCAGTTTAGAAACAAAGCAGGTTAGTGGTTACCATACAGAGCCGTTCCTCAGATGCAGCACGACGGCAGTTTCCTGTGAGGGCGTGTCAAGCAAGGAGTTAGAATCACAGATGCCACTTTGTGGTACAAAGTGGCCCTCATGATACATGTGAAAAGCTTCAGTGCTTTGGAATCACCATGTAAGGAAAGGGAATAAAGCACAAAATCAAGCAAGTCTGGTTTGTTGGGGTTTTTTAGCTACGGAATAATCTGTCTCAGGCATAGGAGGAGAGCCTATACTGCTGAGAGCTTTGCACAACTCTGTATTTACACAGTGTTCCCAAAACCACTTGTGCACAGAAACACATCTCAGAATGTCATGCTGAAGAGGCTGCTGGTTTTACCCACACTGAGTAAAAACTTTACTCTCAACTCTTTCTAGCCTCTTTTAGCATTATTCACTCACCATAATCCCATGAATATTCTCAAAAACCTGCAAGAAGGGTCCATCTAGACACAGCGTTCTCTTCAAGCCAAGCTTAGGTATTACCACAGGTTTGTTTCCTCAGATTAGCACTAACAGACACAGCAAGAGTTGGTTTACTTAATCTGAAAATTAGGTTCGATGACAAGCAATACATAATTGATGTTATGTCAGCAATACAGCACAGTTTGGTAGCTTCTGTAGGTAGTCAGGCCTGCAGCAAGCCTGCTTTTCTGCAGCAGAGCGACTTGGAACTCAGAGAAGATGCCATTTCTTAACAGTTTCTTCTGCAAGGCTACAATGCAAAGCAGTTAAAGCTACTGACCTGTATCTCACATGGCTCTTACAGAAACATGCTCTATCAGAATTACGTGGCTTGTGCTACTCGAGTATTTGAAGTCTTAAAATTGAACTAATCATAACTTAGAACATCATGGCCCACAGCTGGAGAGCTTAATGGCAATAATGACTTCTCTGACTCTAAGAGTGCTAAGACAGAAAAAGGACTTACAACTAAGCTTAAGGCTCTGATGCCAAGATTCATTCAGTAAGATTAGTTTCCCAGTCTGCCCAGCAGCAGAAAAGAACCCCCTGAAGCAACATACTCATTGTTAGAGAATTCTGATGTACTCTATAGATTTATCAATAGAATTGAGTAATTTTTAATGGGACTGTGAAGGGTGTCGTGCTGTGAATGCATTCTAAGACTTTTGAGGAAGTTCTGAGCCCTGGAGACAGTCATATCCTAGCACCATAACCTTACCTAAAGCAAAAAAAAAAAAAAAGGCATCTGAAGGCAGACATTTTTTCCATAAGCCAATGCTATAATATGAAGGAATTTCCTGCAGCCATAATTTAGAATCATAGAGCAGTTCAGGCTGGAAGGGACCTTAACAATCTAGTTCCTAAGCCCACTATCATGGGCAGGGACACTTCTTGCTAGACCAGGCTGCACAAGGCCTCATCCAACATGACCCTCCAAGGAGGGGGAAACCCTGGGCAACCTGTTCTAGTGCTTCACCACCCTCACAGAGAAGACTTTCTTCCTAATACTCAATCTACCCCCTTCCAACTTAAAACCATTCCCTCTCATCCTACCACTACACATCTTTCTAAAATGCCCCTCCCCAGCTTTCTTATAGGCCCTGCAGATTATGAGAAGTATCAGGTTTCTCTAGGTGCTCAGTTTTCCTTATACTCAGCTAACCCATCATAACCCATAACTCCTAGCCGGTTTTGCTGCACTTTATTCCTCACACAGCTTCCCTATGTTCAGCAGCTCATACTCAAGCCAAACAATCTCCAGCACACAGCAAGCAACTGTACCTGGGAACACTGGATTAGACCTCAAAAGGCAAATACAGCAGCCACCATAAATTTCAGCCTACATGTGGCAACAGGACAAAAACTTCACCTGAGCAAAGGGTGCCAACAATGAAGACAGCACAGGAAATGCATATACACACACGAAGAGAGTGGATTGCTACAGCTGTATAAAAGGCTCCAAGTCATACAGTGACTATGGTGTATGTTTTATTCTATTTACAGTACATTTGTTATAAATATAATACATTTCTTGAAAATCTTGAGTAGATTTTTTAAAACAGATCAATTGTTATAGTTACATAATAAAGTAAGTGACAATTTAAACGACAATCTCATGGTTGTGAAATAGTGCATTCTGTGTTGAGATGAACAAATACTCAAACTGGTGGAAAGAAATTATTTTTATTTTTAAACACCTCAGGTGGGATTTGTATGTAAACCTTGAAGGGTCACCAGTTTCCATAAACATGGAAACTCAAAACAAGATTTTAAACTACAGAACCAAGAAACAGAAATGGATTTGAGAGACCTTACTGAAATTCACAGTAAGGTTGGGATTTATCATGACTAATGGCTTCAGACAGGAAAAAGCCGATGAGGGTTTTTTCCTGAACCATATCCTAATACAGCCACAAATATTTAACACACCATGCTGGAAGTTGTAACAGCAGTCAAGCTGCATTTTTGACAGGGCATAGGACATACAAATATGTTCAGATCTGGAGTTAAAGAGTATGTTGTGTTATGAATATCTTAATTACCAGAGAAGAAATACATTATAAAAGGATAAAGGTATATTCAGTCCAACGTGCGTTGCATTGAGAAACAAATTGACAAGTCTGCATATTTTGCTATTTTCTTTCCTACGCAATCTTTAGTACAAGTTAGATGTTTGAGGTGCTATTTCCAAAAACTGCAGCAAAATGTCAACCAGCAATATATGAAAAGAATCCCATTTATTTTGTCTTTTAGTGTGATTTTTTTTTCAGGAAGTGGTCAGATATTATTGATAATAATCAGTGCAGGCATGGAGTTCTGCTGACTCGTTTCAAACAAAGTAACTTGGTCCACTAGCTTGGCAAATACTCTGGGGGTTCCAAGATTATAGACACCTGTATGAACAAAGCAAGCCTTCAGCTGCAAGCTACAGACCTCCTGGCTTTTAAGTTGAAGCTTGTACTGTGTTTGCCCAAGCCATGTAAAAGATCCATGAATTTCCAGTGCTTCTGGGCTGAAAAAAAGGTAACAGTGTTATTTCTCTGCATCTGAAACTTCTATTACTTATCTACATGATTCGCTCCAATCTCAGTTTCAAGTTTATCATGGTATTGAAACTCTCCCACAGAAATCCTTCCCAAACGTTTTAGAAGCAACTCACAAAACATTCCTCAGTAGCAATGTTTCTGCACTTAATGCTGCAGTTCCAAGCAAAACACCAGTTGTATCAGCTCGTAAACCACAGGGAAAGTCTTAAAAATACCTGAGGTTCTAGATCACTTTATACTGAGACAAATGTACAGGAGTAAGTACTTAGTTTTAGGAAAAAAAAAAAAGCTGAGGTTTAAACTAGTCTTTAAAAATAAAAACCCAACAATGTTTAACAAAGCAAGGTTGCTGAAGCTCACATTTCACTAATTCAAAAGTACTTCCACTTTCCTAGAAAGTGCCTGCAGCGTTAAACCATTCGAGTCACAATTCAAGCTCTTTGCTTCTGACTATTGCCAAGGTAAGTAAAACTGGCCAATGACTAAAAATTCTCTTTTGACAGCATATGCTAATCACTTTCTAAATGGAAGAAGCCACTGTTGAAAAAATCCTATTCAGACACTTGATAGCTAAAGTTACAGGACTCCCAAAACTAAGAATAAGCATTCTACCAAAATATGGTTTTATTAACATTCATGCTTTACCTTGTTGTTTTATGCCTCAAATCAATCATCACATCTACAACAGCCTGGGAGCAATTGGAAAGTAGGAGAGTGACAGGTACCAGACAGAGGCTGTGAAGAAAAACAGCTCCACATTAAGAGGGAAGAAGTCTTACTCTGGATAGTCTTCACTATACTCTTAAATTTCAAGTGATAAAAATAACATGCAGTTGTTTATTATGCAACAGTTCCAACAGTGTACATAGCAACATCACTTGCACTGACTGCAGTTATTTTTAATAAGAGTGATTAAGGCAAACAGCACTGGCTCCACTGAGCCAGGAGTTACCACCTTCCTTTGGTCAGCTGAGAAAGGCCAGCAAAAGCATTAAGTAACACTTCAGTTTACAAGAAGTTTACTGTTATGGCAAGAGACATTTCAGAATGGATAACATGGTCCAGTGTGCTACTCTGACCCACTGTTAGCACAGTTTGTCTCTGCTTTTCTTCTGCAGCCCCTCCTGTAGAGGAGCTGCTGGCACTTGGCCTAACATTTTAGCCAGAACAGTGCCTGAATGGAACAGACAGCACATATATTTGGTGTTAACTTTAACCTTTACCCTGAATAAAACTAGCATGGTTAGTTGCTATTCTGCTTGTTCCAAATTAATATATTGGGGTTAGTTATAAAAAAAAAAAAAGCAACCACAAAACCCAAACACTGCATCAAGAAAGGCCCCAAGCTACACACTGGCAGTTACATAAGTTGCTGCAGCCGGAACAGCTGTGTGTGCCACGTGTGATTTAGGGCGCTAGAATTCCTTGCCACTGTCTAACAGTTTAAATATCCTGAACTTAACTAACAAGAAAACAATTACCAACTACAATGAAGATATGAACTTGTTAGTGGAACAATGCGTGCTTCAGAACAGTCATTAAAATATTTTCTAAAACATTTAAATGTTAGATTTAGAAATCCCTTTAAGTTGCCTAAAGAAACTGTTTTAGAAGAAAGTATATCACTGTAGACTTCTCAGATAAAACAACTCAAACCTAAACAGGTGTCTTTGTGTTTTCAAAGACCCCTTCTGACAGAGGGTAATTCTGATATTCTGCAAGGAGACAAGCCCCAGTGATCCAAACTGTTGCCACCTTTCCTCCCGGCACAGATCACAGCCATGTGCAGCTTACTCTCACAAGTCAGATGCTGCTGACAGAGTTTAAGTTAAAAAGTCCCTCTTCCTTTCTGTCTGGCTTCAGGGTAGCCACACTGCTTACTGACAACAAATCCAAAAATCCAGCAGGGTATTTATTAAGTTTTGCTAACGTCATCATTTAACATTACAACTGTGAACTGAGATATTACAACCTGAAACTTATTTTATCCATACAATTCTGAAGCCATGAGTTTAAGAATGGAGCAAGGTATCAACCTTGCATATCAGACTTATCTTTTGCATTGACACCTGCATCTCTCAACATAGTTCATGTGAAATTGACAATATTTCAGAATTTTCTAAAGAACACTTTGCACTGACCTTTTTTGATTAAATGAATGATTGAAAGACTCTGGATAATGAAGACTTGTCTTGATAAGACTAGAAAGCTGCTCTGGTGTTGGTCTTGCAGGTACTGGTGTGCTCTCTGGTCGAAAAAACTTTAAGAGAACCATTTCTGGTAATTCCTGAAACAAATTCAAAAATATGTTTAAGATACTGGCATAAGACACTGTGCAATGTATCACAAGAAATCGAGTCACAGAAGCTACAAGTTCTCTCTAATGATCTATAACTTCAGAGAAATAAGTCTACAGCTTACTCTTTTCTTCCAGTTTGTTTTGTAGTTAAGCCTACTAGATACGAAGCTGATACAATTTGTGTTATCTTCTTTTGAGACAGATTTCACAGCTGCTTATGAAAATACTATCTGAGCAAGTTTCACAAAAGCATGTTAATGTTACAGCAATTTGTTCACAGTTCTTGGGGTTTTTCTCTCCTTAAGAAAAGGGGCAGCATTTACACAGTTCCCTATTCAGCAGCTGTACCTTAAAAAAAAAAAAAACACCACCCATCACCTATCGTAGGAAGGTCACAGCAGCAAAGCCAATACCCAAGTTTCCCAAAACAGATCTAAAGTGAAGCCAACATAATTTTATAGGAACATGCTAGCAATGACAGAAGGATTTAATAATGCAGAGTATCTTAGAAATTGAACAGCAAGCTCTAGCAGATCTGAAAGTTACCTCTGTCCCCAGCTGAAAGCCCAAGTCAAGCATTAACACACTACTTGTGATTCATCCTAACCCTGTGGGCAGAATCAATCTCTGAAGCAGAAGAAATTAGATGACACAGAAAGAGGCAACACCAAATGAAGCAAATCAGGCTGCATTTGGCCCACTGTTGCAGCACTACTATAACTGTCCATCATCTAATGTGTTTTGCAAGCAGGATTTATGCAGGAAGAGGCTGTCTTCTAGTGTTTCCTTATGAATCTATCTTGCAAGATGTCCAACTTTAGAAGAAAAATGAATTTGTATCAATAAGTGTGACTAAAAGCATGCGAAAAGATTTTTCAAAAACCACCAATAAGTCAGCACAGTGTAATAAAGCAACACTTCTCCTTTAAAGGTTAAGAGTTGTACTTCCAAGTCGAAAAGAAATACTACAGGCAACAAAAGCTGACTCAGCTGGGCATTCTGCAAAATCTATGAACATCTCAGTCAATGTTTCTCCACGTAAAACCACAAAGATATCAAGTGTTTTATTTGACTTGTAATTTGTTTCCTCACAAAAGGAAGAATAAGTTTTCCTCAAAAAGAAATTTGAGGAGACAAAAAGGTATTTCCCAGAAACAGTTAAATATTTAAAGCATTGAATGAATTTGGTATTTCCAGCTTACTCTATGGTTATCTAGCTTGATGCAAATTGGTAACAGGAAACACACCAGAGATGAGATTAGAACTTCTCATTTAAATTGATCTTTCCCAGCAGTCCAACTAATAATCCCACTCCCTTTTTAACCAAATATCAATATCCTACACACTGTAATTTGCCCTAAAGTCAATTACCTGTTCCAAGTCCTCCCAATCAGAATTCCCGAGTATTTTTTTTAAACCCTACAAAAAGACAAATACGAAGGTTTATCTCTACAAATAGACAAGAACATCACGAAATGCATCAGGAACATTTACTGGTGAAAGCACAGAGTGATGTTGATATTTCAAACCTTTAGTTCTAATATTACACCTCTGCTAAAGGACTGGAAAGCAGTAAGATCAACCATTTACCATCACAGAGGTAAGTCTTAATTCCAGCCAGACTCTGGGTGTCAGATTCAGTAAAGATGTCTGTCTCCGAGTTCAGCTGCTCAAAGTCTAGGATTATTTTTTGTAATTGTGTACCTAGAACAAAGGCTAAGACATGACATTTAGTACAAGATCCTTTAATGCTTCAGAAGACAACAAAGCACTTCTGAATGTTACCAGGAAGATGTGCATACAGATCAGGCAGCTACCTAGAGACAGCTAGTAAGAAATGCAAAGTTTAAGGATACACTGAACTCCCGCCATACTCTGGAGCTTGGGAACTGGATCAAAGCTTAAAAAAATAAATAAATAAAATAAAGATGCCCACACCTACCTGGGCATCTGTACTCTCCCTTCAAGAATATGCACCAAGCATGTAACAGCCTTGAGACTTGGTTATTTATACTTAGAAACAAAGCAAAACAAATCCAAAGAATTAAACCCATGGTATTTTGTTGCTGAACTCCTCAGACACCAGCTTAAATGGAATAGTATCTTTTTAAAGGTAAAAACAAGATGTCTGACACCTGAAGTCTCCTTGTTGACCAACCATGGCTTCCTGCAAAGACTCCAGAAGTGCCACAGGCTCCATTAGACACCAAGTACTGTATTTCACATACAAGAAGGCCACAACAATGGTTAGGATTCTCCCTTTAAAAAACGGTTATGGAGTAATTTGCAAGTCTCATCTGTACACACAGTAGATATGTGGATAAGCTTGACTGGAAGAGTCTTCACCATAGCAAGTGTCTGAAAGATGTGTGTGGGAGCAGAGAGGCAGAGAGTGTGGGGGGTTATTAAATTGTATAGCTGCATTATGTTTCTACTCGGAACATGGAAAACCTGCAACAGGCAGCCAGAACCCCACTGTTGCTTTCTATGAGTTACAAACTGTGTAACTGGTGCTCAGAAAGTGGTTTCAAAGCTTTATCCTGCCTGATACCATCTCCAAAGACCACCCTCAAATACACTGAGACACAAGCTTACTTGTGTCTGCGTCCCAAGAGTCTAATATTTTGCTACTCTGAAACAAGACTGTATTACCCCTCCTCACTCTTCTGAAACCCTGCATTAGTTGTTCACATTGGTTTTAGATATCCTGAAACTGAATTAAGATAAGAATTGGAGAAGTCCAAAACTTACACCACTCAAAACATCTGTTGCATTAGCTAATAGATCCAAGAGACAGGTCTGCCCATAATACATTCTCTTTGCTCTCTTTGAATTGACTTGCAAACTGAAAGAATTTCTTTGTTTTCATCAGATGTATTGAAGCAATAGCCACATTCAGACATCTTAAAGGATTTTTCTGTGTAATACCGGACAACTTATAGTTTTCAATTTTGAAAACAATCACCTCTGACTGGGTCAATGTGCTCTTGAAAATATTGGAAAAAATTTAAACACTTATTTGATTTTCAAGTTATAGGGAAGTTCAGTGCATTTTCCCCATAAATCACAAGTTGCACATAGCCAAAAGGATTATTAACATGCTCAGTCAACTCCGAAGGACCAATGTGTACAGCATGAAGGAAACCTGAACAGGAAACTCCACCACTACTAAGCATAAGTAAATGCAGAATATACAAAAACAGAGTATAAGAGACAGAGATACTAAGCATTTTAAAACCCTAGTTTTAAGTTGGTTTCCTTCATCATATTAATTCTAGCTCGTAACTATAGGAATGACAACTCCAGGAACAGTCTTTTACTAAGATACCAGTAATAATGCATCTGAAAGCAGAGTTATCGCATCAGCTCTGTAGTTCATCAATGGGTAAAGCAGCAGATAATATATTCCCAACAGCTGAAAAGTCACATTCCTGACAGCAACATAAACCAATTCTCCCAAACTGGTACAGTACATTAATTCATACAACACTGAAAATTTACAGTGCAGCTCTTGAAGTTTACCCTTAAGAAATTTGCTTTCCTCTCCACCAAGCTAGTTTAAAAAACAAAAAAGTCTTTAATCCATTCCAAAAATCTGTGTCTAAGTATTGCTCCCCACATTCTGTTAAAAACAAAACAATAAAAAAGCAAGCCTGAACTAGCACAAGATGTCACTTCCAGTAACTCTGGGGCAGGGGGGGTGTTTATTTAAACCCTATGCTCTCCTACCTTTCAAAAAATTCTAATTCAAACCAAATTATCGCTGCCCCACTGAGTTCAATCTATATTAAGCAGCAGCATTACTAAAAAATATCAGCTCTGAAGTGCAACACTGCCAAAACAAGCCTGCATCCATGCTATGTGCATTTTATGGATTTTACTTTGAACTAGCACTGGTCAAATTTGTGCTTTTCTTTCAGTCCTGTGGAAGTACATTATGTGCAGCTCTGGATACATCTAGATTAATTCTACCTGGAAGATTATCTTTGTGTGTTACAAGACCACCTCACAGTGAAAAGAGGGCTGCACTGTACATACCTGATCTAAAACACACTCAGTTTATCTCATCTAGCATTTCAGCCAAAACTAAGTTTACACACACATGCTAATTGTTTCAAAAGTATGGATGCATTACTGTCAACGTGCCAGCATGCCCAAGTGACAACAACAAGCCTCTACAAGGCTGTTTCTCACCTTCCCTTCATGTGAAGGCTTTGCCAGCCAGAACTGTGGCAAATGCCCCAGCCTAACTACTTTCATCCACCATATTACACTGTGTTTACCTTTTGGAAGGAATTCACCAGATTAGAGAATGATGAAAGACAGCAGTAAGAAATAAAATTCATCAACAGCTCAGACTGTTAACAGATGTTTAAAGTAATAAAAAGACAAAAGCTTTACATAGGTTAATGGTAGGGAGGCCACAGAAGAGCTGTATTTTGGATGCAATTGTAAACTGACCTTCAGTTGAACCCACCTCATTCCTGAAAACAAGTGTCAAGATACAGTGATACCACTGTGAGTTCTAAAATACAATTTATAGAAAACCCACAATATAGCCTGTAGTTACAAATACCCAGCTAATTTTTATTAGCAAGACTTTTACCATTGGGACTCAAACAGCTACTGCTACTGTATCTGTCCAGACCCATTCACTTTAAAACCCTAGGAGGTTTATTCTTTACATAATGTTGCTAGTGACTACAATGTATCACTTTGTGGCACCTTTCAGGTTTCTACAGGCTTGAATCAGACTATATTTAGCTTTTTTCCCTACTTTTACAAAACAAAAATTTACATTTTTCCAAGAATACAAGTGAGAGGGAAGGATAGGAAAACAAATGTTTGCCATATTGCTTTGAGAGCTTTCTATATGAAAGAAATAAATGCTCTAGGAGTCAATATGCTTTAAGTGTTCCTTCAGCCCAATACACGGCAGGATTCCAAACCTGGAGATGCACATAGCTCTCCACATCACATGACAATCACTGTGTCACAATCTATGCTTAAAAAGCAATGCTGTGTAGTTAAATGAAAACCAACGTGGGCTGTAAACAAAAACAAAAAAAAAAAATTCAAAGTCAGTTAACTGTCTTGGCTAGACTGAAAGAACTTCAGTATTCATGATCCTATTCTGAACAGACATGGGGGTGAAGCACATGCATTTGAGCATTGTTCTGGTTTAGAGGTAAACCG